>BOPP01000119.1:1513969-1529051 GCA_017312745.1 Gryllus bimaculatus
TTTTCCTGAGCCGTACCTTGTGGTCTCTTTTCCTAATTTATAATCGGGATTCTTTAACAGATATAAACTACAATATTGCTGCAAACGACAATGAACCACAATTTGATATGGAGTGTTTGAAAAAATGAATTTTGAAAAACATTGTTATTATTTACTTTGGCCTAAATACGGACTTACTAATGTCCTTATAATTTGGCTTATCGTTTTAAACCTTCAGAGTGAGATGTATACATAAGAAATCTAAAGCAAGTTGCAAAGTAAAATCAAAATTGAAGATGTTTTAGTACTTTTTTATAGTACTCTCTGAATCTCATGTAAAACATGAAATTTCATAATTTTTCAAAATAAAGTTAAAAGAAGCATAATTTAATGCCATAAAACAATTTTCAGCGTTATTTCATCATTATAAAACGATTTATGAAGTTACAGTCGAATTGCGAGATAGTCAGGAAATTTTCGCTGATTTGACATGGAATGACCCTATCAGAGGTGCGTCATGCTACTAAAATCAACCTTTGGCCCTTTTCGAGGCCGCGAATGGGGTGTGCATCGACCGCCCGCCCTGCGACGCGACGACAGAGAGCAGATCGCTCATGTCCCACAGCCGTCGCCATGTTACACCTCACCCCCCTCGATCCATCGCATCCGTCACCCGCATGACAATGTTGGCAGCTTATATGTCAGCTTTCACTGGGCCACGGAAAGAGGCTTGTTGACATCTCTCGCCGTATTAACTATCTTTAAACACTTTTTCTCGAGGGGGAATTTTCAAAAAAATATTTAATTAATATTTACGTGAAGAGAGAGGAAAATAAATTTGCGGAAACGAATACTGAGTGTTCTTTACCAGTAATGACACTTCAATAATTATTTTGTTTTTGAAACTGATTTTTGTGCGTGTGCCCTTCGTTATGGTAGTGTTTTCAAGAGATATTTTGAAATACAAGATATCCCTTGAAATTTCTCCTTCTTGTGTGTTTAGAATGCACAAAGAATTGTGATAATGCGATTTTTGAATATGATGCTAAAGGAAATCTCATTTTGGATTCCCTTTTGTCGTAAAAGGCGAGCTTCGAACTATGTACCCATGTGTCTCACTCAACTCAGTTTCTTCTAATGAAATGTTGAGATACAGATGTATTCTGAATCTTAATAGTCTTAGCAAACATGGACACTAAAATGTCATAATTTTAAAAGTGGATTATAATTTAAAATATGCAAAAATTTTTTTCATTACGTTTGATTTTTCTCTTAATTTGTTGCATGAATGGTAAAATAAATTCCTGTGAGTTAATAAGTTAATCAGGGTTCCATAAGTTCAATTTTTATGGTACCTTTACGTTTGTTTCTCTAAAAAGAAGTCGTACGTTTTTGACACATTGACTGGGAGGATCATGGGGGGATTGGGGAAGCTATTCCTAGGGTGCTGGCACATATGTTGATTGATTAATTGATGTTTCTGAACACATCAACTGCTACTGACATCATCCCCTTTAGTGTAATTAATGTTTTATTCCTAAAGGGGGCGGTGTTCTTCCCTCACTGAATGATGTGTTCAGGTGGCAACCTGTACATCGGCTCACAGAGAATTTACCATCTGTAGGTATCACTCACAGCTGCGGGAAGCTCGAAGCTCCTGGCTGGTCTCACGACTTGAATGACAATTTAGTGTTGTGTAAGTGCAAATGCTTGTATGTGAGAAAAGAGGACAAGGAAGTGGAAGGAATGATTGCGTAATGTCCCCCCTGTTAGGGAACTGCTCCGGCATTCAATTGGTGTTGATCGAACAAACACTGAAAAACCGATCAGTCGTGTGCTATAAGCCTCCTCCAGAGTATGGCCGCATTCCACCCAGGTGTTCAGCTTGTGTTGAAAGACCGCCATCATTAGTATCTATCAGTCAGGGTTGCTGCAAAGACAGCACTAATCTTGACTCAGAGCTAAACTCAGCTGTACCGGCAGGGGTAGATAGAAGTAGTTACGAAAGGAGTAGTCTGCACTTCGTTGATGACGTGTAAATGATGCAATGTTGGTTAGTGTCTCTCTGAGCGTTGTGAGCCGTTGTCCGCGCCTGCCTTCTTCTATAGCCGGATATCCCCTACCAGGTTCTGTCGTTCTCGTTTGTGGAAGGGGGCAAGGGGGTAGCAGATGACGTTGAGTGGGTGTGGGTGTTCCTGCAGGGGGGCACTTGCGAGCAACTCCATTGCGCTTGCGAGCTGCTAGACGGGTCGACCAGCGCGCACATCGGTTTGATTGGTTGATTGATTAGAGATTTCGGGCGCGCCAACTGCTAAGGTCACTAGCCCCGTAGGAGTAGTGCATGATTTACTCGAAAGGTGGCGGTGATCTTCTCCCGGGATAGTGAGAGTCGGTGCCGACCTATAGAGCGATTTTTATAAGAATTGGCCTTTTTGACAGCTAGTGCTGGCAACATAACTTAAGGTTCTGTAATAGTTGTGTCCTTCAACCCATTTGACTCTCCTTCCTGCATTCGTTCGTTTGCAGTTGGCTCCCTTGAAAATGGCTACGGCGCTTCCTTTTGTGATGTCCTCATCCGACGTAAATATAGATCGCAGGAAGTGCTGTGCTACGTCCTCTTCTGTAGAATTTTTTTAATAAACATTACATCGAATTTACTTTTTGTGTGATAAGTATTATGTTTATTACAAAACCAAGTCTTGAATTCAGACGCTTATTGGCGCATGGCTTTTCTACTATTGTGCGGTAAAGTGGTGAGCTGTGATCGAGAACGTTCTGTGCCTTGCGTTTTGTCAATTAGCTTTTTATATAGATACACTGTTTTAATCCACGAGAAGCCATGATGTCCTAACGGGATCCATGTACAAACAAACACTTTACGAAGAGGTGTGGCTGAAGAGCTGTAACGGCGTAGGAATACTTATCTGAATTTCATGTGATGTTCACTTGTTTAGCTTACTGGCATTTTGGCTCATTCTTAGACTCTTCTATACCATGGGCTGACGGGATTTTCCTCAACCAGGTATCTCCTCCCACCCAGGACACGTTCTAAGCTCCCGACCGATCCCCTGGCATGTGTGGTAGTGTGGTGCCTGGAAGTGCACACGTGAGTAAGGGGAGATAAAATGGGGAAGAGGAGGGACGAAGAGGAGGTCCCGTTTGCTAGGGTTCTCTATTGGACAGAACTGCGCTGATGACCCAAGAAGCCTATTTCCCAATTTGCGGGGTCATGCCAGAGGCCAATGAATCACAAATCGCCCCCAATAGGGAGCACCGGCTTCCGCGTCTGCGACGGCGCGGGGCCCGGGGTGCGTTGGTTTGCGGGCGCTACTTGCGGAGGCCCTCGTAACTAATGGAGTTAAATTGGGCCCAAAGTCGCAAAGCGCGCACGGGTCACGGCAGCAGCACTCAGGCAAATGGTCGCGGGGCCGAGGGGAGGCGGGGCTGCCGCTACGGTGAGCTGAAAGACGCGCGTGGGCTTTCACGTCGTGTTTTTCTTTCATAATTCCGCGCACAAATTGTTGTTCTGGGCCACATAATAGTTTTATTCAAAGATGCAAATTAACGAAATGAAATGAAATTAACGAATTTTGTAATGTAAAATATTCCACGGAGCGCTTTCCTTATTTTAAATAATTTTCATTATACGAAATTTCGAATTTATCTTATAATGAATATGATAATATACGAATATATTAATACATTTTTATTTATTTACCTTACATATAAAACTTGAATGAAAGACACTTAAGTTTCTACATCAAACCGAACGAATATTGCTCAAGAGCACATACTTTCTCGTATCATTTCAAACCTTTGGGAATTTTTGAAAATGAGTCCAGCGCTATTTTCTTTGCTCTATTTGGGAGGAAAAAAATAAAAACAAAATTTAGAGTAATTTTTGAGAAAATGATTTTTTATAATTTACATTAACGTCAGGTAGAAATCACCCGAAAACCACTTGTTTTTTAAAACAAAGGTACACATCATGTACTTTTGTAATATTATATTTTTGGGAATGTCCGAAAATATAGAATGTTTGTTGAAAATGGGACCATCACCAATTTTTTAGTCTTTTAATACTTACGAGGAAAAAATTTAAAGAAAAATGAAGCCTTTTGTGAAACAATAATTGTTTAACAATTTCCTATATATCACGCAGATGTATGAGAAAACTACGCACAAAGTCGAAAAAATTGTTAATTACCTTATTTCAAAATCTTTTTTGAACAAGAGATTTCATTATGGAAAAATAGCACTCTTCTCGTTGTACGAAGACACCGAAAAAAATTGAAGTTTTGCAACTTTAGAAACATCAGAGTTCGGAAAGAAAAATTAGACTTACGCAATTTCTAAGTGTTGTTTCCGCTGCCCAGGATAAAGTTTAATTTTTAAAAATGGAGTCTTACTTGAGAAGATTTTGAAAATGTTGAAGCTTATGTGAAGTACGAACGTAAACGTAAAGTACCTCCAAAAATCAAAATATCCGTGTATGACGCTACAGACAGCTTTTATGAAGCTCTGTGGCTTAGTGGCTGAACTAATATTCTATAGGTGTGAAACTTTAGGCTTCAATGTCTGATTATGCTCGTGAATCAAAGCATGGCGATTCTTCTAATGCCTGCGGCATCTGAAGTAAAAAACATTTGCAGGGCGCTTTTGCGAGTCTGGAAATGATTTTTCTAGTGTACAACAGAGCTTCAAGGCTTTGAAATGAATCATTCCGATGAGATAGAGGTCGGAACAAAATTTGAAATTTACAAGAAAACAGTTTCTAGGAGAATGTGAGCTTCCGAGTCCAAAATGGTGAAGCAATTCATTATTTGCTAATGTTATGAAGACCACGTTGGTGTTTTTTTCCAACCGGAAAATACCTACCCCCTGTAGTGTACCCTAAGGAAAGATAATGGTTTTGTAAGATTTATATCGACACAAAATGTCGTATGTTGGTGCATAAAGAAAGAGGATGAGACAAGTATGACTAAGGAGTGATCGCATTCGATCCGTGGTCCATTTGTTAAGGTACTGCTCCGGCATTCGCCAGGTATTGACGGAAGCAACCACGGCAAACAGCCTATCAGAACAATCGGCAGCCAGAATTATTCTCCAGACAATGCTGGAATTTGACTTAGCTATCTGGTTCTTGAAATAATTATAAGAGTCGACATTGCCAACAATATTGTTTATTACAATAGCATATACATTTACAGCTTGGCCATCACCATCAGTTTGGCTAAGCCATCGAAAGCTACTATTGTAGTAAACAATATCGGTGGCAATATTATACTCATATAATTATTTCATTGCAAATGCCTCGACAAATCTCATTGTAAACAATAACTCACCACAATACCAATATAACTGGACGGGACTCGAACCCAAGAACTTTCCAGACAGAGGCGCTCATCTGACAACAATAG
Organism: Gryllus bimaculatus; assembly: GCA_017312745.1. Taxonomy (NCBI): domain Eukaryota; kingdom Metazoa; phylum Arthropoda; class Insecta; order Orthoptera; family Gryllidae; genus Gryllus; species Gryllus bimaculatus. The sequence goes on from BOPP01000119.1 coordinate 1,519,369, forward strand.
TTAACCTCGGCTTTGTCAGTAGGTGCTGTTGGTTAATAACCTCTCAGAAATATTACATTTTTATCTGCCTACAATATCGCGTGTTCATAACAATAAGTGGCTGTTGGATTCTAATATTAGGTAATTTTCTCTTGCAGAACAATGATTTACGAGGTGTGTATTACTCACGCAACTTTTGTTACCCAATGGCCTACTTTTCTCCTCCCTGGTACAATAAACATGTGAACGTAAACTTCACAGCAAGCAGGGACTACATTTCAAACACATCTTTAGAGGAGAAACAGAAGTTATTTGCCGTTTAAGACAAAAACTCCTGGTTGAGTTTCTTTCTAAAAAAATTGAAGAAATGACTGCGGCAGTTCCAAGACAGAAGCGATTTGCCGCTGAAGAAGTTAATTACTGGTTGTGTTTTTTCTTCTAAAAATGTAAATAAATGGCGGAGGCAGGTCCAGGTCCTTCACAGGAGACATCTCCAACCTCTGAGAACGTTTAAAGAACATTTAATAGCGGTGAACGCAAAATTATTGAGAAAATTGAGAAGGCACGCGAATTGGAAAAAAAGGAACAAGACTTTGATGTATTCTCTATGTAATACTTTGGATCGGGCTTCTATTTACACTGAAGCAAGAATTACGACGACATGGAGAATAAAGTTTAAAAGAGCCAGTAATTCTTTCAATTCGCCAGAAATGTCTAATAAAAAAGGGCAATTTTCAAGACACTAATTTATTATACTCTATGTAACTATATTTTTCTCATTATTTTCAAATATCTTTGAGTGAAAAGTGTTATTAATTGGGTTTTAAATCTTCAATAAAGTTTGCCTAGTTAGTTATTTAGACTGACACAGTTGATAATAAGGATTTCATTACAAATTCGACAAGATTCGTTCTTCAGGCAATAGAAGTCAGTATGCTTCCCAGATCAAGACATTTACCATCAATGACCATGCTCTTCAAAGTAAGTTGAATTTCATTTTCAAGAGATTGGCATCGCTTCAAAAACTAGTGGTCGATTTGTTTTAACGAATACCCCCCCCCACACACACACACACTTCCCGCATTTCTTCAAGCCATTGGTCAAGAAAAGGTATGCTGTTGTTTGTGTTAGCGCGGGTCCAATAGGCGCCAATAAAAAGCTTATGTGTACGGAGAGATGTTTAGTTCATAAAATTAATTACGTAGCAGATTGAACTATACGGGGAAAAGTATATTTTGGAAGAATGCAAAGTGCTCTGTCACGTTCACATAACTGCTGTTTAGTTTAACATACTAATTAACATATAGTAATGTTCACTAAACAAGTAGTAATATTTATCAAATACATTGCAGTGAAAATTACTAACAAAAACTGCGTTTTATGATTTACTAAACGCTCAACGGTAAGCCCAATTAAGAAGAAATGTGAAAGAGAATACGATCTCTCTATCCTTTCAGACAGGTGGTTTTGCACCTAGGCTTCCCGTACGGGCTCCCATCCATCCGTGCCCGTGAATTTGTTCTACCTTCACCATGATAACCTGACAGGTCCCTCCCAAGCAGAAGGGTAACGGACGCTGGCTGCCGATGTTTGGCTGCCGACGGTATTTCTACCATTCGTTTATAATACAACATAAATTCAATAAAATCTAAACGCGCCGTTTATACAGCATGTACTACTATGTTCAGCCTTGATTTATCACAAAACACGTATATAACCATTCAAATTGGTCATATTTCTGAGAACGTGCGCTTAATAAGCAATGTTTACTAAGTATGACATTAAAGCGTAGATCTTACCATAGATTATTTTATCTACGAAAAAAGTATAGTACGACTGACAATTCTCTTTGTTCGTTCACTTACGATTTTTAATTGTCTGATTTCACTAATCGAAACTACACCATGGGTCAATGAACTCCATCTCGATCAGGTTTTTGGTCCAGTTTCCCTGATTATTTGAACGGATGCTGAGATGACCCCCTTGTTTTGCTTGTGGACAAAAATGTAACTTCACTATCTTCTTGCACGTCTTCTAGAGTTCAGTGAGAAATGAGAAATATATATATTCAAATGAGAAATATAGTTTTCCTCCTTGTTATCGCGGCTGGAAATATATTCCTTCCCGAAGGACATGATGAGAGCTAAAAACCCAAGTCTATAGCTGATTTTCCTTTGAAAATAGATTTTATTACAATAGAAGCGAATATTTTCTTAACAATTTTGACAAAAACGCTCATTTCTGTCTGCATTTATAATTCAACTTTTATATGGCTCAGGGTAGAGGTTCCAGAGTTAAGAAAACGAGAATTCACTTCTACCCTAGCACGTCACACAAAGACGTGTCTGTTTTTGATGTAAAATAAATAAAATTTTAAAAAATCAATCATGTTTAGCGAGTCTTACCACACGACTAATTAGATGTATTATACGACCCCGTGCTAATCATGTTTAGTACATTGTAGAACATTTCTCCCAGCACGTCCCAAGATGGGCCATTTCGTGAGCGCTCTGCAGCCGTGCGGCGCCGCGGGGCGCGTGCGCGAGCCTCATTCCCATAATGAGCTCATAATCCCATTAGCCTCGTCAGAACACACTCCGCCGAGGCGGTCATCTGATAAGTGGGGGCCCTCCGCGCGCGCGTGCGTGCGTGCTGTCACCGGCCGTGCACACGTCCCTGGCGCAACTGTGAGGGTGTGGCGGTCGCTCGCCACCACTGGCCCTGATGGTTCTCCCTCACGAAAGCGCGAATGAATGCAGTTTGCGCTGGTGCTGACGAGTTCTTTTTTCCGGTTTGTCTCTTGTGGTGACACCCAACGTCATACCAATGTTACTAATGTGTGTTTGTATGACAGGCTTTGTGAGGATGTTTCTTCTGTGCAATTTTGTAAATTATTCAATTTCTTTCAAAGCATTAATTAGATAGTATTGTTGCACAAAGCCAGACGAGGTCATATCTTGACTGGCACTAACCGTGCGAAACGTAATTGCCAAATCAACGACGTGTCAGAGTGATGACTACAGTGTAATAGAAGAAATTAAAATTTGCAATGCGCATACTTTTATTAATAACTTTTAATGCAATTGCTCTTACAAACTAGGTCGAATGCATTGAAAATTATTCTGCATTCTCTATGACACAATTTATTAATTTACTAGTAACCGGCACCATCAAAAGCCGTTTCGTATACTGAGAAGTACTTATAATCATTATCATAATAATCATTATCGTTAATTGACATCTTCACTGGCCTTTTAAAGTCAGTATATTTTCGCCAGAATGCCAGCGGCGACCCCCACCCTCGATATTTGTGACCGCTCTTTGGCAATCTTATGTGCAAAGCTCAGTCTAAAAGTAATACCTCCTATTTGTTTTCGCGTAAATAAAAGTAGTTAAGTGAAAAATTAATTTTTGCACTATTCCTGAAACCTAAAATCCATTGCATTAGTTACTTTCTGCGTTAACATATGGCAGTAAAGCAGTCGCTTAAGAAATGGGCGACATCGGTGTTCGCATGAGACAGCGATTGAGTTCTTGAATGTAGAAGACGAATGCCCATTTTCATTCATGAATACCAAAATATGTGAACGTTGATGCAACAAAGTATGCCAGCACTATTAGACGATGGGTTTGTTGCTGTATAGAGCATATCTTTTTTTCATAAAAAAATAAAATATGAAGAACGTAAACGCATAGAAAACAAAACATCGATGTTAAAATACATCAGTGAAAAAATAATGTTAAACACAACGATTTTATAGAAACATCAGTGTTTTGAAAACATAAAATTGATATCGTATCTTTTCAGTGTAGTGATGCGTGATATAACTGAAAACAATGCCAAGATAATAGTCAGCCAGGGTCATCTCAAAGTGTTCTCACTTCGCTGAAGAAGTGTATGGGGAAGAAAAAGGGGAGTCCCCGCACCCATGGCCCATGCGGTGAGTGCCTTTCCGGGTGCGAAATACAAGGAAATACTGGGAGAATATCGGGGCCATGTTCAGGGAGATATTGTCTGCTCAATGAAGGTACTACAAACATTGTTCCTTTGGTTCGAACACATAAACTGACAGTGGTACCATAAGTTTTTATTTCATATGTTGAAGTTACATAATTGTAATTTGGGAAGGTTTTCATCCCCAAAGAAAACATCGAGTCCAAAAATCAGTGTTAAAAACGGAACATCGGCATTGTGGTATTTTTGTTTAAAACAGAAGATTCTATAAAAAAAGGTAGATGTATTGAAAGCCTCGGATTCGCATGCCTTTACGAGGCGCCGCGGGGGGCGGGAGAGGGGGTGGGGGCAGCTACAGCGCTGCATTGTGGCGCCGCGCAGGTTTACGTCTCAGTCCATCGCAGGCAAATGTTGCACTCGGAGGGGGCTCTGCACTCCGCTCCGCCCGTGAAGCCTCGCTCCGCGAGATACGGCCACTCAACGCGGAATTTATGACGCAAACGGTCAGCTTCCATGTTGCCCCCGTGGGGTCGGAATATGGTCATTGCTCTCGTTCGAATTGTAATCACCTAAAGTGTTTGTGGAGGAAGGACATTTCAGGTGAGTGCTCTTCTTCGTCAGAGGATTCTACTAATGTTTTTCAAACTCAAAAACGGACGTGTTTGTCTGCAGGATTTGGGTGGCGAAAACGTTTGTTGCACATGAAAGCATAGGCATTCGCGGCCGGAGTCAATAGCAACTTGGATGTCCGGGAGATGTGTCTTAGGTACAGTTACTAACGGTTTCCCCTCACACTGTGATGCTGCTAAAATCGTTTCCCCTTAAAGAAGATCGCAGCATAACGGCCGAAACAGCATCAATGTTTAGAAAGTTACCAACGTTTTGGCTGTTACCTATCGCATAGTTACCAATATTTCGTCCGTCGTTCTGCGCTGCTGCTAGAAAAAAATCGTTCTGTGAAAGATTACAGTATGGGGCCCGAAACGTTGGTAACTGACGACGTGGTTTCTCTCGGACCGCCAAGATATGAATGTTCTTGATACATGCTATTGTCGTCATGAATATGAAAGATTAACCTTATTCTCCTCGTTACCTATTAAGTGAATCTCATAATCCCCTCATCGACCAGCTCCTAATTTTTTTCCTGTTAGGATGATATTTGTGAAGGCATTCGATTTTTTTGCTAATTTTAGTTGAGTGCATTCATTTGTTTTTTCTTAGCGCGTTTTTTATGATCATATATTCCGGAATTATATAAGAACAGTCGTCCAGCTGGATTATTGAATTAATATGTATTTTTATGTACAGTAATAGCAAACTCATAATCAAAGAACTTTTGAAGTTTGCTTTGTAATGACAACGATCGTCCAGTTGGCAGTAACCCCCACGATTAGCGTAGTAACTTTTCTCTACTCAATTGCCCTGAACGACCATTCACTCCACTTCTAACCTGTCAAAAGTTTTGGTGTTTGCATTGACTGACTTGCTATGTAAGCTCCTTCTATCACTAAAGGGCCACAACACCTCCAACTCAAACTAGAAGCTGTCCTGTGAGAAATGTTACGTGGTTTAACGTACTTCCAGATGAATTAAGTAGGTATTCTGTTAGTGGATCTGCGCTGGGGTAGTATGGATCCAAGGTAACAAAATACAGACGGAAAGTATCTTAATTCCTCTCAAAATCTACAAATTGTAAATATGAAAGTATTTCATATGTGGTAAAACATTCAAATATAATAATATTATTAATAAAAATAAAATTAATGATAATTTTAACAATGATAACAGTAATTATAATAAATAGTTCTGCTAGCATCGCGTGAGAACAACACATGTTCATACAAAATAATTGCGAGAGACCTCTCATAGTATGAGTTTCTTTAGATTTTCCTACAATGAAGTAAGATACCTCACCTTTGAATGAAAAAATAAGTTAATACAAATAATAATACATTATTTAAGATCATAAAGTATGATATAGTACGTGTATTTATGTAATACAAATAAAAACTATCTGAAATGAATGCAGAGATAATAAAGATGTTTCAAAAGTGGTCGAATTCGAATGACGAAGAAATAGAAATGTTTTCATTTCTAGGAATACTTCTCAACATTTGAGGTTTGGATGTGCGCTCTATCGCATGAAGTGCGGGTGTGATCGCAGATGACTTACTGGGGCAGAGGTTCTTAAATTGTTCAATGATAGTAACCTTCCTACATGACAAAAAAATAATGTATCGCTGATGGACGTTTTCTAAATACGGATTTTAAATATTACCTGGATAAGTAGTGAGATGTTTTAAAAAGTATTGAAAAAATTGAACTTCAATGCCAACAATCATGTTTAGATATAGTTATGATTATTAACCAAGGTTGATTAATTGAACCTCTGGCATTTAGAGATCATGAATCATGAGATTTTTCTTCAAGATAGATGAGCCCATAAGGATTAGCATACTTTTCGGCTGTATGAATCTCTAGTAGAATGTTCGAGCGTTCCCCACTCTATTTTCCCTTACTGGGGTTACTGCCACGGTGCGCGTGACCGCGTTTGGGTATCAACCGGACGAATTGCCGCCCTCCTCCCTCCTGTGCCCACTTCGGTCCTGACGACGTGCAGACCGCTGGAAGGCCTTTCCATCCTCTACCAGGTTCTACTGTCTCAACACTATTTCTGTCTACTTGATACATGTGGCGGGGTAGAGATGTGTTGGCATGTGCGGCAGACGCGTGGTTGTCTGGACGTTCTTGCATTAGATCACAACAGTAGCAAGAAACAAGCTGCAATAAGAGCCACAACAATGGAAGACAAAGAACAATGTTACATAACCAAAGAAGTATTGGCGCTCTTCATTTTACAGTTGCTTCGCTCTGAAAGATTTCATTTTTTTCTTAAGTATCGACCAATCGGAGACGACGTCGTCGTAATTTGAAGACACTGATTGGATAACGGAACTTCCTCCCCTTGTCAGCCGCTTGGAGTCAAGAAGACAGAAATATTATTCGAACAATAGACCCGAGGTCTAAGGCGCGTAGCAGGGCAGGGACGGGCAGGAGTCTTAAGTGAGAGAGAAGAGGTTTGAATACTACCTCGTTTTTGATGTCGGTTGTTGAATTATTTCGTGTTTCCGGACGCGTCGACTGATACGGGTCATTAGTCCCGTATGTGGTACATGTTTTCATCCCGGAAGGCGGCAGGAATCCTCCCCCGCGGAACGGCGAGATCCAGCGCAGGGCACCGACTGGCAGGCTTTGTTTTCCCAGAACAGGTATCTCCCACCATCGGAGCACCTCTAAGCTCCCGACTGGTCTCCTGTCATTTCTGGTAGTGTGCTGCATGCAAGCGTGTGTAAGTAAGGTGAGAGGATAGGAAAAGGAAAAGCAAGGAAACATCGCGCGCGGTCCGTGACCCGTTTGTTAGAGTTCTACTCCGGCATTCACATGGTGTTTATCTGAGAAATCACGGAAAACTACCGATCAAAGCAGTTTGCCACTAGAATTCTCCTCTACACAGAGGTTGATTCCGACCTAGCTATACAGTAGAGGTAGTTGCAAAGAAATATAATTTAGAAATCACTTTTGGAACATCAAAAAACTATACGAGAGTTTGTAGCAATTCAAGTAGCACTGGAATCGTGATGTTTCACTTTGGAGAATATTCTTCTCAACTATCAGGAGAGCGTTGAATGTGAGGAGCAACAATTGCGAAACTGCGCAATGTCTAACTGTTACTAAGTTAACTTCAGCAAACGTGCTTAACTGTAAAGGTATTTCGAACACTTGAAAGGTTTACGGATTCCGTGTGAATAATAATTTACAATCTTAAATCGAACTAAAGAAATCTAAGATTTTCTGCAAAACATTTAGAATTATTTAAAACCTCGTTTACTGCTCTTTCTTTTTCAGAATTTTGTATGCGTTTGAAACTTCATTATCATAAAATGGTCCCTCGTATTTTTTTGAACTTTTAAATTACGTAGGTCTTAACTCGAGAATAGTCGATTTTTTGTATGTATGCATGTGCTTGGCATTTTGAGGTTGGATGAATTCGATTTTTGCTAGCTAGCTGTCCAGGCTGGTCTCTATTTGTATATATTATCCTCGACTGGGGGTAAGGTAGACTTGTAGTGAAGCATTATGTATTATCATCTCCGTATGTAGCAAAAGTGGTCTTCATTAACTTTTCTTCCGTCACACAGCTACAGAAGCTGAAGCGATAGTGTTAGAAAGCTTCAACTCTATTTTTACCCCGGCAGGTAATCGAACCTGGAATCTTTCCACGGAATGCTATCTCGCTGTCCAAGAGCCACGGGAGACGCAACATTTCGTTTTCATCAAAATATATATTGCGCAACCAGAATTTAAAAATTACATCAGACTTTTTAACGCTCGTAGAAAAAAATGCCATGACAAAGATTACGTCTTTTCATAATACTGGGTTTTCGGCGTTTAGGTAAACATGAGCAACGTGTTCTGCTCCGAAATCTCCGCAGAAATACGGCACGAGGAGCCTTCCGCGTTCGCCGCTCGACGCGAGGGCGCGCGCGAACTGTGCGCAGAACCTCCCCCGGAAGACGGTGGCGCCACGCCGCGTTCCTCGGTCGTTTGCATATAGCTCGCCTTTATTAAACGTCTCGGCGGAAGAGAGCAGGTGCAAACAAGAGACGTGTGTGCTTTGGCGTCTCACCTCCCCTGCAGGCGAATCTCCCTGCTACGCCCACTCAGCCCCCCAGGCGTGTGTGTGGCCTCAATTACTAGTGGCTGATGCGTTCTAGAATTTTCTTCCGTTCATATCAAGGGTTTGATGCAGTAACAAGATAACCTTTGCTAGTTACAGGAAAACTTACCATATTGATTAATGTTAATATTTCGATTTGAGGCGTAATGTGAACTTTGAACAAGCTATTCGTATTTACAAATACTTCCAAAATCGAAATAATGGCACGAATGGCGAAAGAAACTCTCTTTCCATCTTGACATTTACCGTACGATGTTTCTTGAGTGTGGTTAATAGTATGCATTAATACGTGTTGGATGTTTATGGTAATATAATGCGACAGTGGAAAACGTTTCAACAAGTAAGATATTATCATTAGAAATGATAGTAGGGCGTGTTTTTAATACTCGTTAAATAGTTGAGTGCGAAAACGGCTGTTTAAAATAATTACGTCTTTTATTTTGACTAGACTAAAATATAATTTTCTAAAATAATATCATTATCATGCATCAGACGAAACTTTATCATTACTCATTTTCAACTAGAAATTTTTGGAGACCCGAAAGTGTCACTTCTGAAACAACGGAGGCACAGTTTTAAGCCAAAAATAACTACAAAATATTAATACAAACCAATATCTGGCATCGTCTGTTCAAGTGATAGATTCCTTCAGTAATCTAAGAAATGCGTTTAGTCTGAAAGTTCATCAAGTTCTCCATCGCCCATCCAGCATCATCTGTACATCCTGCTTCTTCCTCCATTGCCTTGCCATTGCCGCATGCAGCGGTAAACAATACCTTCGTTGCTTCTAGCACCATGCACCTCGTGTCTTCTGAGTTGTTGCTCTGACTTTACTCGTCTCGTATCTCCTCTGTTCTCGTCATCTGCACCGTCATCAGATCTCTTCTACCCCAAACTCTCTACCCCATGCTGAGCTCTGAGCGCGGGGCAAACACTGGCGCTAAGGAGAAGCAAACAGCAGTGGATGCGCGCACGGCTGATGCTGCGTGGGCGGCCCGGGGGCGGCGCGGG
>BOPP01000119.1:1535655-1565021 GCA_017312745.1 Gryllus bimaculatus
ATCCTGCAGCAGGTAGCAAACACGTCCGATCGGCTCGGCGTCTGGAGTGAGACTTAATTAACTCTAAACGCTGAATCTCTAGCCGAAATCACGGCTTGCGCAAGAATCGAAAACTCTCAGCACTGATGCACGGGAGCAGATCATGTTATCAAAGGATACGCTGTTGCAATCAATTCAGTTATTCTGCTAAAATATCGTATTCGGTAGGTATTTGAAAAGAATATGATGTGTTTGTTGCATAAGAATTATTGGTATAAGAGGAATCAGCGAGTGGAGTCCGAGAAGCCGTGCTGTGCACATCGAGCGTCCCAGCGCTTATCTACAGTGGTTTTTCGGAAGCGCGATCAGACAGCGGTAAGTGCCAAATTCATGATCGATTACAACTGATCAGTGCGTGATGTCTACGAGTGGCTGCCCCGACACGGGGCACCACATTAAAAGTTCAATGCATACTCTTAACGGTACATCCAGTGAAGCAATGAATTAAATCCGGGGCAAACAAGTGTGTTCTCAAACGCACCTATCGGGGAATGCAACACTCAGGATAGTGAAGTTCAAATTCACCAACATCATGTTATTCATTCACCTCAGCACCAGTTTATAGTAATGCAACAATTAGATCAGCAAGCACTAAAACGAATCAACCTCGAAATGTATGGCTGAAACTACCTCAACAGGCAATACAACTACCACCTCACCAGCAACAACTCCTCGCTACGCAATAATCGGCCATTCAACAAACCGCTTATCAACATGGCCAAGGTAAAAGATCAAGCGAGTTTTCGAAAAATCAATACACAAAATCAAGCGAGAACAATAGAAACTCAGTGAAATTTAATATAGCTATTCACAGAAACGTCAGTAGGTGCGAAAGAGAACAATATTAGAATTCCTCCAATATTTGTTCGTAAGGTCAGCAATGAGTATTTAACCTTACATCTAAATTAAGCTACAATAAATGGCTTTCTAACTAAACAAAATAACTTGTACACATAAGTTAATTTCAGTGAAATCTATTACTAGAAAATTTAGAGATGAAATCAACATCGAATTTCACACTATCGAGATCCAAGTAGTTAAGTGTTATCTGCTGTAATAAAAGACATCCCGACATGTTACACCGAACACGATATTATACAAGAACTGAAAAGATTAAAATATCCCGTAACCTAAGTGTGTAGACGTTACGATAAAGCCAGAAAACCTATGCATATAATAGCAGTAGAACATCTGATTATCTGCAGAAACTAATTCGAAGTTTTCACCCAGAGCGATATTTTCAAGCGGAAGTAAATAATGTATGTCACCCCTTTTGCCCAATTCTCCCAGCCCCACAAGGATCGGTTCTGTCACCAACACTCTTCTCAATATTTACAGCAGACTATCCAAATCCACACGAAGCAGGTATAGCACTGTATGCTGGCGATACCGCTTTTCACTTCACTTACTTATATAAACTTAGCCTATGACTATATACAGTCCTCATTTACAGTTATACGAACTGGACCAAAAAAATGGAGAATTAAAATTAACCCCTTAAAATAACAATCCAAAATATTCACTCTCTGACGTCCGCCCTTCCCCACACCTCTACGAATAAATAACGCCGATATCCCCTAACTTTCTCATTCTTCGCAAGCCTCCTGGACAAACGGCTAACGTGGAAACCGCATATTCAATCAACAGCCAATAAGACACGGGCCAAAGTTCTAAAGCTATGCCCGTTTATCAACAGAAATTCCACCTACATTATTGAAACTGGGCTGTTCAACTATAAAGTGGCAATTCGACACACAATGACATATGCTTGTCCAATATGGCGCAACCAATCTAACCAGATTACAAATCCAAAACAAATATTCAAGACAAACTTTGAAAGCCCCCTTGTTCATTTCTATTTCACAATTCTACCGAGGGCTTCATGTACCTCTCCTCTCAGAATTCATCTCACAAACCTCTCAAAAATATTACTCTCTCCTCCCAGCATGTCCCAACACTCCAATATTCGATCTCAGCGCACATTATCCATCACGCATTAGATCCATATTCCCCAAAGAACTCTTTCACCTACCCTTAACAAATGCAAACTTCTCTTAGTGAAGGTATTCAAATATGAATTTTGAAAATACAGAAGGGTTATTCCGAGACCTGCATTTACCTGAGGATGTCCAAGTAAAGTTAATGTATGTAAGATTGTACCCGACAAAATCCCCAAAAGACAAAAGTCGAACGGGAAGAAAATAAATTAAAAAAAGAGGAATTAGCAAGTCTCGCAATTAATTTTAAATAATTAATCGGAAGGTGTCAGTACGATTGAATAATGCGATACGTTGAGAGCTTTACATTTACTGTTTGTTAAATAACAGAGATTCGAAGCAAACTATACCGAAGGAGGTAAAATCTTATGCTCAAACATATTTAAGGGTTCTATGAAATGAAACACTTGAGTCATAGAATTTGAAACCAATCAGCCGAGATGAGAAAATAAAATTGGTTACGAGATCTGTGAAAACTAGGGCACGAACGGGGCTGACAGAAGAACAGGTGGGCGGATGCTGCAGCGTCGCAAGAATAAAGGGATGTCAGACGCAGAAAAGGACGGCGCGGCCCCCTAGGGAAAGAGGGAGCGCCGTCTTCGTAGCTGAACGACTCAGCGAGCTCTAGGGCAGGCGTTCACGCAGAGCGCGCCGAGTGTGCGGCGACCCTTTCCACCTCTCCGGTGGAGAAGGCGGAGATCCTTGGGCAGGCCGGGGTCCCTCGGGGCAAAGAGAAGGGACCTTGCTACGATAACAATCTTGTTAGTCATTAATTGCTCATCTAGAGTAGGATTTTCGGTGGAGTGCCAATTGAAAAAGATTCGGACATATTTTCTGCATACTCTTCAGTACAGGGGAGTTGTGGATTGCACTCAGGCAATGGTACATTATCCAAATTCTCATCTGGAAAATTGATTAATTAATGTTTCCGGTGACGTCAATTGCTATGGTCATTAGTTACGTTAGGATACTTAATTTTTTTTGCCTGGAGGTGGCAATGTTCCACCCCCTGGATGGTGTTATTGAGCGCATACCTACCGTAGGCTAGTGGGTTTCTCCCAATCATCTCACCCAGCGGAAAATCCCCGGTCGGGCAAGCTCTAAGAACTCCACTGGTCTCTCGGTGTGCGTGGTAGTGTAGTGCATATAAGTGTGTATAGTGTGCGTAAGTAAGGGGTGAGAATAGGACATGGAAAAGGAAGGGAATATCGCGCGCGGACCGTGGCCCTTTTGATAGGATAATGTTCCGGCATTCTCATGGTGTTGACCGGATAAATCACGGAGTAACACATAAGAGCTGCCGGCCGCTAGGATTCTCCTCCAGACAGCAGCGGCTAGTCCACACAGTAGCGGCATTCGACCTATCTATTTAGCTACTATCGAAGATACACCACCCACGTGGCTCGAACTCTAGGACCTTCCGATCAGAATTGCTGCAGAATCAGCGGCTTTGAGCGCAACTCAGCATTCGTATTCGAGAAATAGCTTCCTAAGTTTCTTATTTTTATGCAACCATTTTTTTTAAATAATCACCCTTCCCAGTAAAAAGTACTTTTTAATCGGTTACTCTTTATTCGAATGGTCGTAGCTAAGGTTATGATGGCAAGGCATTCGTACACCTCTGGTCGCGGAGGCCTCTGCCATTCTTTCTTCTCCGTCACGCGTGTCGCGTTCTGGCAATATCGAATGCAGTCGCTTTTCCATCTTGCCTGGTAGTTGAGAACTTCTTTTACAGAACTGCAAATTTCCGCGCATCAGATCCAATCGTTCGGCCTTCCCATGAATGTGAAAAGGGGCAGCTTGAGTTTGAGACGTATTGTTCGTTCTTCTTCAGCTCACTCGCGTGTAAGATAATGAATACATACAAAACAGATGAACTCGACAGGTTTAAAAACTAAATATGGATTTCTTCTGGATGAAAGAACAATTATATTTGTTCACAATGAGAGTACAATATTTCAAATTTTGTAAGTAATGAATTCACTTAATTAGGGTTCGTGTTCGGATAGTACTAAAAACTTATTAAGACTCTCAATTGTCATGTTTTGATCTCAAATTCATTCAACTAATATTTTTATGATTATAGATTTTTTCGAAACTTAAAAAACTTTGTGAGTGGTCGTGTGATGTAAAGGGAATAAAAAGAAATTGCAGTGTTTCCGAGTGACGCAGCATGCCTAGTTTGAGGTTCACGGTAACTATGGCCTCTTACAATACATTTGGTAATCACCTACTCTCTGAGCGCCTCTTTAACTGCTGTCACAAAGACTGGCTCAACGCGAAGGCAAAGCGGAAGCCCTCATTAAGGTAGAAAGACGCAAGTTCAAACACTTCGTGATGTGATGCGTAAGCACATAGTGGACCACGTGTAAATGCAAACATCAGCAGTGTAACCGTGCAATAATGATGGAAATGTCTCGTTTCCCTAACTTTAGTTGTATAATAACTTCAGAACTATTCACTGTACAAGCTGTTATACCAAGTTTGTTTTATTTTTGTACGTTCCTGTTTATTTCGGACAATCCGAATTGGAACAACCGAACGAAAAAAATAACTCTTAGAGTACACAAGTATTCAAGACTACATTCAAGATTCTAAAATGCTTGTGTCTATCATGAGGCAACTTTTAATACATTTCTGGTAAAAATTCGGCATGAAATCATGAAGTGAATATTACGCTAAGCAATTTATACCGGCGTTCATGAAGCATTGAGATCAAATTCATAATAAAGAAATGTCGACTGAATCACATATTACAAAGGTAAACTAGAGGAATAGGCAACTGCGAAACTATGCCTTTACGAACCTCGTTGTAATAACCTTTTTTCTCCTGTTAATTTAGGGGCCCTTCTCCGAAGTCTGGGTGTTGAGAAGTCTCCTTACTTTCTATTTAAAGTAACGAACGAAATTCCGCCTTGGTGGACTCGTCGGTCTGCCCCGGGTAATGGCGAGAAACGAGTCGCTGATTCAATTGCCTCGCGGTTCAGGCAGCCGCAGTCGCTGGCAATAGCCCAGCGCCCGGCTACCGTCTCGTCCCCGCCCCCACGCCCCGGCCGCGCACCTCCCGCCCGGTGCACCCTTCGCACCCTGCCCCCGCGCCCTTACCAGTCCCACTTCGCCTTTCAACTCATTCCTTTCTCCACAACCACAGCACCAAACTTCGCTCACCCAGCCCTACCCGTCCACCAACACCGCAAAGCCTCTCTCCGGCGTCTCCATTTCCCACCCCGGCTCGACCCGCCTTCCTACATCCGCCCTACCCGCGCCCTTCCCCGCTCACCCACTTTCGCCTCTCCGCCCGGTCCCACCCACACCCCGCTTCCCCGCTCCTTCCTACCCGGACCGTCGCCCGCGACTGAGCCAGCCGTCCAACCGCTCCTCGCTTGTTTACGTCGATTATTGCTTTGGCAGAGCCTCCTGCGTTTCCTTCGCAACGTAACGCGCATCTGGATGAAGGAGCTCGCGGAAGAAATTTACGTCAAACTGTGCAGCGACTCTGTTTCGAGGAAATGGACCGCCTGAGATATCTTTATATCAACCGACGGTACAGAAAGGAACTGAAAGCATTGGAGAGATATCTAACGTCTTTGTTATGAGAAAAATAATAGTGTGGACATTGCAAAACTAAGTATAATATCTAGGAATTCTGGATCGTTCCTATATCATGTTGATACGAAAAGAATTGTTTTTCTCATTCTTAAAGCTACTAGGATACACCGAAACAAAGAGAAGAGAACAATATTCTCGTGTTTCATGTTTACGTCGCAGAACTGTCAAACACGATGCAATGTTTACGATGAAGCACGCAGAATTTGGGACGATCCATATCGAAGAAAGACTAAAAATGTTATAATAGTTCTAGCATGCGGCAGGAAAGATAAGGATTGGGATTTTGATACTTCACTTTCTATAGACGGTTGCAAATTTCTTGCTGAGCCGGAAGCCTGAGTTTTATTGGCGGCGAAATATTTGAAATTCCCCAATCTGCCGCCTTCTATTACTCGCCGCGAAGCCGGTCTACGCCTAAAAACTGGGCAAACGCGGAATTACTCATACCCGCGCGAGAGTGTCGGCGACAGGCCCCTGCGCATACAAAAACGCTCGCGCGCACATTTTTGCACGACGGAGCACCCGCGCCGCGCGTGGATTTAGAGCCTGCAGCCGGCGGCTATGTCGTCACTCACCAGTGCCAGTGAGGAATTGTGGTAGCAAGGAAAGAAAATTATGGGATTTTAGAGCAAAAATATTGCTAGAGTAGTTTTGAAACGAATGAATCTCATTATATATAGAATAAATGATATATTTCCATCATTTTCTCATTTAGATACTTTTAATGCAAGTAAATCATAATATAACAAATAAAAAAATATAATAATAATATAATAATATTAATAATATAATGGTAATAGTATGTATAATTAGACGAGGATTGTTTCCGCCAGTTGTTTCAAAATTAGAAAACATACTGTATTCTTAAAAAATAATGAACATATGATGGTAACATTTTAACAATATGCTGAAAGATATATTAAATGTTAAATTTAATGTTTTTTAGATAATCAATTGATAATTATATAGAGAAACTCGGGCCTTGTTGTACCCTCTTCAAATATTGGTAAAAACACAATTATCTTACAGACGACAAACCATGCCTGGCAATCCCTGAGGCAGCGTCAAAGACTGAAGCACTTTTTAACAGCAACTGTTGACAAATTGTCCATCCAATCCAATTGCCCTCGCGACTGAAAGAGAATGGTGGACGGAAGGGCTGGACGGAAGGGCTGGACGGGAAGGGCTGGACGGGAAGGGCTGGACGGAAGGGCTGGACGGGAAGGGCTGGACGGGAAGGGCTGGTCGGGAGGGCTGGACAGGAAACGGAGCTGGACGGGAAGGGCTGGACGGGAAGGGCTGGAAGAGAAAGGGCTGGAAGGGAGGGGGCACAGACAAGATGCCCAGATGCCAAGACGCTATCCACTCAGAAAATAAAATAGCGTGGCACAAGAATTAATATATTAATAACGGAGGAGCAAAGTTTTGTTTCTTTTGAAACGGACAGAGAGAGACATCAAAGAACAAAGTACTTTTAGGACGAACGCCCTGTCTGTATGTTTGAGATAACTACGGTTGTGTATGACCACCGTGTTCTATGCCGACTGACCTCTACATCTAGTCCTACTCTGTCTAAAAAATCCAAGAGCACTCGGCTAGAACGAGGGAAACAGCTGTCCTCCAAATCATCCATCTCTCGCTCTATGTGCAGTTTCACATGCATATTTCACCATGTTCTACTTTACTGAAATAAGAGAAATCGATATAACTCTTCTCTCACTGACAAACATACAATTAGAAGAGAAAATGAGGTGACTGAGGAATAGGCTAACAAAAAGATGAACTGAGAAAGCAAGGGGCATTTAAGAAAACGACTCGTTTGATGAGAAGAAAGGAAATAGGTATTTAAAAACAGTGCCACGGTAAAAATATAGGCGATAGGAAGAATTTGAAGAGTCGATCTATGAGCATACTAGAATGGGATATGATAAACCTCATTAGGTTGGTCAACGCTTCGGAGGACGAAGCAATACTGGCAGAGAATAAAGCAGTTAAGTGAGGAAGTTGGTACTTTGTCAACACAATGCGAATTGATTGTATTCTCTGTCGCATATATTTAAACAACAAAACACATGTGCGTACGAAATGTATAAAATGTCTCAGTTCTGACCATCAATATAACTTTCAATTGACCAACATGAATAGTACATTCTTAAAAGGACATCTGGTCATCCACAGAGGCCTCCAATGTTTAATCAAACGCTTTGTCACAATCCCGTTTTAGAGGACGGAGACGAACGGAAACTAGGACGGGGATTTGGGAAAAACGCGAGAGAAGCGCGAGTCAAGTAATGCTGGATGTCATGCCATTTATAACTGTAATGATTTCGAATCACCGTAGTGACAATAGGACACGCATATCAGATACTATACTGAGAGCGAGAACTGGTCTGACGTTAAGCCTTGGATAATGGTCGGTGGAATGTCGACAGCAAATTCGAAACGACTAGTCAGAGGGTCGTTTCGGAGGGAAAAAAGCGACACAGGGTGTTGCAAATGGAATGGGACTGCACGTAAGCGGAGATGTAGTGGGGGACGATTCCCGAGCGGAAGTTGCGGGCGGGAGGGGAATGAGTGGGGGGATGGGGTAGCAGATATTTGGAGACCGGGATTTGTGGGGATTGAAAAAAGTGTAGTTGTATGTGCACGTGGCGGCGCCGCACCACCTCTGCTATCTATCCGTATGTTCTAGTTATTTTCGGACGAGTGTGATGCACCTGTGCGCGGAAACTGACATTTTTACCCTCAAAATGTTTCAATGGAGAGGCTAAATATAGAACACTACCTACTGCCATTGCGTATGTATCAATAGAAGATGAAACCAATGAAATAATTCTTAATGAAAAATAATACCACAAATTTGCACACATGGATCATTTTAAATAGTTACTCCTTACTCCCATACCCGATAACATCTGTACTGCATCTTTTCTTGATTTTTCCTCTTTCGCCCGCTTCCAATGGAGAATTCTTGCACGTTGTAGATTTGAAAGACGTAACATGACAAATCCGGAGAAAATTCTACTGTGCATGCGCCGGAATCCAAAAAAGGTATTTTGATTGAGGGGTCCCGTCATTCTTGTGTTATGTCATCTACGACAAATGTGTTCATAGCATGGTTTAAAGTAGTTTTCTTTGCCACCACTAATCACGAATTCGACACTAATACTACATCAACATGGAAATAATGAAAAATACAATATCCAAAATACCAATATATGGTATAAGTTTTATTATTAATTTTTACTCAAGTTAATTTCAGTGAGTCAAGAATAAACTAACGTATTTGTTGAGGAGTCGGAGATTCTGTATATATTAAGGCTATATTCGTTGTCGCAAAATTAGATAATGTATCAATAGGGCGTTATTATTGACATACATTTCCCATTCCTACCATAAATAATATCAATATTTTATAGTAAAATCGCGGAATTACAATGTAAGACAGTAGTAAGCTATACTTTTCTTTGAAGATAATTTCATGTAAATTATATATCGCATGATATCATCAGTTTTCATGTATTATACGTATTACTATCTTGTAATGCTTATAAAAACAAAAAATAGAGTCAGAAGATACAGATGTTGAATAAAAACGTTTAAGTACAGTTAAATATATTCCTTTCCAATGTTTTCCTCGTTTTTTCGTAGTTTTCGATTATACGACTTGAAAAATCTCTTTTTTCTGGAGATACATTATTTTCTGTTGACGACAATGATTGCGAATTACAAAATTGGATTTTTCGTCTTGCAAAAATACGATTCTTGTGTAGAAGTTATCAAAGATATCATCACGGAGCCATCCACAAAACACGTATGGAAACGAGTTCGGGGAGAGAGGGAAATAGTAAAAAGGAAGAAGAAGAAGAAGAAGAAGAAGAAGAAGAACGGTGGGGGGAAAGTGTGCAGTCGCGGAGTGTGCACAGTGTAACAAGTAAAACACAGCAGGAAAATCGTAAATGGCGATGTAGCGCAAGGATGTGTAAACCCTTATATTGTTATTACTACAGTTAAGGGATCTCCCATAAATTAAATAACATAATTTAAAGTGCATATAAACCAATGATCTGGCTTACATTTCTAATCTCATATGTTCTGGGTTGTGTTACTTACTGATTTATTGATCATACTATTTTAAGTAGTACACTCTAATATTTAAACTCTAATATTTAGTTGTATTTCGTTGTAAATCTTTCATATCAAAGGCACTACGAATTGTATTTTGAACTAGTGTATTTCTCTTATTTATGTCTAATAATTTTTGTTCTGTATTATTTTGTTCCTTACTTAATGTAATAAACTTTGTATACTTTGTATGTGCTGAAGAGAATGCGCCCGTGCAAATGAATAAATCAAATGAAAAATAAATAGGGAAGAAAAGAATGGGTAAGGGAAGCGTTCGCGAGATAGGGATCGCATGTCACTCTTCTTTCAGATAGAAGCCAAGCGCTAAAACCAATATTATTTTACTCTTTGGTGCTCAATATAGCCTCTTCATATTGAGGGGGCCCGGGTTCAATCCTCGTGCCGGCCTAACTGGCCGGGATTTTCATGGTTTTCTTCGGTAATCCAAGCGAATGCTGGGGTGGTTCCGCTGGAAGGCCACAGCCGCGAAACCGACGTCGTCAGCCAAATTAATTACCGATTAATTACCGATAGTGGCAGATTAGGAACCTCGGGATTTAACGGCCACGAGGCCAATTGCTCTGCACGGGACATATAATGGTTAAATACAAATAGTCTCTACTTGAATAGAAACTATTATGCAGAAGTAAAGATTTTACTTGTGTGTAGTGGTAGTGCGTGGTATGAAGTGATTTTGCGGTAGTGGTGGCGGTGCTTGGTTGTGGTACTGCTGTTGGTGATGAGGTGATTTTGCGGTAGTGGTGGCAGTGCTTGGATGTGGTTCTGCTGTTGGTGATGACGGCGGTGGGCGGGAAGCCCGGGGTGTGACCGGATGCGCGCCTGGTGCAACGGGAGGCGTGGACAGCCCGTACGTCATGGACAGAGCGCATTGGGCGTGCGCCAGGCTGCTAATTCTCGGCGAAGAGTTGACAGGGCGTTCGTTCCGCCGCTTCGCCCCCACATCTGCGCCCGACGGAGGGCGCCCGCTGCTTCGCAACTCCAACGGACGAACGGGAAATGCAAACCGCGCAGCATTGAGCCTACACTGCATTAATAGGCAGAGCTAAGCATTGGGTGATTGAATATACAGGTGTGCCATTTCCGCACTTTGGTGGGGAACAGCCGCGATCGCACAGGGAATGCAAACCACGCATCAGTGGGTTTGATTGCTTGTTGATTGATTGATGAAGTTGAGTGTGTCAACTTCTAAGGTCATTAGCACCGTAAGTATAGCGCATGTGTTCATTGCAAGAAGTGGCAGAGATCTTGCCCCGATCGATGGCGACATTCGATACCTTCCTACCTAGTTTTTTCCCAATCACCTGCAGGGCATCGCCCCGCCGGTACAAGATCCCGACTTATCTCCAGGCATGTGTGATAGTGTAGTGCGTGTGCCTAAGTAAAGGGTGAAGATATGACAAGGAAGAGGAAGGAAATATCTCGCGCGGTCCCTGGTTCGTTTGGAAGGTGCTGCTCCCGCCTGATATTGAACGGAGAAACCACGGAAAACTACCGACCAGAGCAGCCGGCCGTAAGAATTCTCATTTAGACAATGGCTGAGTTTGACTTAGCTGTCGTCGAAAGTCCTGCCACGGCTGGACTCGAACCCTAGGATCTCTCTCTCATAGGCCCTGCAGTGACATCCGATGATGCTCTGAGCCTCCTCTTCCGGTTGCAGCATTGGGGATACACTGCGTTAATAGGTAGGGCTAATCATTGGGTGGGTAAATGAACTGGTCTATCATTTCCGATCTTTGATGGAATTTTATTACATTGTGGAAAATGAATGGTTGTGATAATATATATCTAGCTCTTATATGTGGAAGAGCTAAGTAATATTTGTTCATCAGAAATGTTTATTCGAAACTCGCTGAAATGTACAAGAACTTTCAAGGCGTTCTTCACTCTCTTTATTTCTCTTTCCATTATTATCTTTGTGTCTGTTTGTCTCTCTACTCCCCTCTTTATCCATACCTACTTATAATGCTCAATCAAAGCAAAATAAATTATTTTATCGAATCAAACCAAAGAACTAGGAAGAAAATGAAAAACGAGTTTCATTGAATTGTCGAATGAAAGAAAGAAAATTCCCTTCTTTAGAAACATTGTCTTTTGCATTGATGCAGAAAACTTATTAAATTCATTAAACCAGAAAGCGAATTGTTAAGTAAAGGTAAGTTTATGGACGGGGAATAAAAGAAGAGAAAACAAAGTTAATTAACCAAAGCAATGAAGTCATCGGAGTGTGTCGATTTGTATTTGCAAAAATAACTGAAAACATTTTACCAATGTAAAAAATCTAACAGAAAGGAAATTTAAGAAACGAAGTGAATCATCAGTTTCTAATTAATCTTAATGGCAATACTAAACGTTGAAATGAATGAGAAATATTTTGTATAGAAATAAACAAATTACGTTTGCAATTATCACCGAAATGGTTTTGTTAGAATTCGCAAATATTATTCTTGTAGATTTGTTAGATAGTATTTAGGTTTTTTATCAACGATAATACATTATGAATTTTTTATAACGATATTGGTATTTTTTGATGTAATAAGCGTAAACATTCAATGGCGTAGTTATTCCAATCTGCTAAAAATGTGTCGATTAATGGACCACTTTCAAGCTTACACTAAAGAATGTATATATCCAGCCTACATTTAACGGAAATATCTACCTAGCAAAAATTTCAAACCTATATGAAGGGAGCTATAAATTCGAAAATTGTATATAATTAATAGTTTGTTACATTGTACTTGTCATTTTTATTTAATGCAAACTGGAAAGTGATGCATTAATTGACCAATTTTTTTTGTATAGCACACCCTCATGAACTAAGATCATCTTTAGCAGCGATCTGATAAGAAAAGTGTTCCAAAGAAGGAACTGAAACATTACCATTATTGTATTTTTATGATGAACATGTTTTGACTTGTAAAACGGACACAATATTACGCTGTTGTTCAGTTTATCTGAATATCGTATTGTTTTAAAGCAAATATCGTTGTGGAATAGCGAACAATTGATCTCGATCGATTACCAATCAGCACAGAGCTCTCGGTCGCTCATTCAGTTGGAGGTTCCCTCGCGATGAAAAATAATTTTTCCAGATCTCTTGAACAGAGTAAAAAGTTTTATTCTCCATTTACAGCAGTCAGGAGCGATACATACGGGTAAAAAGAGTGAATGAAATATCCAGTGAATGAAAAACATGCGTAGGGGCCCAGTAAAAGGAAATACGTCATAATAAAACAGAACAATTGAGATTAGATATTTAAGCGTTGCTTTTAAAATATAAAAAACAGCACACACTAGCAGATGTAGAGGGATATATGTATTATGTATGAAATGACAAGAGAACACATGTCGTGTATAGTGCGCAAAAGTTCTCTTAAATCTTGTACTTACATTTTTTTCAAGTTTAAGCTTTTCTATTCACTTTTTGAATATTCCAATAATAGTAGTTAGTAATGACTACTTAGACCTGTGCAAACATTTCGATTTAATGTAAATTATTTCTCATTCAGTGAATTAAATATACTAATTAATTTCATGAAAAATGGTTGATTATCAATTAGCACGCGTGTAATTTAAACTCCCCTGTGTAATTAAAATTCCATAATTACTAATCAGGATTCAAAAAAGAAAGAAGAATTTCCATCAATATCACTCCTGCGATTCAAAATACTGTTTGTTCCTTCTGTCATCAACAAAAGTTGATTGACTTGAAAGATATGAGGACGGGAAAAACAAAAAGTATTTTTTTCAAATGGGGGAAGAAAAAGAAACATTGTATGAAAGAGCAAAGTTTCGTATACAAGAGCAAAGTTCGGTGTTAGTTTAATGATCCCTTATTGGTCGTAAATGTCTAAAATTTAAGTTTTAGCCCTTATTCAGTCCCAGCCATTTAGTCGTGGTGTGTTCGCCAGACCACACAGCGAATGCCTTCATTGAAGGTAATATATCTTGTTCATTGATCGAGGGCGCGAGGCAGCAAATAACGCCGTATTAGATGTTTCCACGTCGAAGGTAAACAGTACCTGCCCACGTGGCGAGTGAAAGCGAGAGCGGACGACGTAGAGGAAAGCGGACGGGCGTCATTATTCGTGCAAACTGCTTCATTGACTGCCGCTGCCGTTCACACAACCGCCCAACCAACCCCTTCATCCACCCACTAGCACCGCCATTAGCCCATTTTGCATCCGCTCATGAACGCCTCCATTCGGGAGAGAGGCACAGAAGAGGGCCGAGAGTCATGTTACTACAAGAGTTTCAAGATACAGAGGAAGTTCCATAAGTTGCCGGCGTGACAAAAAATAGTTCATTAATGAGAAAACCTTCTCAGAAATATGTAGACTTGTCTTTCATTATTGTAATGCTAAAAGTTTGCAGACGTATCTCACTTACTTTTATGAAGAGGCGTTCTTAAATTGCAGGCGGTGCGTGAAATCTCATGGTGTTTAGCTTCTGCATGACAATGCATCTGTGCTTATTGTTTAAATTGCAAAGAATACTGTGAATGACTGTGGCGTCAAGGAGCGTCAACAGATTTAACATTGTTTCGAAGTCTCTGTCATTAATTACCTTTGTGATCTGTGATCCTATGAAAATGCCTTCCTTAAATTTTGCTATCACTAATACCGGGAAACAGTGAATGTACATACTTGAAGCCATCACCACTTTTGTCCATTCCCCTAACCAAGTTCTTGATAAGACCTAGCTTAATATGCAACGGAGGAAGAAAAAAAATTGAGGGTCCAACAGTAAAGGCTCGCCCAGGAGCAAATTCTTCTTGTGACCAGTATTCAACTATATAATATCTGTCTGTTGCCCGACTGTCCAAAAGACAAAGGAAGCAAGAACATTTTGTGAAGCTACTCTGAAGAACAAGCAATAAACCAATGACTTTCAAGTTGCCATATATATTCCAGTTGTGTTTCTTATACTTAATTTCTTTCAGTACGTGTGACAAACTTCTGTATGATTCTTACATTGTCACAGAGTAATCTACTCGTACAAATGTAACAGCACAGCTTTAAGCGTCACTCGTCGTCTTGATATGATATTTTAGTGTCTTCATTAAACCTAATACATCTACACAAGCATAAATGTTCCCCACCTAACTGTAATAAGTCTTTAATTCTTAATTGCGTCTTCGGAAATAGTAACCTTTTTTTCCTCGTGAAGAACATTCTTTTACTAAAGACGTGACAGAAAACGTTCTGAATGTTCGTTGTATAAGAACAAATCGCGTTCCAAGACATTTAATTCAGTCTGTTTTTTTAGTGTGGGTTTTCTATTGGATACATGGTTTTTCTTACCATGTGTATGGACCTGTGGGTACTGGCAAGTCATGTCCGTGGAGTATGGGTCGTATTGCTGAAGGTAGTACATTGCGGTACACTATATGTTTGTTAATTTTGGACGAAAAGCCCGCAACATTCGTCAAACAGAAGGAGCAACTATCTGTGTTATTACTAGGCATGTGAATTGATTCATACATACAAATCATGGGTATAGCAAAAGGTAAGTTTTCTTTCTGCCTTTCCAACTATTGGGTTAGTTTATAATCAAATCTTGGGCACCTTACGTGCGGCGCCCACTTCTTATCCTGATCCCTCAGTTGGCATTTCAAATACTACCCATATGCTATGTCGAGAAGTTTAGAAATCAATCGTCGCTTTATTGTGTTGAATACACCGCAGGTATAACAAAAGTTATCAAGATGATTAATACACCTACGTGTTCATTTCTTCATGTATGCCTATTTCTTGAATTTGGCAAACTTATATCTGGGTAGGTACCGGTAACACTTGACACCATTACGCACGAAAACAGTAATAATTCGCGATAAAAAATAACGTAGAAGAAAAAATAATTAAATTCCACATAGGAGTAATTCATGCATTCCAAAAAATGTATTAAACGTAATAAGTTCCAAATATTACGTTCATAACAAATATCACGTTAAACACATTAAAATACGGCTTCAATGGGTTTCATCTGAACTATTAAAACACGTTTGGTCCATAACTTGTAATCCGGACGTGATGGATATATTATGTTTTCACATTTTACGTAACTTACCATTGCATTAAGTACTTCATCACGCTGTTTGTCTGTACCGAAACCTTTGTAGACTAGTACAACTATAACTGAGCCCCGGTAGATTGCACGAGTGCTTGGTCCCGCGAGAAAAAAAAATGTGATACGTGGATTAGAGGACTGAGTTGAAAAGTTACATTTTTTCTTTGCATCACTAATAGAAGTTAGTGAGGCGAGAAACTTGCGGAATCATCTTCGAGTACTACCTCCGTACCCGTTTATCTGCAATGCTATGGAAGCCTCTAAACCAGGCGAGAACCCGGGGAGTACCTCAACAAACGGGCTACGTACAATCTTTCCTCACTTATCCTTGATCTCTCACTCACACACTCTCCCGCTTACATGGGCTACATGTTCCATACATGCCGGAAGACCAGATGGGAACTTAGAATGTGACCCGGCTCGCGCGGTGCCTCGCTGGCGAAGATAACAGGAATGCGTACACCGAGCTGATATCACATTCCAGAGGGATTTCAGAGATATAACATGCACTTACACATACGGAACTAAAGACCATAGCTGTTGACGCACTTCGGAACACGAATTCAATAAATCGGGAGAGATGGACGGGGAAGGAAAGATCAAACGCGATCCGGGCAATATGTGTAGGGTGATTTTCCAGCATTATAGGATTACAGACGCAGCACATCACATCTGTTCATCTTCTATTTCGATCCAGGTAGGCGCTACTTACTGTATTCATCAAATGAAGACTACTGGTAGTATAAGAAGTACCTGCCGGAGTGACGGGGACACGCTTGGCGCAGCAATATTTTTTCACCACCTCAAATTCTGCCCACTACCATTGCATTATCAGTGTATTATTCACTCTAATTTCTGATTAGTTTAAAGGTGTATTCGTGTAGTTTCGAGTTCTCTTTTATCCTTCTCATCGTTTTTTTGTTTACCCGTACACGTAGTAGAGACGAGGGTATGGAAAATCGATGTCTAGATTTTGACGAAAATACACGTTATTGGGTCTCTGAATCAGATATTCAGCTTCAAGATAAAGAATAAAACAATTAAATGCAGAAGTGTCATTCCTATTTAAACATTCTAATTTTAAAAAATTAAAGAAGAGTCCTTTTTTGAGCTAGTGAGTATTTATTACTTCCGGGCGCGACTACTATTTGGTGCACTACTTCCATCTATGTTGTATCTCGGATGGTGGCGGTTATTTCCCCATCTCGGACGGCAGATCTGGTGCCGTCATGTAACTCCCACCAGTCAGACACCACCCCAACTGGCACAAGCTCTAAGCTCCCGACATCAGTGGTAGTGTTGTGCAAGTACGTGTAAGTTTGCATGTAAGGGGAGAGCATGACGAAGAGCAAAACATTATGCGTGTTTCTTGGCCTGTTTACTAGGGTATGCTCCAGAATTTTAGTGCAGTACATCTGACTGCGATGTCTTAGTGTCGATAGTAGTAGGATTTTCGACTCTAAGATACATAGGTACATCGAATTCAGCCGCGAATGGAGGATAATTCTAGAGGTTGATCGGTAGTTTTCGGTGTTTTCTCCGGACAACACCAATCGAGTGCCGGACCAGTACCTTAAATGGGCTACGGACCGCGCGTAATATTTTCTTTCCCTTCCTTGGACTATACTCACCCCTCACATACATACACTTACACTTTCATTCGCTACATTACCACACAAATAGGGAGAGCAGTCAAGAGCTCAGAGCTTTATCCAGCTAAGGCTGTGACCCGCTGGTGGGCGTTGAGTAGTTGGGGGTAAAACCCCGCTAGCCGGTGTGTAGGTTTGCACCAGATTTCACCATTCAGCGGGGGAAGATCACCGTCACTTTCGGCGGAAAAAATGCCATCAGCTACGGGGCTAATAAAGTTAGCAGTTGACGGGCCCAGAAAAATGAATTAATCAAACAATCTGCCATTTTGCTACAGCTGGTCGGCGAAATTACGGAAAACTATCGATCCGAGTAGCCGAACGGTCGAAATCTCCTCCTGACACTAATGGAGTTGTTCACCGTGTGAGGTAAATAGTCACCATTGGAACGCGAACAGTAGAACTCCTTGATCAACAAATCTGGAGGAGATGATGACACCACTGAGCCATCGTAGTCGTTTTAATTTTTTTTGCTCTCTCTCTCTCTCTCTCTCTCTCTCTCTCTCTCTCTCTCTCTCTCTCTCACTTGGCTGGGGTATTAGTAAGTTGCAATATAACGTAACGTAACCGTTACAAATAATACATATTTGAAGGTGTACTGTTTTAGCTATACTATGCAGAAAGTATGTACTTTATTTCTATTTCTTCCCCGTCCACTTCTCTTAGTCGTACACAACCGTGAGAACTGCCGCGGGCCGCGATGACGCCCCGATCTCGACGACTGTTCTAGAGAGAGCAGTGCCCAATTTTTTTGTCTCTTTATAGACCAACACTTTTGAAACAACAAGTTTTGTCATATAGAAAACATTTTTATTTGTTTCCACATATTTACGTTGCTGGTTGAAGATCGGGAACTGTTTCACTAGAGCATATCGTACTTAATATGTTATCTACCAATTTACGTGCAAGTGAGATATCAATTTGCTAAATGCTTGATTCACTTCAAGAACTAATAATGACATTATTTTCAATAATTATTGCAGTGAAAAGTGTTTGCTTGTTTATCCATTAATTTAGAACACAATGACTTTCCCATTCCATTTTCATTCTTGAAACACCTCTCAACAACTGATGCAGTTCCGTACTCGTCACTATAACTTCATTGCAAGCTGCTGAAGAAACGATGTAAACAATTGAGGTCGTATTTATATATCAGTTTAGTTACGTATCTTCTGTTCTACACGCGGTGAATGCTCTAATATTGCCCCTTTCTCTCGGTCGCCAATAGTTGTAATACTCCCCGTTTTCTCAGGTGAAAAGTAACAAAGAAGGGAAACTAATTTATTCCCACGGTCAGGAAGAGTTCATTACATTGACATCGTTACTAAATTTCGAACAGGGCGTGTGAAAATTCATTTCCCATCTTTTTTTAGTTCTTAATGTCTAAAGACCGATATAAGGCAAATAGCGAACACAAAGTTTGTAAATAGAGGTTTATAATCAAGCAAGTTTGTTATTTGTTATATCGGGCTATGTCGTTAAATAATGTTCCTAATTCCGCCTTATCAGAAAAATACAAAAAATAGGAAATAGATTTACCACGAATATGAATACTCATGCTCCATCTTTAGGTAGAACTCATTTGTTTCCATTATTCTTAGCGAACGGCGGATTGTCATAATTTTTAACCTACACAGGGCCTCAAGAATGACTATGCATTACTGTTTGGTTCCGTTATGCGAAGCATATTACTAAAAGTAGATTACAATTTAGTAACGGTTCGAAATTTTCTCGAATTTAAAATTAATTTTTCCTTTTTTTAAAAAATCAACATTTTTTTAATGTTTAATTGTATTTCGAACATTTCAGTCTGGCGTTCGTTTTAGCAACGGTGTACTAAGTAAAATTTTCTAGAAAGCAGCCGTTCCCTCGAAATACCTACAGACATAGGTGGCTCATGTGACGTCAGTGCCTATGCAGGGCCTACGACCGCTAGATCCTAGTGTTCGAGTCACCACGGTGATAGGATTTTGGATTCCAGAGAGGTCACTGTCAGAACATTCTGCATTACTTTTAATGTAAAAGTAATTATCATGCACGCACATTAAATTTGTTGTACGTGTACATTCAATTTATAACCCTTGGTGCATAAATAATCATTAATTTGTATACCAAATATTATTGAATTAATTTTTCTAAGAATTTATTTATATTATTATTTATTTATTTGTTTATTGAATATGAAAAAATGAACATATATTTTACTTTTACTAAGACACCAAACATTTATTTTTTTAAAAAATACAAAACTATCAGCACTTTAGAAATGAAAAAATCACCATTTATTACAATGTACACTTCGTTGTATTTTGCCCTTCTTTTTGGTCAATTTAAAAAATGCATAATCAATTTTAAATGTAATGTGATTTAATGTAACTTCTGACAATGTAGCTAGGTCAAATTCAGCTGCAGTCTGGAGGAGAATTCTAGCGTCCGGCTGCTCTGATCAGTATTTTTCTCCACACAGCACGAGACTATACCCGGAGCAGTGCCCTAACAAACAGGACACGACCGCGCGCAATCTTTCCTTTCCCTTCCTTCCTTATTCTACCCTGTACCCTTACGTACACACACTAACACTCCCATGCTCCAGGCTACCTCATATGCCATATGACAAAGGTCTGTAGGGAGTTTAGAGCTTGTCCCGACTGGGGCAATGCCCAGCTGATGGGATATATCTGGTTAGCAAAAAACAGATAGCCGGTATGTACGTAGGCGCCAGATTTCACCATCCAGTGAGTGGAGAACACCATCACTTCCCGTGAAAACACATGTTCTACACTTAAGGGACTAATGACCTTAGCAGTTGACGCGCCAGTTAATCAATCAATCTTAATATCCAAATACTGAAAATATAAAGTGCAAAATAAAACCAAATTGATCATTTCCTTCATGGCATTGGGCATTGATGACATCTTAAAAAAAATGATCAAGATGCTCACGAACCAAGGATGCTTTGAAGTTTGAGGAATCTTTAGTTACAAGCGTCTTCGGCACTGGGACAACACGAGTTATTTTAACTTAAACGCAGGATGTTCTCGTATTTGGGGTGACAAGTACAGACTCATCATTGAAGACAAGATGAATATGAAACGACTTTGTACGAAAAACATTTTGTTGCACTCTGCTCAACGGTTTAATATTCCCGAAGAGGACTCGTCTATTTTGCGAATATATTCATTGAGATTTTGCAGGATGATCTCCCCCTTGTGTAAGAAGCGGGGAGTAGATGAAGGCCCCTTTCGGTGTAGGCGAATTTTAAATGGAGAAGAAAACTCACTGCGAATTCTTGTCCCTGCTACCTTCCTAACGGAGAGGGCGTGCGCACTTTCGAACATCGCAGTCCCCAGTCGCCGGCCGTAAGGGCGAAGGGACCGAGGAAGGAGGGGTGGAGAAAGGGGGGAGGGGAGGGGAAGGGGGGTGCGTGGGTAGGCGGTGGCTCCTCATTAGGGACGGCGCCGCGTCATTCATTAAGACGCCGCCGCTGCTCCTTTACGTTGCAGCATCCGCCCACACCTCCTCTCTTCCTCAGCGCCCGCCCCTTCCCAAGCTGTTGCTGCTACACAACCTCTTAATTTTCTGAGCCACCGAAAATGGATGGGAATTGGGAACTCTCACAATCGACATAGAAGCAAAATGCTGGCCTTATCAGTCATTTCAGGAAGGAACATTTTAACAACCATCTTTTCATTAGGTGAATGAATGTTTATAATGTACGTCTTTCGAAAAATGCTTAGTTTCTGCACAAGTTTCTTGACAGTTTATCTTCTTCTATAACGTCCGATGCTCTGAGGTTATTTCTCTGTATTTCAAGGTGTAAATCTACTTTTTGTATGATCGAAGGAAAACGCAAATTTGTGAATTAACTGAATTGCGGTCACATTACCACAACGCTGTATTGCGCACGTACCCGCGAACGCGCCGCCAGGAGGGCCGTCAGAATTCCAGTACACTCGCTTTGATAAACAAATGATGCAAGTGCTCGCTACATAACTTTGATACTTTGAAATACGCGAAAAACTGAGATGATATGAAATCCCCTTTTTCTGAATAACGGCTACTAATTTTTTTTCAAACACTTTAGACGGAATGTGCTAATTGCACTCTTAAATATGATATAAAGTTCACTTTCGGGTACTTTTTGTTTTTTCAAAAATTGCACAAATGTCATTTCTGTAAAAGATTTCTCACGCCATTAATATAAACATTTCCAGCAATTGGTAAAAAACTGTTGTATTTGTATCAATGCTTCAAATGACTTTTAATGACTTTTTCGAAAACTCAAAAATTATCAGTGCAAATCTCCAAATTTAGAATTTACAGTAAAGCTTAACCGCAATTTTCTTAAAAATGGTTCCAATATTTTCAAAGAGAGGTGCCATTTGGACGAGGATTTACTGTTCCTTAATATTTAAAAAATGATATTTATGTTCTTCAATTAGAAAACCGAAAAATTTAGAATTTTTTTAAAAAAAGTACTGTAGGTGGCGATAAACGGCAGCTGACAAGAGTATGTGGCAGGTCCGAATAGCGATTTTATTTTTAAAATGTGTTTGAAATGAAATCACAAGACGCGTGTAAACAGGTGGTGCATGCGGCAATACGGTAGCGATGAGAATTCGAGGCGAGCGTGCCATCCCGTTTTCTTCGTCAGAAAGGTGAGCTAATGAATCGCATAGATTCACTTGGCTTTGTAGGGGAAGTGGAAACAAACAACGAGGATATGTTGTAACATTCGCGATTAGAGACTGAGTCTGTCTGTGGATACAGCTCGGTGTGGAAACGAACTTTGTCTCGTTAAAACACGTGACATGCTTTGACATTGTTCCATTGAATGGGATGTGTATTCCTATAAAATAGAGCAGGTATAATTTTTGTAGACAGGAATATGTGAATTACTTCAGTTTTGTAGGTTACAAACAGATATTACATTTCACCAAATTATTTTATTCGCTCGCATGTCTTAGCTGTCGGCAAGGATTTGGCCTGCAGCCTATGCAATACTTCAGTAATAATTCAACGTTTTACCGTAACCTGAATAGTTAACAAATCAGTTTTGTACTCTTCTTCTTTTAAGCTTATTCGCTGGGATTGAACATTTCGTAAATACTTAGCAAAGAGATAGTAAAGATGTCGAGAAATTCGCGGGAAACCACATTGACTTTAGATTAACCAAACGCGGTACATGCACTAAATTTCATTGAATATTTATTGCTGGTTAATGCGTCTTTGAGACATCTTCTGTGCCCAAGGTCTTGTCTTGGATGCGTTGACTCAGTCTTAACTCACTGCACACGCCTCACACATTGCGCTTATTTCCTCTCAAGGCATGACTAATAAATCCAAGGTAGCATCATAGGCGTGACCATTTACAAATGTACTGCTCAACCATCAAGGTCGTGTTCACCTAAACGTAGGAAATACTATTAATTTCGGAGCATTACTTCCGTGTCCTTCACGTTTGGTTTCAAAGTGATTTAAAGATAACTGATCCTTAGTGTTATATGGCTAACTTTCCTTAACACAAGTTCATGGTCTCGATTCCAGCTGGGGTGCTGGTCTTTTAAATGGAGGAAAATCCTCAGTGTTCCACTTTATGCTCGGTGCATGCAAAAGGCGCCTGGCAGGTGCCCGGCAAAATTTAACTCTCTCCGGTAATTATTCGTTCTAACGCGTTCCCACGTTCTCCCCTACAGACAGTTCGGATGTTGTTAACCGACACCGACATCTGGCTGAGAGAGTGAGAATCTCATTCAGACGCTGCCAGAGATGTCCGCGAGGCGTGTGTGCTCGGAAGATTACCTAGGCCCGCGTCGGCAAGTCGACAAAATATGGCGTGTAACCTGTGGCCAATGCGCGCTTTCCAGGAACTATTTCATTCAAAAATAATAATTATAATAATAAATATGTTTCATAACGCTGTACTGTTAAATCGACATACTGCAAATAAACACAGATTTGAAAAGCCGCTCTTAATTGCAAACGTCCGTTGAAGATTTTAATGGACGCTGTCAACATACTGGGTCAGTCGATCAAATTAATCGCAGCAAAATATGGTGTATGAGTGCTCCTATTCAAAGCAACTATATTTTTTACTATATATTTTTTTACTTATAAGAAGGTGGTATTACGATTCCGCTAGTGAACGACAGCGTATAGGACAAATACTTGTTTATACACATCAATTATCGCCTTGGTTTACAAACTTTAACTACATCCCTTATTTGCTATATATCTACCAAAAGACATTAACTACTATTACTGTATTCGACTATGGTGCCTAGACTTTTTGTTGCACCTTCTCTTTGTAACCATATTCATACAAGTAAGATACTGCATTTGGACGATGAGTATTTGCTAATTTTTTCCTATTCCACTGTACTACCTGAGTGATTTAATAGAAGTCCTTCTCTGAGTAGTTCTTGGATGCATATTATACTCCCGATTGACTCTAAGCATATGAGTTGAATTAAAAGTTGCTAAAAACTACGATTAAATGCTAATAAATTTGAAGTATTTTGCAATTCCTCGATGTTTTAAAAATATTCCTTGATCTCATTTTCCCCCTCAAAATCAAAGATGTACTTTTTGTGAGCATTCTGGTTATTATAACAATTCTTAGTATTATAACAATATAAGTTATTGTTATTCTGCAAGAATATTTTTACTAGGGGTTTGATATAATACATGAAATACTTAAAATTATAAAAGTATGAGTTTATATACTTAGGTATTTTGTGGAAATTAACTATTTGGGTTTTGCAAATCGGGACCGCTAGATATTGTAGGCTTCGGCTTCGCGATTTACAAAATGACAAACAAACAAAGAAACAAACAAACCCAAATCTGTGCAACGCATAACGTTCAAGGCATTTTCAATACAAACATATTTCCTCCAAACTCAAAAGACTCGGACAAACGTCATATTTTAGCTAAGACCCTGTGGATAACGCTGACATTACCCGAATGAATTCCGAATTGATCCGTTCATTGACATTCACACACGCAGTCTAGCCACTATGTAAATTAACTGTCTACTCCAAACATCCACCATATTTCGAACTTAAGCCGTAACACATACATTTTGTAATAAAGCTTATAAAAGGATTTGCATGTCGCGATAATAAAGCGTTGCTTGAAATACAATAGGGGTTAAATGATTTCAACGTTTGTTTTATTTATACAACAGTTGGGTTAACTGAGCAATCTTGTTATTAGCACATAGACTAACCCAGAAAAAACAAACAAAAAGAAAATTGTGGAAGGGAGAGTAAATACGTTCATCCAAGTGGGGCTGAGTGCAGATAAAACATCCATCACTGATAAATCACCGCGCGCCGTCCGAGGGACAGATTCGCAAGGTAGTAATGCGCGTGCGCGCCTGAATGGGTGACGAGGAGGGGGGGCGGGCTTTTGTGAATGGAATGTTGTTATCAGTGCCAACATAAGCCTCCGACTGCCGTTTGTTCAGCGGCCGAGAGCTTCTACTGTCGCCGAGCACTCGCGCGCTGGCTGATGCGGCAGTGGACGCGCGTGGTTGCCAAAGTTATTTGCTTTGACATAAGTAAGAGCGATGCATTCCATGAGAGTTGGCTATCGCGCTGACAATCTGCCGGAAGTCGGCAAACTTTTTGAGCAGTACGTATTCAGATATGGAAATAAACATGAACTTGATTGTCCCACGCTTTCACTTTATTCGCCTCGTGGAATTACCACGGTGTGACATTTCTTTCGTAAATAAATGTAACAGTAATAGTAATAGATGAATAATAAATGAACACCAAGGTTTCATTGATGAATAATCCAATAATACTTTTTATGATATTTTATTTGTAAAGAAGGCACATTGCAAAATAGAATCCTCCAAAATAATTGTGGTGTTATGATTTCAATCGTAATGTGTACAAATTCTGTAGCGCTTAGATCAGCTCGACATATTTCAATGTTTGTTTATTAGTTACAGTTTACAGCAATATCGTGAAATTTATAATATTGTTTCAACGATACCATTAGAAACAAATTAACTCGTGAGCTACAAAGTTGTTAATTTTATGATTAGTTATGAGTGTATGATTCGTTCGGGTCATTATCGCACATAATCAGTATTTCACAACGGCAGGATGTTATGCAACCTCTTTATCAAAACAATCAGCGTGTGCACGAAAACACAAACTTCAATATAATAATGTTAAGTTTTAATTTCAGTGGATCCTATCTTCTTAGGACTATTTATCTTTAAGAAACTGAATAAAATAAAAATAATATTGTTGATTATTTGAGTTCTGAACTCTGGACTTCAAAGTTTGAATGTATCCGAAAGCAAGTGGGATATGCTCGTTGAAACAAATGTCAAAATAGTGGTGCCGCGACAGCACATCATTCTCGTATTATTGACAACTGCTATTATAAGTAATGTTGTTATTGTTACATAGTATTATTACATTGCACCATTTATTGCTCGAAAACTCGAAGAACGTGAATCATATAACTCAAATTACGCAAGAACGACAAATATTTTGAAATATTTGAACAAGATTCATAGCTGAAATATTACTGAAAAATTATTCGTATTTACCTTTATGATCTCCTGAGTTACTCAGATATGGTACGGCTGTCATTTTCCATATTTTTAATTTAAGTTAAATGGTTATTGATTTATGGGCATGGATGACTAAATCACTAAAAAGTGATGTTAAAAACAGCTTAAATATGCGTTTACAGCACTAAAATATGAAAATAACAAGATAAGCAATAAAACTAAAACCTGGATGAAATACCTTTACTTATTTTACTGTAATTATTAACAATACATTGTACCTTAAATTTGCAGGACATTTGCTTTCAAACTATAGGAAAAATAATTAAATACAGATCTTATAATTTTAAAGATTAAAAGGGCGATCTGAACCAAATCGTCCTATTGAGCATCAAAGTGAAAGAATGTTCCATGAAACTCGTATACCATATTCAGTCAGGCAAGAAAAAAAACGTTCTTCTCGTATACCGCTATGAAGATCAGTAAAACTAAAAACTAATCAAATGTTTCGTTGTAACTAAAAATACAACCATGAATACATTTTAAGAAAAGGCCATTTACGTAGATAAGTAATCTTTTGCCTAAAGATATATTTGTTAAAAATACAAATTATTCGAATCTTTTATTTTTTTCTTTCGCACTTGCTAGAATACTTTAAATATATCAAATAAGAAATAGGTGCATTCTTGAAACATCATACGTCAAATTATTATAAACGTGCAGTCTAGAAGTGGAATTCCCTCGCCATTGCCTTCTGGCCCATCTTCCGGCCAAATTACGCGAGTTCTAGAACTATCCCTTTTCTCGCCTCTCCTCGCCGGCCATTGGCGAGGCCCGTTCGCTGTCAATTTCCAGTTGACACTCCGTCATCCTGCGTTGCCGATCAATACGCGAGTTTGTAATATGCAGCTGCGGCGTCAGCTCCACTGGCCACATCTTCTGTTCACGCTTAGCCTCTCCGCACGCCTTCAACAAAATGCTCTGCCGCACGATTTCAAAACTCAACCGCCTCCACTGTTAACTTATTACTACTTATTACTTCCCGTGAACTGCATGCTTTTATCGCTGGAGGTGGTGGTGAACATTCCCTGCACGTTCGCAGGTCTGGCGCAGTCCTTCGTCGACTTGCAGGGATTTTCTCCAACCAGGTACCTTTCACAAGCATGGCAGCAGCCCAGCTCTCGACTGGCCTCACGTCTTGTGCGGTAGTATAGTGCATGTTAATGTAAGTGTGTGTAAGGGCTTAGGAAAGGAGAAGGAAGAGGAAGGAAAGTGAATGATCTGGGCTGTCCGAGTGACGCCGCGTCGAAGGCATTGTTGCCGACGTTTCGACCATAGTATCGTGGTCTTCCTCAGGGCTGGTCTGCGGCAGACAGTTACTCCGTCACTCCGTCAGTCTGTCCGTCTGTCAAATGTAATTCTCTACATCAAATGTAATTTTTTTAAATATTTCACACGCCATTAATACGCACATTTTCAGCAATTTATAAACACTACGGTATTTGTGGGCTCGTGGCTAGCTCGTGGTCAGCGCGCTCGGTTTTTCACTTCGCGGCCTCGGTTTCGATTCCCGGTCGATCCATGAGTATCCGTGGTCCTTGCAATATCCCACTATATGTTGCTGTGTGATGATGTGAAAATTCACTTCTCAGGTTTAGAAGACCGGATTACGTCCACCGATTAACCACACGTACCCCCTTAACCCATGGTGTGAGGCGGGGACGTCGCCGGTAAGTTTGCGCCCGTTCACGGGCTGTCGCACAAAGTACATGCATGTATACAGTGTGTTTGTGAGTTAAATTGCTTTAAATGCCTTCTAATGAAGTTATTCAAAAACGAAAACCTTTTCTGTGAAGAGCTGAGCTTTAAATTTCGAATTTACAGTAGCGCATAAACGCCAATTTCTTAAAAACGATTCCAAATTTTTCAAATAAAGTTGGCATTTAGTACGATGTTTTACTCTCTTTCAATATTTTTAAAATAACATCGTTCTATTCAAAAATCGAAAAATTAAGGAAAATTTAAAGAAAATGTACTTTGCACGGCGATAGATGGCAGCAGGCAAGAGTATGTGGACAGTCCAAATAGCTAGCCGAGGCCAAAGGAAATGGAAAACTAATACGGGAAAGCCTGTGCCATTCTGTAGCACCACTAGTCTATATCTGTGTTAATTTTCTTTGTGAACAAATATAATCATTTAATTTCTAAATAATAAACAATTTACATGTGTCTGGAGTATCTATATTTTTGAAATGCAACTTCTAGCAAAAAAAGCCTTTTTTTCGAACAATTTTTTAATGCTTTTTGGTTTCGAAATCCATTTGAAATATCGAAGGAGTTTCTTAGACAAAATATGCTTAAAATTGACTTAAGAGCTTATTTTCAAAGTTTCGTTGATTCCACCCTCGGCGCCTTGTAAGGCTAAATGTGAATATTCTCCCTTCCTGAAGATTATACATTCATGGAGATATGGCGCTTTGGAATTAAGCTCTTCAATTGTAGTATATTATGCATAATGGGAAATGTAGTTTGCCAAATAAAGTAATAATTATTTGCATATTAACAAATTATTATAACCATTAATTTTTAAAAACAAAATGAATTTTTAATTTTTTTAAACTTAATATTATAAAAGTGTATTTTATTATGTATTCGCGCATTTTTATTTGATCATTTGGTTCGATCAAATTGCATAATTTGCAAATTGCAATATTGCGAAATAGATATTTACTTGGTACAGTCAGTTTTTTGTATTTCCAGAATTGTATAGTTAATAACTCATTAATTTTGTATTTAATTATGCAGTTGAAGTGATTTTTGTATATGGGTGATCTGGGCTGTCCGGGTGACGCCGCGTCGAAGGCTGAGTTGCCGACGTTTCGACCATCCTGTCGTGGTCGTCCTTGATTTTTGTATACGTTGTAAATCATTAATTTTGTTTTTATTTATACAGTTGAAGTGATTTGACGTGGGGTTAAAAATTCCATGGTTGCCAGAGGTGAGAGAATCACAAAATTTGCATTGTCTGAAGACTCCATTCTACGGTTTTGAAATGGTTGCTATATATGCCATGGTTTAAGGCGACATCATAATTAAAGAAATTTATAACTTGTTAAAAGTTATTACACATTGTGAATTGCGTAAATTAGATGTCATGTGTGAACGTCAATAGTTAATGCGCAATCGTGTTGACTGCACATTAAATATAAAATAGAAGTTGTAGGTAGGTACAGGTAGTTGTTTAAAAGAACTGCGTCAATTAATTTTTTGAAGAAGAAGAGCTTCACGATATATTTTCACTGATGATAGTGTGACGTCATGGAT
>BOPP01000119.1:1568233-1640426 GCA_017312745.1 Gryllus bimaculatus
GCGCGTCCGGGAGCGCCAGGCGGGAGGGGCGGGCGGCGCGGGAACGAAGAGAGGAAAATCACGCCTGCGGCCGACTCGCAGACCGCTCCGGCCCCCGGCCCGCACCCGCAGCTGCTCGTCGCGACCGCGCCGCGCGCTCGCCCCATGCCCGAGCCCGACGCGCCTCCGCCGCCAATCGATGCAGACGGTCTGCCGCAGCTCGCCCGCCCCGCACTGCCGGACGCCACACGTCGCCCCCGCTCCCCCTATTCCGGAACGCAGCCTCCGCGGCGACAGCGCTCGGACACGTGCATATGCTCCTCTGCCCGCCGCCCGCTTCCCCCGTCGAGTTGGCGGCGGCCCGACCGCGCCGCAGAAAACAACCGCGACGACGCGTCGACGCGGCAGACCCGTTCACAACGGCTGCCCCACGCCGATGGCGTCGGGAGATCGTGGACTTGAGCGGCGGCAGATGTAAAGGGCTGCTGGAGCGGGCGAAACGCACACCGCTACTGCAGAGGGTTGGCTACGCGCGCGTTGCCTTTTCTGGGGAATTTGTCCGACGGTGGTGGACAGTCGGTCGCTAATAAATGGAGGGTCCCTTGAGAGTACGCGTCTTGGCGTTGACTTGCGAGAAAGAAAGGAGACTAAAAGGGAGTCGGTGAGCTGGCTACCAACGCGAGACGCTGTCCAATGTAAAGAAAGAGCCTACAGCGAGCTGATGGGCGCGATGGAGCACGCGCCGGGAGCCCGTGTGGTGCAGCACGGTGAGCAGAATGTGGGTCGCGAAGGCGAGCATTGAGTATAGTTCGTTGGGCGAGATGAAAGGGCTTGTAGTAGGATAGATAGTTAAAGCGGCGATGAGATTGCTACCAGGAAGTTGCAGCGGCAAGACGGATGAGGTAGTTGTAATCGTGGTTGAGAGGTTAGGCAAGGGCGGAGGGGGAAAGTTCTCAGCGCGAGACGAGGGCTCGTACGATTGTCCTCCGCCACCTGAAGGGTACCCCGGCGCCCTATGTGGCGCCGCAGCCAGAGGGTGCGCATTCCTTGATCTTGATTTCTGTTCTATACTGCTATATAATCGTCAATTTCTAGATCTTACAATACTTTCGATATATATAATTTTTCTCAACAACTACTAGTACTTTTTGCCCTGCTCGTGTGCGTCCGTTACAGGTGACTATTTTTCACCAAATCACGAGATAAAATACAAGATTTTACTAAAAGAAACGACACAAATCTCTTATTGTGAGATTTTCCTACAGCGATACACATAATACCAATGTAATGTGACATTTTCTGTAAAATTTTAATTTTGAACTGCGTAGCTTTAATTATTTCCTGCAGTTTTCACCGTTAATATCAGTCCGATAATTTGTCTCCCCTTAACCTATCCAATTAACATTCTCCTTTGCCATAACGAAATTCTTCTAAGCAATCTGTGGCTATAAGTTCTGTTACACTCGATATGTTTTGAATTACAAATAATTATCTTCGTCATATTAGCCTACTGAAAGAAATAATATATTGGCCAGACATGCTAACTAGGCTTAGAAGTTATTCATAATTTCCCTTCTAGCCTTTGAATAGAGTGTTCGCTTTCCTATTTGATGGATAAATAAAGAACAGATGTTTGATTTCAATATCACACAACAATAATTGACAGATACAACACGCTTTCGCAGTATCCGAAGTCGCGATTTTCATTAAAATCTACTTAATTGGAAAATTGCAAAATTCGGTAGTCTTCCGATGATCTATACAGCTGAAGATGATTTTAACGATGATGGTCGAAAAATTAGTAAGGATACAAAGTTCGAAATAATATCACGATGATTTACGTAATCAAAAGAAAATAATAGCAGCAAAGTAGAACATTGTCTTAGCAGTACCAGGTTAGTAACTTGTGCTCTTTTGCACTCATAAAAAATATAATACTGAGACCACCACTGTACTATTAATATATAAATATAATTTATCTTGGTGGCAAAGTTATATATAATAATAAATATAATATAGTCATTATATATAATATATTAAAATAATAATATATAATATTTATATATGAAACACGAAGAACGTCTGCTGGAATTAGAATAATTTAAAATGTATCACAATTATAAATTAAAAATAAAGATACGAGATTGATCAGCCGATAATGCCGCCGCCGCGCCGCCACCAACGGTCAAATCGGGGGGGGGACGGCGAGGCGGCGACGGTTAGTGGTGCGCGAGCAGGGCCTCGAGTGAGAGCACGACGGGCAGTGCTGCGTCCAAGAGATTATTGTCGGTTGTTAAGTGCAATTCTGACGAGTGTGGCCGCCTGAGTGTGGAACCAGGTTTGATAAGGATAACAACAGATGATTAGTGGAAGTAGAATTGCGCACCAGAACTG
This sequence comes from Gryllus bimaculatus, assembly GCA_017312745.1. Taxonomy (NCBI): domain Eukaryota; kingdom Metazoa; phylum Arthropoda; class Insecta; order Orthoptera; family Gryllidae; genus Gryllus; species Gryllus bimaculatus. Next base: position 1,570,607 of record BOPP01000119.1, read on the forward strand.
ATAAAAACCCAATAAGACAGGAAATCGTGTGGCCGGTGGGCTAGTGTTATAATCCCGCCTCTGGGTATAATAATACAGTGGCAGTGCTTACGGACATTCGCGCGAAGTTGAGGAAGTTCGCTGAAAAGACTAGAACTGCCGACGACACATCAATCACGCGTCGTGCGTTCCAGTACCCTGTGAGACATTGTTCACACCGGCTGGGGTGGACCCCGGCGAATTCATCGGCCATTACGTTGGCCAGAGGAGTTGGTCGCTGAGGGAGGGCGAATTCCGTCGGACTTCGGGCGCGAACAGAAGCTTGCCGACTCCACGCGCCCTTGCACGACGGCCCCCGGGCGCCTCCAGAGGAAGCAGGTGGTTTTAAAACATCAAGGTAGCGTTGACGCTGCGCTTGTTTCCAAGGCCTGCGCATTGCGATTTGTCAAATACTTATTTGTAAAGTGTTTTCGTTCCTCTGATCATTAAAATATTTAGATGTGCAAAAGAATTTATAACGAATTATTCTTTCCTATGCTGCGCCAAATTCCTGGAGAACCCCTTCACGAAAATGTACCTGTCCCTGGCATAATTTATTTCTCGTAAAGTACAGCTTCCCAGGTAGTCACATATATAATATATATAGTATTATATATAATATATATGATATATATATATAATATATATATATATCGCTAATCAAAAAGAAGATAATGCAAGAAATAGAACATTCTTACAGTACCGTTAGTACTAGTGTCCTAGCACTCATAAAAATTATCTGAGAACCACTGTAACTATATATATATATTATTTGGTGGCAAAGTTATTATATAGACTATACTTATTATACTATACTATACCTATACTACGTGTATTATCAAATAATAAATTGGTGGAAACAACGAAGAATCCGTTTCTGGGCAAATTTAGAATAACTTAAAAAATGATCACCATTAGATTATTTCTTGAGCATAATCCTATAGGTATATATATTATTATATATTATATATATATATATAATATATATATTCATTGTATGCCCCTACCAAGACTAATAGTACTAGAGGAGTAGTTGGATCTAGAACTGATAGGGAATGCTTCCACACAAAAGACGGAACCAGGGCGCACGCGTGTAGGTATATGTACGTGTAATCACTAATTAGCTTGAAACAGAAATTAACTATAGTGTATCACGGGATTGCGTTTAACTAGCACGCTGATTCTGATGTCGTCTTGAAGCTCTACTAGAAACTATAAAATTTACAAAAAATAATCACTAGAATAAAATAAAATTAACATTCTGTTTAACAATCGCATGTCCATGCCATTCCAAACCCGGAGGGCACCAACGTGTGATTGGCGGACCTCAGAATAAATTGTAATGCAATTGAAGGTGATTTTAATGTTTCAGAATAAATGTTATATATTTATAAATATATTACAATCATTTTCTGAAAGTTTGTGTTAAAATATTTTCAGTTTTGTTACGCCAAAGGAATAGTTTCAACATTTCCTGTAGTTACTGTCATTTGCACAGGGACAAAAATGGCCACGTTCTTTGTTTGAATAACTAGCTCAATATTCTATATGTTGGAGAGTTGGCGCAACTAGTCTACAACAGATACGAAAATAAGATTTTTTCGTGATTATAGCCTAGACTGTCTGCAAGAGATGCCGGAAGAACCACGAAACGATTACGCATGGAGACGGTTTCCATTTTTTATAAACAACCTATAACCGTTGAAAGACGAATTTATGCACTAAGGTTTTCAAATATTCTAATAATAAAATTATTAAAATAAAAATAAAAAGACGAAAGCAACTTATTACACAAAAAAGATACTGATAAAGCGAATGGTGATTAAACAGCCCGTACTTTCTCGCCCGTACTTTCATGCAAAATTCCGTGAAAAGTACCTACTCAAATTTTCGAAAAATTGTACATGACTTTATTCAAAATCTATCTTTAAGGAACATATTCATTTAAGGAAAAATATCTAGTATCTTCTTAATTCTAGTTTTACGAAGATGCCGAAACACGTTTTTATAAGTTTTGCAATATTCGAAAAATTAGAGATTTCAGCGGAAATGAGACTTACAGCATTCTCTTAAACGTCCTTCACACTATCCAACAACAACATTTAATAAACTATGATGTAGGCATTTTCTTGACAACTTTGAAAATGTCACAGAGGCTTTATATAAAATATCACAAAAATTAAAAATATCTATTTCAACTGTGACAATAACCAGATCGATTGGGGATATCAATTTTGAAGAAAATCGGCTAGACAGTTTAGTCACTAGCGTTGTTTACAGACAAACGGATACACAAGCAGGGCGAACGGATGGATGGACGGATAGAGACGTTTTGCTATAATTCAAAATTTCGGTGTCAAGAACCCATAAAAAACATGACTTCTAGCTAAACCACGTGTTATAGGATTTAAAAATAAATTTAGCAACTGAATTTATCAATTTTAGATACCAGGACCCTGGAATAATAAATTTCCTGTCGAAAATTCGCCCTTTTTTCGCACAGCATTACTTAACTTTCTCTCTACTCCACGGGGAGAAAGTAAAAACTGCGCTGAGCCATCGTTGCCTCCTCTTGGTATGCGACTGTTAAATTCTTAAAAGAATACTTGATGTCGTTTCATAGGAATCAGAAACTCGCTCGGAAATATTCTGCCAGAGAAAAGGAATGCAATAAGTCAAAAAATTGGAACAACGCGATTGCGACATTGACGGCAATGGAGGAAAGAAAATGGGAAAATGGAGAAAGACGAGTTCGCAGTTGGGCGATGGGGTGCACAGCGTCCAGCGACTGCCCAATTATCAACGGATGACGTGCAGCGATCGTTGGAGGCGAAGTCGAAGATCTTGTTTTGTTTTTTTATTGAATTTTGTTTTACGTTGACAGACAGTACAAAGTTCAGCCGTGAGGCTCTACAGTTGATTGATTGAGTAACGAAGTATTAGCGAAGTGTGAAGGGGTAACGGTAACTTCTTGTCACCTCCCTGATAGTGATTTCATTAGGGGAAACCTTCAACCAAAGTTATTGCGAGGAAAATTCTTGAAACACTCGTTACAGAGAGATGACAGAATTTAGAAACGAATACGATGGGCGAGACAGGTAAACGAAAGAAATGTTTTAATCTTATGTAATGTCGGAGAGATATTGGATGAAAATGTGAAATGGGAGACTGTTTCTTTGGCGAGAGAGAGAGAGAGTTCATCAGTTCCAATTTCGTAAGTGACTGCTCCTTGCACGTGATTTGAATTATTATAAAAAGTATGTTCTAGTTTCGAAATAACGAAAAAAAAATCGGTTCTAGTGATTGGAGTTGTGGAGTGCCTTATTGCTGACAAACCAGGGGGCATTTATTGTTTTCTTTTGAAATATTTGTAACTTACTTAATGTGAGTGGAGCATTTGAATTCCATACATAAGTTAATATCGGACGAAAATAGTTAAATAAACAAGAATTTTTAAAGGAGAGTTGCGGTTGTGTATCGGGCATCAAATTGCTAAGTGTCTGTGGGCTTCATTTACTTTCGATGATATGTGACTGTGCCAATTTAATCTTGTGTCCGAGATAAGGAATAGATGAACTAAATGGAGAACAGGGGATAGTAGAAGAGTCCAGAGATAAACGGCGAGGAAAGAAAGGATACTTTAATGAAAATAATTTGGCTTTTGATTTGTTCGAATTTATCTGGTTTTTCCATAATTTTAACCCATTTTTATGTTGTTTAGGTGACATTGAATTACATGACATGTTTTGTTTAAGTTTCGTTTTGAATTAAAGAGAAACTGCGAATATAGGTGATAGTGTGTGAATTGACAACTTCAGATTACGCCTTCTAGTTAACTCCAATAAGCCAATTTCTCATATATTTTATTCAAAATAAAACAAATAAAAATGTTTTATTTCATGTTGACAACTTCACAGAGTATGTTCTTAATAATATACTACTTTCCTTGTACGTTGATGTCATACTTCACTGTTCTTGCCGCATGAAAATTCTTGTCTTTCAATTCTTCGATACAGGAGGATGCCGACATATTGTTACAATAATTCTTATTGAAAGGAATGTTACAATATCCTTTTCACTATAAATAAATATAATTTGTAATCTATTAATAATAAGAGATAATGCATTACTTTTAATTAATACTGTCTCTCAAGTAAAGTGCTAACAATATGTTATCTTTTTTTTCCACAGGTACGTGGCTCTTTTTATTAATATTCTGCTTCTTCACTGCTTGCAATCGCAGCATCCTGTGGTGGTAAGTTCCAAAGAGCCTGCAAATTATCTCTTAAAGGCGCTGTTAAGGTGTACATGAGATTCGAAATAATAAACCTTATAGTTTTTTCCTACATTACAAAACTATATGATTTGAATATCAATCAAGAATAACAAAGTTAAGTTATTTGCCTAATATAAATCACACAACTGTGTAATTGCTTTTACATATTGCAGTTTTGAGTTTTCAGTGTAAATGATCTACAATAGTGCTAAAAACAGCATCACCTTTCTCACAGTTGTAATCTGCAATACACGACTAAAAATACACGACATTGTTTTAAAAAATTCAGCGAGTTATGAAGGTAATGGAATCAGAAACATTATATAATCCACATAAAGCATATGATTGCCAATTCCTAATAATAATAATAATAATAATAATAATAATAATAATAATAATTATTATTATTATTATTATTATTTAAAATGTTTGTGAGCAGATTGGATTATAAAATATAGAAATGCCGTTCTCGTTAGGTGATGCAGTTTTTTTAGCACTACTGTATTTAGAAATAAAGAACAAATTAATTTCACAATACTTATTTTTCTTGTAAACTTAGTTAATGTACTCCCAACGTCTGAATAAATCGCATCTGAGTGTAGTGTAAATGAACGGAATTGCTGCGAGTTCCCTATTAATGCAACCGTCTAAGCTATTCACTTTGACCGACCTTGAATTGATTAAATACTTCTTTCCTCTTGATTTGCCTTTCCGGGAACGTCGCCTTCTATGATCGTGAGTTCCGTGAATGTAGCGCGTGAATCCAGAGAGGGGATTTTTTTCTTCCGCTGGAACGGGTGATATTGGGATACTTGCCGACAGGAGAGTGTTCATGTCGACTTGACAGGTTCGTCCTCCAGATATCTCTGTCAATAGATCACATTTGGCTGAGGGGAGAAGAAAATACAAGACTTAGGAAGGAAATATCGCGCACAATCCCTGCCCCGTGTATTAGGATGCTGCCCCGTCATTCTCGTGGTATCGATTCGGAGAAACCACGAAAATCTACCGATCAAAGCAGGTAGCTGCTAGAGTTCTCCTTCTGTCAGCGGCAGAATTCGACCTAGCTATGTAGGGTCGAATATCCTGCCATCGTCGGAACTCGAAGCCAAGCATCTCCAGGCGAGAGATGTTGCAGAAACGCTGTAACTGAGCCAGCGATGTTCGTATCATTGGAGTACCAGCGCACTCTGTGCAAGCGCCACGGACGAGGCCCACTAGTCGAGATAGTGCCCCTCGGAAGAGAACGGCGCCTGGAAGAGAACACGAGACACGTGGGGAGGGTGGGCAGCGGGTGACGTGGTCAGAAGGCGAATGAGACAGGAACACTTCCAGAAGGTATTTCAGTTCAGCCTTCAGTTCAGTTTGAAATAATAAAAACAAATATGTTAGCTTAAAATAAAAACAAAGTAGTATATTCATAATGAGAATATTTATAGGATGTTATGAAACTACTTAATTCTTTGATAATCTGAGCAAAATTATAAAATGTTGGTGAGAAAGCCCGGGGATCAGCCACTAGGTGGAGGCACGGTGATGTGTGGGGAAATGACTTGGGAGTGGGTTGGGAAACGACTTGGTAGTGATTTGGGGTGCAGTGATACGAGTGATTAAGAGTTTGTCATGTCGAAGTAAAATTAATAACGTAGAGTAGTGGTGACGTAGGGTACTGGTGACGGAGGGAAGTGGCGACATGTGTATTTCTTCATGGGGAAATTACGGGGTATGGATGTGGGATTGTGGGGGTGTTGATAAGAAAGCTAGGTTTCGTTGAGTGGCTTTGGGTCCTATGGGGGATACGTGTGGTGATAATGATTTGGTGGTGTGGGGACCCACTACGCACTAACAAGGTTCATGGTGTGTGGCGAACGTGCGCGTTTGCATGAAGAGAATGACGTAGAGGCAAAGTGTGGCGGGGCGGGGCGGGGAAGAGAAATCGAATGGGGATGGACGGACCAAAGGGTGGGGTGGGGGGCGGGGAGAAGGCGTTTGAGGGCGGGCGGGAGGTGTGCGGTGGCCAGCGCGGGTGCGGAGTGGGTGCGTTGCCAAATGAAGGCGCAACTTTTAACGAAGCGGCGCAACGCAGCGCAGCGCAGGGCAGCTAGGCGCCCGTTGCCAGCGGCCAACGCCAGCACGAGAGGGACACGCGCTTCGCTTGGGCAGTAGGACCTCTCCCCCTCGCATTTCATCGAACGTGGCACACGAGAATATGGTTAATTCGATATTGAATTATTGGAATACAAGTTCGTGACAGTTGAAATTCGCAGTCAAATTAATGGTAACCGCGTTTGAATTCACCAGATATATGGGACTTTATGTCTATTTCTTTCCAAAATGAAATATATGAATTTCAGTTGCTTTGCATATGTTAGTTTTAAGTACTTTCTAAAAGGTATTGAAACGGGAGTTAGAATAACTCAATAAAACGCCAGTTTATTCTCCATTTTTTCACAAATTCGAATAGCACATTTTTTTGGCTTCCAGAACTCTATGAAACAATCTTTTTAGCTCCACGTAGTTCAAATTTAGATTTAAAAAATAATTCAAATTTAATTTAATATCAAGCATTTTTTACCAGAATATTTAATCATAATTTTTTGATAAAAGCAGCCTCTTAATGAACATTTTGGTTGTCAAAAATTTTGAAAGCAATTACGGAACAAATAAGAACATTAGCGGCTCAGCGCTATCATTGAAAGCACTGACATATTTTATTGGAAGCTGTTTTGCAGTATTAGTGAATTATTTGATGTATCAATTGATTATTTTGTGGCCTCACATTCTTTGTTGATTAGTTTCGTAAGCGTAGCGCTTGCTTTTTACCATGAGCAGTGAAAAAGATCTTCCCCCGCTGGATTGTGAGATACCGTGTCGACCTACACATAGGCTTGCCGGCTTTCCCATCCGGGTAACTCCTCCAGTGTGTCATCGCTCCACCCGGGACAATCCTCAAGCCCCCAGGTGGTATCCCGACTTGGGTGTTAGTGTAGCGTGTGAGTGTAAGTAAGGGATAATGATATGGCGAGAGAAAGGAAGGAAAAAACGAGCGCGCGGCACTTGGTTCGTTTGTAACGGCATTGTTCCGGGATTTTCATGCTGTTGATTGGAGAAATCACGGAAAACTACCGAACAGAGCAGCCGGCCGCGAGAATTCTCGTACAGGCTGCAGGTGAATTCGATCTAGCTCGCTATTGTCGAAAATCCTGCCTCCGTCGCGACCTCCCAGTCAGAAGCACTGCAATGGCATCAGTTGATGCCCTGAGCCACCTTAGTCGGTTTATTATTCGATTTTGAAACTTGATAAACACATGACTGATGGTCAATAATGGCATAGAAGTCACCGTTATTGGCCACAAAAATAAAAATAAGGTGTTGAGCAGAAAAAGTACAAAAATTATTTCAGTAATATTCTTTTCGACGAAACAAATTGCGCCCAAAACGATTCATAAAAGATTTGGCACTTGCAGTGAAGAGGATGCTTCTTCCTAGTTGCTGTGGTGCGTTGCTTCTGACTGTTGCCCTCTGGAGTGGCCTGTGAGAACAGAGGGTTGAACTGTACGGTGCGTTGTAGAGATGCAACGATAACAAAACATCGATGTTTTGAAGCTGGTTTAGTAACCTTTCTAATTGAATTTGTGTGCGACAAAATTTAATTTGACGAGAATGGGCACACAGTGCATGTATTGGCCACTTCTCAATGTGCGAAATGAATGTTAAGAAACACGAAATACAAGGGCATGGAAGTCATCTCGGGAGAGAGTTTGGTCGATGAAGGTAGTGCAAACAGTTTCTTTGGTTGCAACGCATCAACACCAATTATATTTCATGTGTTAACTTCAACAGTATTGTGATAATGTATTTTCTTTCCGAAACATCGAAGTTAATAAATATCGCCATTGATACAACAATATTTAAAACATCGATATTTCAAATAAAGACATCCTTGTTTTGAAAACATCGACATCGATGCGGCATCACTAGTGCGTGGGTGGCAGTCGGTGGTCGACCTCTGTGGAAAGGTAACTGTTGGGAAAACTACTTTGGCTTGATTCATTGTTGATAGATTGATCGTGATTCCTCATGCATGAACTATTATGGTATTAGTTCCGAACGTGTAGGCATGTTGTTGCTCGGGCGGCGGCGGTGGTCTTCCCCCCTGTATGGCGAGATCTGGCGCCGACCTACCGTCGGCTAGTGGGGTTTCCCTCAACCAGGTACCTCCCACCAGCGGGGCTCCACCCCAGCCGGGACAAGCTCTAAGTTCCCGACCGGTCTCCCGGAATGTGTGGTAGTGTAGTGCATGCTAGTGTGTTTGTGTGTAAGGGATGAGGATAGACCAAGGAAGAGCTAGGAAAGATCGCGCGCAGTCCGTGGCCCTTTTGTTAGGGTATTGTTCCGACATTCGCCTGCTAATGATCGAAGAAACCATGGAAAACTACCAATCAGAGCAGCCGGCCGCTAGAATTCTCTTCCAGGCAGCGGCTGAACTCGACCTAGTTGAGAAGAAGAATTGAAGTTCCTGCCACCGTCGGGATTCGAACCTAGGATTGATTCAATGCTGTAAATATCCTATTGATTAGTCTTTTCATGAATTACGTCATAGCAGCAATTACATTGCTTGTGAATTACATCCTACCCAGTATTCACTTATTAACAGACTCAATTATATTGAATCTGTATATACTATCGATAATTCTATTCCTAATTTAAGACTGAAAATACGATTTTGGTTACTTAACATTAGATTTCGCACATAATTATGATCATATATCTTAAATTATATGTCATATCTGCTATGCATTGCTACATTGCCAGAAGCATGCCTGCTTTGCGCGATCATTTGAATCAATTTTCTTTGTAGCATTTTTGAATATCTATTATACAGGGAAGAGCAAACATAAGAATCATACAAGCATCAATACAAATCAAGAAAATATCCCAGTGTACACCTTACGCTTACGAAAACCTTCCGGGACTGGCAACCTCTGCCCTGGAGCCAACAAAGGAAAACGATTGATTAGTGGCTCTGGGCCCGACAACTGCTAAGCTCATTAGAGCCGAAAGTGTAGTACATGTTTTTATTGTGGGAGTGTGTCGGTGAAATTCCCCCTCTGGATTGCGAGACCCGGCTCTGTCAAGACCTAAGTCGGCTTAGAGAGATTTTCCCCTACCAGGTATCTCTCACCAGCGTGGCGTCGAAACAGCCGGGATTAAGTCTAAGCTCGCAAATGGTCTCTCGACATGTGCAGTATTGTAGTGCATGTAAGTGTGTAAGTAAGTGGCGAGGTTAGGACAAAAAAAGTAAGGAATGATCGCGGGCGGTTCGTGGGCCATTTGTTAAGCTCCGTCATTCGCCTGTGTTATTAGGAGAAACCAAGGAAAACTACCGATCAGAGCTGCCATCTGCTAGAATTCTCCTCCAGATACCGGCTGGATTCGCCCTAGCTTTGTAGCTAGGTGTTAAAAATCCATCCACCGTCGGAACTCGAATTTCAGTCCTCCAGGTAAGAGACACTGCTGTGTCATCAGTTAATTTCCTGATCCCCCTTGGCGGTCCATCGGAAAGCGAGGTGGTCCTGGATTTTTCGTGTGATTTCGCCTCGAGCGGTGTTGCAGCGCCCACAGGGCTGAGCCCTTCCGGGCGGTCGACCGGAGGCCTGTGATCGGGAGCCGCCGCGCAGCGGAGGAGAGCGGAGGCGGCGCCGCACGCGGATTACAGGGCGACGGCACGCGGAGGGCGAGGGACCGCGGGCCTTCTAATACGCTCGCCGAGTTTTCGGCGTAAGCGGATGCGGCGTGGGTCAATGACCTAAGTGGCGGTTTGATGCGAACGTAAAAGCAGTGTTGCCTAATTAGGAGTTTCTCCCATAGGTTTGGGTTAACTATTTGCCTTTGGTCAACATTTTACATGAATTGAACTGTACATGATACGTGTCATGTGACCCACAAAAATATGTATCGTTTTCCAAAATAATTATCGCTACGTTGGAGTTCGCGCAAGTCTAAGAACTCTAAAAAGAGTTAATATCGGGTAGAATGTAGTGCTCCATACTGCATACACTCTATTCACGAAATATTGCTACATAGCGTAAGAATTGGTGTGAAACATTTGGTGAAATAAACAAGTGAAGGATTAGAGAGACAGTCTCCATAAGAGAAACATCCCACACTGAAATCCACATTTCAATGGATTTCTTCATCTCTATCAGCTGCATTGCAATGTTTCACATTTCTTCTTGCGCCATGTTGTGCCAATTGTAATACAACATGCCATCACAGAAGAAACAATCCCGAAGATTATTGCTATATTTTGTACCGTTAACGCCATAAAAGGGCCCCGCCGGCTATGTGGCGCGTTGAGTACCACTCCCACGCTAGTTCCTCCCGCAACAGCGTATGCATACGTGAATACCCGCGATAATTAACGATCATTTAATTCAGCTGCAGCTGTATTGCCACTCACCAAACGTCCATGTCCGTTAGCTTGTCGTCAGGTAATTTAAATAAGAACACTTTAAGTTCAAACACAAGAAACTATATTGCTCATAAACTCATAAAGCCAGAATCAATCGGTAAATGTTTTCTTCTCTAGTTCCAAGGATCGCTTATTCCTTGCTATAGAAACTTCAATCAATTTGCTGAAGTATCTTCCCCAAGATTTTGCCAAACTTCCAATAACCTGAAGTCGCTACTAATGTGGTATTAAAACCAGAGTTTCACATTAATTAATATGTTCGGCCTACATTCAGGCCTCCATCCTCTAGTGAGCTCGACCCAGTCTCTCCCCTAACAAACTTGCTTCAATCATTTAATGCATGCTACATTTCTCAATTGTACTTTATTACGTGTTCGCACAACTTGTACAAAATTTTATATTTTTTATTTCGTAACACAGCCCTTCCCTTTCCCCTAGCCTGCTCTACATTTACCACGCACATAACATGCGTCAGTCCATACTGCACCCGGAAGCCTTTAACGCGAATGTGCACTGCGAGTAGCGTCGACACCAAAACACATCCTTTGCACTTCCCCGTTGAGTCTCGAGCGCGAAATGCTCTCGTAGAAGCACTCTCTCGATCCCGCTTCTTCTCACTCAATCGCCTTCACGAAATGAATGTAAACAACTGGGCTAATGATACACATCTCGCTCTTATTTTAGTTCAGATTGATTTATTGATTATTAGTTATTCCGGGTGCATGAACTGTTCATTCTTTCCGTTTGTGTAGTGTGTGTTTTTTCGACGGAATGAGGCGGTGATCTTCCCCGTTGGATGATGAGATTCGGCGCCGACCTAGTAGGATTTCCATAGTCAGGTATCTCCCACCAGCTGGGCACCGTCCAAGCTGGAACCAACTCGAATTTCCAGACCGGTGTCCCGGTATGTGCGGTAGTGGAGTGCATGTGTGTAAATATGGAGTGACGATAAGACAAGAAAGAGGGAAGAAATATCGCGCGCGGTCCGTTTGTTTGGGTGCTGTTTCGGCATTTGCCTGGAGATGATCGAAAAAAACAAGGGAAACTATCGATCACTGTCAGAGCCGTCAGAGCTCGAACCTAGATCTACCAGTCAGAGGCACTGCAGTAACATCAATTGATGCATTGAGCCATCTCTCCCGATCGTTTTAGCTCAGTTTCACTTGCCATTTCATCTCTCATTTTTGTTAAAATTCCTTTAACACTCACTGAAAACGAGGAAACGTACCATTGCATCAATTCTGGATGATTAACATTGTTTTTACCATTCTTCCTAAGTATATCTTCCACATTGTTTCGTTTTCTTCGTAGTATGAAACATCGTTATTCTTGTAGCCACCTAAATCGAAATAAATTTCAAAACAATTTTTGAGTTTCTACGTTCTCGTATATCAAGGGACGATTATGAAATTGTCAAAAAAAAGCAAATGGAGATAGCAAACCACATGATTTAAATGTTAATGTATCACACAGTACATTTCTCTACCTCCCATTTTTCATTAGAATTAACGAGACATTAAATTTTCCCATCCAGCCAATGGATCACTCTTCTGGAACTATTTCGACTCATTCAGACGGCAACTTCATCGATGTGATTGGTTCCCGATCATAACTATCAAATTATGTTAAATTGGAAAAGGTGTGAAATGTGAACCCGGTGTTATAGAAGCTTCAGTATAACTGCCAATAGAGTGACATCGAGAAGACGTTTCCAGGGTATTAGGAGTCTTTTAGACAAGGTATTTTCTCTTTAACATTTTATGATGTAAAAGATAACTATTTCGTTATGAACTTTAATAGCCAACCGATAAAGTTTATTTTCAAAAAAAATTGTCAAATTTTTAGAACTTAATTTTTCTTGTTAGTTTAAATGTTATAACTCATTCTTTTGAAACATTTTCTTCAATTTACTAATAATTTATTTTTCGAATGGTATGTCACATGCACAATTCTCTACCTGCTTCTACCTTAGGCCATGCTCTTTGAATTCTTGAAATGAAGAAAGTTTCACCCCGGCTTCTCGTTTCTTCGTCCGTTCTAACGTCAATATTCCTCTTTCTCCCATTACACGACCAATCCAGATTCTCTTCATTTTCAGTATCATTTTCACAGAGACTTTTCATATTATATTTTTCATAACATGTATATTTTTCATGAGTATGTGGATTTAAAATGTTATGTTCATAAATATTTAGATCGTAATCGTAATAATTATTCATACTGTTTTAGATTCTTCATGAGAAGCTAAGCATATAATAAAACAATAGAAATGGATTTCGCTGGTGATTGGTTTCTATTTTTTAATTATTTCACGAAAAGGCAGTGCTAAGCGTCCCTTCAACACAGAATTATTATCTTTATACCAGTCAAGAGCAGAAAGTCGAAGAAGACAAACAGGTCAAAATACCTGCTAATGAAGCACGAGTAGAACAATATCATAAATAAGGAAAACGCCATCTCAAGCATAAAACGAATAAATAAGAACTTGAAAGAAAAACCAGTCTTGCTCTCGAGAGAAAATCGCGCGTTTGAATTTTAAGCGACCGCGTCGTGGGCGAGTAACCGGGGGCGGAAGGAAAGTGGCGAGGGGAGAATTCGGGGGGAGGGGATTCAAGGGAGGGGTAGGACGGCTGGCGGACGCTGCCTGAAAGCAGGGAGTAGACGCTACAAGGTGGCGATAGGTAGGGCAAAAAGATGAAAAGTGAAGTGAATTGGGTGGCGGAGAGAGACGGGGCCAGGCGGGATGGGGCTGAGGGAGGTGCAGCTGGCGGAGGAAGCAGGGCGGGAGAAGCTGGGGGAGACGGAAGGAGTTTGGGCGAGGCGGGGCGAGGCGGCGCCATGTAGGGCGCGGCGAGGAGGGCGAGGGGGGGGAGGAGGGGTCGGAGGGGCAAGAGCCTTGCGGTGGCGGTGGCAGGGCGAGGTTGAGGAGCGGGGCAAGGCTGGCGGGCAAGGGTGAAGCCGGAGCAGGAAAGGGTAAGTTGGGGAGTGGAGTGAAGTAGAGTAGAATGAAGTGAAGTGGAGTGGCGTGAGTACGGAGGGACGGCTGAGGACACTTGAGGCAGTTTCAAGTGAGGAAGGTGCGAGCTTCAACGAAGGTCACAAGGAATTTGTCACATTCGTAGGGTGGCAATGGTGGAGGGCGCAAAGGTGCATTCGCAAGAATGTTCGCAGGACGTCGGAATGGCATTCTGAAGATGCAAGCAGTGGTAGCCGTGGAGGCTAGAGCATTTCGAGGTATTTTGCGAATTTAGAAGACTGAAAAGTCATGGAAAGAGTGGGAAGGTAGGGGAAAGGCAGCAAATGGAACTGACAAGGCAACGTGGATGGTGGGCATATGAATGAAAAAATGACACGATGCAGGGAGGAAACGTACCATCTAAAAATCGGCATTCATCGGAATATGAATAAACTGATACTTCTAATGAGTGCGTTCGTGTGTAAAAGTGGCAAAGGAAATGCTTAGCGAAGAAAAAGGAGTACAGCTATGATCAAGAACAAAGTTATTTTGAGGATATGGCGTAAAAAGCGAACGTACGTGAACGGGAGAGGATTAAGAAAACGAGAAGAGGTTTAATAAAGTCAGCTGTGTATGTTAGCAATAAGAGAACGAAATATGCACGCGTGTGGGAGCGTGTTTGTGCGTCTTGCCACCAGGCCCCAATCGCCCAGACGCCCGAGGGCATTGTCGAGCGGCGACGCGAGGCGGTATATTAAGCAGCCGCGAAGGGCGCGAATGAGCGGGCGAGGAGAAGCGGCAGGGGCTTCCATCATCGCAAGCGGAGCGAGTCTCTCCCCGGAGGAGCAGCGAAACAGCAGCATATTGGTGGGCGCCGTCGGCAGCAGCGGGGCGCGCGGGACGGACGGGGGCGCAGCACAGATCGAGCCAGAGCGCCGGTAGACCGGGCCAGTGGCAGGGGGCGGTGTATGAGCGAAGCAGGGCTGGGCCAGGCCAGGCGAGGCGAGACGAGGCTGCGCGAGGCGGGGCGAGGGGGCGAGACGAGGAAGGCAAGGCGGCGGAGCGCGAGGGATTGCGACTGGGTGGGCGAGTGACGGGGAAGTGACAAAGCGCAGACAGCAGACGTGAGGGCGGCGTTATGGCGGGAGAACGGGCGAGCAACTGGCAGGGATAGCGCGGCTGAGGGTGCGGAAACCGTCGAGACGAGATGGCTCCTGCATTGGGCGGGGGGGAGAATGTATAAATGGTTGGTGGAGGCGGGGGTGCGGCGCGCGGGGGCGATCGCCCCGAGCGAGAGGATATTGGCTGGCGGGCGGGCGAGCGGCGGTGGCCGGACGGGGCGAAATATATGGAGGGCAGGCGGGCGGGCGTCAGTGAATCGGCCCCGCGCAGTCCGCCCGGGCGGGTTTCCTTGCCCATTCCCCGGCGGCGAATCTGCGTGTCGCATGAATATTCATGCTTGGCCCCGCTTACCCCGGGCTTCTTGGCGCCCGACATGAATTAACCTTTCCGCTGTCGGCGTCGCTCTTTGCTGCGATGGGGGGAGGCAGAGGTAGAGGTGGGGGGAGGGGGAGCGAAAAACCTCCGCGCGCAGAACCGCAGCTTCTACCCCTCCGCTGACATCGCTAATCGACTCAAACTTCCAGCCACATCGTCCAATTTACGGAAAACTGGCATCCAAGCTTCTTTTGTCTACGCGGAGAAGTTTGTAAATTCACTTAACTGGATGTTGTCAAGATCCTCGACAAAGAACATTTTAAACATTTTTGAGGGCGCATTTAGTTGTATTTACGAGCATTTAGGTTGTATTTACTAGTTGTGACATAGGTCCAGGTGACCACTCAGCTGTGCCTAAAAGTAAAAGGGAAGGTACTTGGACCGTAAGACGGACGTGGACAATTTACAAAGGTATTTAGTCGATCATAATTCCACATGGGCGGGTTTTGGAAGTTCTCTAGTGGAATAATTTTAAAAAAATCGTTTATTAGTGTATGCATGTCTATGTACCGTTTCAAATAATGACATGAAATCCCTATGAAGAATATAATAATAAGATACGAAAGTCAAAAAGCAAAGCAAGGCGGGCATATGGGAAAAGAAAAATCAGTGATAAACATCATGAGAACATTACGAAACTATCGGGAGAACTATTGGGAGCGAAAGCATTATGTTGGATTCTTGGTTGGCTTGGTGAGCCGCGTCTCAGTCGATTAGATGACGTTTCGGCAATCGCGTTGGGGCCTTCTTCAGAGCTATAGTGCTATACTTGAGAGCTATACTGCTGTGCTGCAGAATAGCTCTGAAGAAGGACAGAAGTGGTCCCAATTTTCAAAATGCGAAAATTGTCGCCCAGTAATACGACTGTAGTGTGTAAGCAAATGGAACATTTGGTGGCATAATACTTACGCGGAATTGGGGATAAGAATAATATTATTTATGAAGGGCATCACGGTTCAGAAAAGGATATTCATGTGAGAGTCTGGTAGTCCCTTTCAGCCAGGACATTGCTGATTCTCTCGATGAAGTTTCCATTGTTCACGCAATTATTATAGACTTCACCAACGCTTTCGTCGTCGTTCCCTATGATAAATTAATCCAAAAAATAGTAATCTTAAGAAGACAGAAAAATTGCGCTCTGACAACAGATGCGAATTGGGTCAAATTTCTCTTCGAAGGCAGTAGTAACTTCCGGAGTGCCACACGGAAGTGTCATAAGAGCGTTGTCATTTATAGCGTAAAAGTATATTAATGATATTTAATGATAACTTGTATATTAATGATATTTTGGCAGGGAATTGAATCAAAAATACGTCTTTTTGCAGATAACTGTATAATTGATCGCAAAATTAAGGATACAAGTGATAGAGAAATATTTATTTAGATAGGCTACCATCATGGGCTACAACAAATGAAACGAAATTAAATGTAAGTGCGAGTTTGTCAGATTCGCGCGTTCTAGAAACATAAATGACATCACATATAAATTGGGAAATCAGTACATTCCGCGGGCTAAATGCTGTAAATATTTGGGAATTGTACTAAATGAGGATCTGGGTTGGGTAGAACACGTAAATTATGTAGTGAAAAAGATGTGGAGTGCATTGCACTTTGTAATTAGAGTGCTTAGGAAAGGAAGTGAAAAATCAAGGGAATTAGGGTATACGTCCGTAATACGGCCGATATTGAAATATGGCTCTATATGTTAGGACGTATATCGCTTAGGACAAATAAGATATTTCGAAAAAAGTACAAAACTATGCCGGTTATTTTTATTTGTTAGGAGCAGACGTTTCAATTCTGAACTTAATTGCGTTTGCGTCTTTGTGCGTTATTCAAATCAGTACGAGGTGATCGTCCATAGCGGAAAGTGCGGGCACGATTATCAAAACCCACATAAGTCACGCGAATAGATCATGGTTCTAAAATTTGGCAAAGAAAATAGAGAACAGATGTAGTCAAATTCTCATTTGTAAACGGAACAATCCAAAATTTGTACGAATTGCCTTCAAAAGTGCTGGAGACTTTACCTCAGAATGTCAAAAGTTTTTAAATTAGATTATATAAATTGTAATCTTTTAGAATATATTTAAAATTAATTTTTTGAATTATAATTGATATTTTATATTAGGTCAGCGTTAGCATGATAGGTTTAATTACTAAGCTTGTAAAATTGTATTAAGTAATATGTAAATATTGTAATGTTCCTTTGATTGTGTTGTGAATTTGTAGTAAATACTTAAAAAACGCCACCACCGGAAGTATTCCATGTATCCATAAGTAGCAAAATAAATATTCTATTCAATGTTTTTAAAAAGAAAGTTATAGAATGCAAGTTTGTAACAGTCGTTCGCGGCTACAAATTTATTTCGGAATGTTTTCGTAAGAATGGGAGAGTCATTCGCGTCAGTATAATTTCACTATGGAAACTTTTTACGACTTTCAAAGAAATTCATTAAATATTTGGGAGTATAATATTGTTAGATATAGACATCAATTATATATCATTTTGTTTAGGGTCAATTTTTACTTAAAATACATTTACATACACATACTTTTTTATTAAAACAACTGAATTTCTTGGAAATATAAATTTTTCAATTCTAACCATCTACGCCTTATTTTAAACATAGATTATAAAGTGCCTCGATATATAATTGATTGACTCACAGCTTAAAAAATGTTTTTTTGTAGACAGGCACATTATTTTCAAATATGGTTGTAATTTTTCTGGTTAACAAGATATACGTATTTTTTACCAGCTACATTTTTTATTTACAGAGCTTAGGATATAAATTTGAATTCTCATACACTAATTTTCTGCTCTGTGTTAATGTTTCACGAGTGTCTTAGTTTCAGTAATTTCTGTTACTCTTGCCTATGTGTCTCACACCTCTAGCTCAGTTCAATCAAACTTTTGAAGCTTCTGAAGAAGCGTACAGTTTTAAATCTGACAGTGAGGTAACAAAAAGGCAGATAAGAAATAACAACTTTAATCAAACTATCCAAATTGGAAATCTAAATTACATACGCAAAACATAACGGTCCTAGCTCACACATTCAGTCAAGGGACTGAGAGCAGCTCGAGAGTATGCAAACAACTGTTTTCCTGAGCCACCTGTCGATGTTTAGTGGAGGAACTCTCGGTTAGACAAGTTGAGCGACGCACCGACTCAACATTTTCTCATATGATACTAGTAGCTTGCAATCGACGGTCTGGTGATCACTGCTCGCATGACATGAAATTTATTGCATTTCATATTGATGTTCTATTTTGGTATTCCGCATATCCCAATGGGATGGCGCCCGCCTCTCTTTCATGTCATTATACTAGACAGGTGAAACATTTAAATGATTGAACTCAAACGTTATATTACTAGTTAAGTAGACTTTAGTAATAAAAAAGCATTGAAATTAACACGAGTTGGTGAGAGAGCCGAAGCTCTTGCTTGCATTGAGTACCACTATGTTCCCATTCGGTATCCACTGACGCTGTGCCCTGGGTGCGATAAAACCCCTTGGAGAGGGCTGGCGCTTGTTATGCGAATATTGTCATCACCCAGATCCCCACGAAGAGGCTTCTGAGCGCGTAATCCTGCGCTTCGCGATGCGCCTCCCTCCTCCGGCTTAGACGACGGCGACGACAGTGGCGGTAGCTGGGGCGGCACGCGGGCGGCGGCGGCGGCCGGGCAGATGTGGGAATAGGCATGGGGGGGGGGCATACGTGGTTGGGTGTGGGTGAGCGTACATGGTCGTAAATCAGCGTAAATGAGTCGTGGGTCAGCGTGGGCCGGCCTATGTAAGAGAATACGCGGGACGGGAGAGCGACGGGAGGGAGACGGGAGGTCGACGGGAGGTCGACGGGAGAGCGACGGGAGGGCGACGGGACGGTAACGGGACGGCGACAGAAGAGCGACGGGACGGCGAAGGCAGGGCAACGGGAGGTAGACAGGAGGGTGGCGGGAAGGTGACGGGAGAGCAACGGGAAGGCGACGGGAGAGCGACGGGCAGGCGACGAGAGCGCGACGGGAGGGCGAGTGGAGGGCGACGGGAGTGCGAAGGGAGGGCGACCTGGGTGTAAGCGGTTCCAGGGACCGAGACGCTTGGCCAGATGCGGACTGTCTGTAGGAAGCGACGACGTGAGGCAGAGCCACGCGCACAATGCGCAGGAGGTGTTGGGGTGGGGTCGGGGAGGTGTCGAGAACGACGGAGGGCGAAGGGCGCTGCGTGCGGCGAAAGGGGAAACTTTCGGTCGTCGGGGGGGGGGGGGCTGCGGTGAAGGATGCGCATGAGACGGATTGTAACGTCTTCACTGAGGAACACGAAGCTCGTTCATGGAGATCGGGGTGGTTGTGAAGTTCCCGTGTGGGAAGACACTGGCGCACACGGCGGTGATGGCGATGTATTAGTAGTGAAGCTGGCGAGTTCACAAGTTGAGAAATAAGAAGTAGATGAAGGGAACGTGTCTGTTGCTAAAGGTCGCGCTCATTAGAAAATGAGACACGATGCTCTTGTGAGGCCGCGAAATAAAGTCCAAGAAGTTTATGTTTCAGATGTTGGTAAACTTGAATCAAAGATTTACTTGTAGAAAATGTCTTGTACATTATATTTAAATTCGTACTGGAATTAAATACCCAGTAGAACATTGAAGAAAACAATGCTTCACTTCTAAAGTGAAAACCACAACACTGTTATCAATTATTACACACGAAAAGTTGTTAATGAATTTGACCAGTTTATTTCGGTTGACAAAGCCTTTAAACTTTCAAAATAAACAACATTAATGAGAAACTGCAAGGGAAAGGAGCATGGCAGTAAAGTCGATAACGTAGAAACTCGCTCTAATTAATGACGAGTTCGAGAAGAGATGAAATAATGCAATGAAGACGGGCATCCCTTCTTTGCCGCACTTCCAATAAAGAATTTGCTTCACAGTTTTATAGCAGAAAAAACAGAAAGTGTTCAAGTATTTTCATTTCTAAATTCCTTTTTTTTTCAATAAAAAATGAAGCGACTTTATATAACTCATTTCTTTTGCTAACCTGTTATCCGCATATTACTTCCAAACATGTTAAACGATATCATTGAATGTCAATAATGAAGTTCTACACGACTTTCCTCGTAACAATATTTAATTGGTTGGAAATACTGCAACATAATACGTCTTGTCAAATTACTTCCTCCACTGTTAGCCTGAATGGAAACAACGTGTGTCATCCCTCCAAGTGCGGGTAACTTTCGACACCGCTAAGTCTTGCCTGGTGCTTCCTTGGTTGAAGCCGCGATGGGGGAGGAAGGGCGCGATGGGGGGGGGGGCTGAGGGCGGGAGAGATCGTTGGTATGCAGTGGTGGCGGCGACGGCGGCGGTGCCTCCCGACCTGTTGCGCGACGGATCGGAGCTGTCACGGCTCTGGTGGGGTGGGGTGGAGACTTCAAGAACTCAACCAACCCGCTCTCTGGTGACCCGCGATAAGGAGCCTCAAGGTCTTCCCGCGGGGTGTGAGGGGGTGGTGATTCCGATTGCAAGAGATTCAGCAAGTGGAGAAGTTCGTTGAAAAAAATAAAGGTCTGCGGTATAGAGGCCACGAAGTGTGCAAAGAGAATGGGATTATCTACTAGAAGTAAGATAAGTGGAACAAAACGGTTCAATGTCAGAGAACAGCTTTTGGTTCAATGAAAGAGGATTACAGAGGGTGTTTTGAAAGTTCTTGGTGTTCCTAGAAATTGGCAACGAGCATTGGCCTGCGGTTACTGAAACTTGGAACGTCACGATTGAACTCACAGGAGTAAATCCACTGTCGGAACAAGTTACACCAATACAAGTATTTATCCTAAATAGAAATTATAAAAGTAAGTATTGCCCTGTTAAAGAAAAGTGTTTATGAATTATTGAATGCCATGATAATACAAAGAAGAGAAATAATTTTCCATACAATCAGATTCAATTAATTTGATTTTGAAAGCCCAGTCATGCATGAATTAAAAATAGTTGAATACAATTCCACTGAAATAATTTTTTTAAACTCTAGGTTGCACAGGCGTCGTGTGACAACAATTTCCCCTCATTTCCCTTCTCTGATATTTTGCGTACTTTCATTGTGCCAGCGAAATTCATGTATAGTCAGCAAAATACACGTATTGTTGTGCGCGTGTCTATTTCCGTAATACATCATTTTAACACGTGTTGTCCAATTGACTATGCCTTTGTAGATATATCAGAAATATTTTTGGTGCTCTATTGGTTAATTTTGTAAATAATGGGTACAAAATCCTGGTCTTGTAACATTTAAATTTTGTTCTGAGCATTTATCCATCATAATGAGATGATCATATATCGATCACAATGGTCGCGTGACGAAGTACTTTTGAGATCGCTTTTCAAAAGCCATGTGTGGACAGCACCAAGAAAGTGTCTCATGTGAAGGCCAAATTCTTTAGGTGTATCTACAAACGCATTAAAATATATTTTATAACTCCACATCATACATGTGCAATCCATTAAATTTAGTGTTCCTTTGTAAAACTAGTGGAGCTACGATATGGCACAAACTTTCCCGTATTAGTTTTCTATTTCCTTTGGTCTCGGCTAGCTATACGAACTTGAAGCATCTTGCCAGCTGCAATCTATCGCCTCCCAAAGTACATTTTACAAAAAATTTCCTAATAATGGAACGGAAATATTACGAGTGTTTCAAGAATATTAAAGAAAAGTAAACCGTGTCTTAAATGGCATTATTCTTTGAAAAAATTGGGGCCGTTTTTAAGAAAATGGCACTCGACCGCTTCAATAAATTCGAAATTTGAAGCACTTTTTCAAGAAAAGTTTTGAGTTAAAAAACCTTATTTGAAGTCATTTGAAACACTATGCAACGCAAGGCTATTTCTGTGCGAGAGCGGGCGCGAGGCGCTTCCCGAAGCCTCGGAGTCTCTTGTTATCAGCCGCTTTGCTCTTCAGCGAAGCTCGTAGTAATCAGTCCACGTCGCCAATGTCTAATCAACCTACGCCAACACCGTCACCGTCACCGTCTATAAATGCCATCACCGTCTATAAATCAATAATTAGACCCCTAATGCTTTATGCATGCTCTATCTGGATCAATGCCTCAAAAACTAATATTAATAAATTACAGATCATCCAAAATAATTTCCTCAGACTTGCCACTCATGCACCCTGGTTCATCTCAAACATTCAACTGCATAAAGAATTTTATTTACCTCCTATACTTAACCATATTGCGCTCCTATCTAACGATTTCTTCTCCAAAATAAACACAATAACCCAATCCACTCATTACGCTCTAGCCACCACCTACCAGCTCCTAACAAGAATAAAAAATAGATATCCTTTAGATTCATTCCTCAGCATATTTTCAGAACTCAATTAATCACATAGATGCTCTGTGAGTTTCGTATTCACGTGTAGTTAGATTTAATTGTAAGATTAGCATTTAAGTTAAATATAAGTCATGAAATACATATGATGTAGTATAAATAATACTGAACTATGTACATTCGTTTACTAATAAATGTATATTTAATAAAAACTGCTTTCTACGTTCGAGCGCGTGTTTTGGTGAGACTTATCGTACTGTACCGTTAATGTACCGTTTACAGAAGCCTTGTAACAAATTGACGGTGTCAAATTCGTCACTACTTTCAGTCAATGAAATAACCCGAGACATTCGTACTAACAAGATGGAAAATTTCAATACTCGCGTGTCGGTGACCAAATAATTCGCTTTTTTAATGCTAAAATAGTTGATATTGTTCCAATCGGATTTTTCCATATTTAAATATTTACTATTACTGTTTGACTTATTATTGTTTACTGAAGTTATTAATTTATATTTCGGTTATACTATTAAATTTAATATAGTAGGAGACGTACGTTGTTTTTACTGGCCTGAATTTCGCGTCAAAACATTGTTTTGGATTTCAACAGTTTTCATCGGCATTGCCGGTATATATAAAACGTAACCAGACCGATATCACGAATTGTAAGGACCTCTGATTCTATAAAGGGCGTAAAGTGGTGAAGGTTTGTGAATCAATAAACGCGAGAGATGCATCCTATTCACATTCGGGTTTTTGTTTTCACAGAGTTTCAGACAAATTGTTTTCATAACCTCCGTGATATGACATGCAACTTTCTCTGGATGAGAGAAAACACCATGCTTTTAGATAGGCTGCACGCCAGCAAAGTGGTACACTCTCCAGAACATCTGCTCTCCAATACATGTCGCTCCCTTTACGAATGACGACAGGTTTCAGCTTTTTCAAGGCGCTGGAAGCTCTCTGAATATTAAGAAAGCGTCAAGGATGAATATTTAAGGATGCAATCAGGATGGATCCTCCACCTACACTGCCAACCCTAGAAAAGTGTTTATTGGGACAGTCTATACATTTAAAAGTATGTATTGGGATTTGAGTCCCTTCAATTACTGATGTCTTTGAAGCCCGTGACTGATTTACTTAATATATGATAGCGATAATGAGGATGAAGCGAACAATGATAGAATCCTGACGTTATGAGAAGCACAGAATAAGGAGAAGTAAGAGAAAATCTCTGGAGGCCTCGCTCTGTTCGCCACAAATTCTTCCACATGAATTGCCCGGGGTGTGATCTTAGTCCCCGATGGCGTCAGGCACCGCAGAGAAGTGGGCCGGGAAATTAGATATTCTAACGAAACTTGGAACATCATTTGATCAGTTTTGCAAAAAAAAAACAACAACAACAAAAAACAAAAAAAACTTCGCTTGATTGTAATTTTTCTGTGGTAGTAGTACAATCAATAATTTAGTTTTGGCAAACCTGGGTATACGATGTGTCATGTTTTGTTAAAATAGATAGCCGAGATTTTTCTGCCAACTTGACGGAGGTGTGGCAGGCGCACGCGCCGGTCATTTTTCCATTCACGACCCTCTTCTAAACAATTAGCATGGATACGTCTGTGACATTAGATTCAAGTCATAAGTTAGTTAGTCGGTAAAGAGGTTTCCAAGAATAATTGCTTTTTTTATTTTCTCAAACAACAGTAAAATCTGTATGTGAGGCATAGGGGGAGGTATAATCTGCCTTGTACAATACCAATCTTGTACAATAAATAGTTGAATAATCAATAAAGGTTTGAACAAAGCGAGGTTAGCATGATTTGAAAACTAGTCATTTTCACTCCCAAGTTATAGAAAACGTATTTGCATCGTTAAAGTAACTACAGATTTGACTTTTTGATATATCTAACAAAATTGTAGCATACCCCCGGCTGTACCCCTGCTGCAAGTTCTAAAAGAGACATCAAAAGAACGTGCGCATAGTAAAGATACATTTATGTTCAGAAGCAAAACATGTCTCTATCTCAGCATGTGCTCTCAGGATAGCTAGATATAAATATTTATTATTTCTGCAGGTAGGTCCATACAACTGGTGCCAAAACACTAAAACAATAATAAAATGATAACAGAGGCAATAATAACAATAATAGTATTAACTGTACATTTAATGGATGTCTTTCACAGATATTTTAGCTAATAAATATGCAACTTTTTAAATACACTGCCGTCTACTTCACTTCACTTCACTTCACTTCACAATACTTGGCTTAACTACATGTCACTTCACAACACGTTTCTTTACTTCACAACACGTTACTTCACTTCACAACACTTGCACTTCACTTCTCTTTTTATTTCTCTATTGCGCTACATTTGACATCACGTCACGACCCTCCAATTCAAATACTACTTTGAACATAATAAAGCAATGCATTTAATCACATTAATTGTCAGGGAAATTATAAAATTTTAAAAATACTTATTTGATTACATATTTTACTAATAATACAAGTTTTTTATACCGTCATATTTACATATTGATCGTACAGTTGTTTCATTCTTATGAAATAAACGAATTGCCAAACATCATGATTATTATCAAAATCTATAATTATATGGCCGATAAAGATGTGAACCATTTGCTATTTTGCTAGCACAGATGGATCAGATGTTGAAAACCATTTACGAGAAATTCTCTACCATGTGTAAAAGATGATCAATCGGATCTTTAGGCAATGGCGCATTTCTCATTTTCCTAATTATACTTCTTGCGGTAACAAAGCCTATTCAGTTTCTTCATTAATTCTGAAGGAAACGTTCGGTGGATAGAAGGAGATTTTCTCTTGACATCGAGAGAAGTAATCTCAAGATACACAGGTTATCGTTTCTGAGAAAGTGAAGAAACGTTCGATGTTATTTCATGAGCCAGTTTCTTCACTTCTTTATAGACTTCGTCTGATTTTTAATTTACTTTAGAAATCGTTTCTAGTGGCGGGAAAGGAAGGAGAAGACAGGGTGATCGAGCTTCGGCAGTAAAGGGATATTTTTGTCAACAGAAGCTTTGGTGGAATAGATTTCATCTGAAGTGCCTTGCAAAGATTCTCGTTTGCCAATTGACGTTTCCAGATGGTATCTTTTTTAAAGAACGAACTACTTCCGGGAACGGGGCCGGAAACCCTCGGGTTAAGACAGCCCTTCTGAGCTTCTTGAGTGAAGACCAGATCTTGAGAGTTTTTTGCTTTTCGCCTGACAACTATCTTCCCTTCGTTGCGAGAAATCTGCACTAGCCCCAAGTGGCTAATACACTGTTGACGCCTTGTCAGAGGCAGGGCCACAGAGAAAAAATACAAAGAAGTACGGAGGACTTGAAAACGAACATACGATTGTATATTATTTCTTACAATTCATTAATTGATTATTCCATGTTTCCGGGCGCATCAACGGCTATGGCAATGACATGTATAGTGCATGTTTTATCACTGCAGGTGGCGGTGCTCTTCCCCAGCTGGACGCCGAGGTCCGGTGCCGACTTACACGTCTTGCATTTTCCCATTCACGTATCTCCCACTAGCGGGGAAACGCTTCAATTGATCCAATATTAGATATTAGTTATATATATATATACACATATATATATATATATATACACATATATAACTTAGTCTAACTCGTTTTCCGACATGTGTAGTGCATGTAAGTATGTGTGTGTGTGTGTTAGGAAAGAGGATAGGACAAAGAAGAGGATGGAAAGATTGCGCTGGGTCTGTGGCCCGTTTGGTAGGGTACTGTTTCGGCATTCTCCTAGTGGTGATCAGAGAAACATGGAAAACTACCGATCAGAGCAACGCTCGAATTCTCCTCCAGACAGCGGCTGAATTCTACCAACGATGTAGTTGACTATCTAGCTAGTACCGAAAATCCTGTCGTGACTCGAATCTTAGGCCCGCCAAGAGGCTCTGTTGTCAGATCAGTTGATGGTTTGGGTTTGCTTTAGAATCATTGACACTGACACATTTTGATGACACATATGATTCGGCGATCGAATGTTCACAATGCCTCTCTGAGTTCGCATTCCCAACATGGCATTGTGTCAGAACATGACAATACTCTGCGTGACCTTTCATTTTAAAAATATATTGCCTTCCAAAGGTTAAAATTTTAAGATACTGTAAAAATTAAATATTACATATTTGCATATTGAAAATATAATAAAATTTACGTGACCCATTTGGCTTCAATTGCACGCATGACCTCCATGAGCGATCTTTAGATGCATGGCCTCCAGAGCGATGTACCGGCTGTGCCGTCTCCTCGGAACTGGTCTTTGCTTTAAGCATGTGAATGTGATGTCATGAGTAGAGTTCACAAGAACTCATGTCATTGAGTGATTAAAGTGTTGTGTGCTGATATTAAAGGTCGGACATTCTTTTATTTCATACTATGTCATACTTTAGTTTTTAGGTATCTCAAAGCAGACCGGAAAGTGGACTTACGATACAGAAAAGTACAGAATCATAATGAAATATCTTACCAACTTTTGAACTTGGAAATTTGGTACCAACGTCTCTGATTTGTTTTATAAATATAAGGCCAGCACCAACGATGCAGTTGATTACAATAGTGAGAAAAAACTTACAATCATTCATCATAAATGTAGATAACAGTAACATATTATAACAAAGTTAGATCACTTATTTATTTTTAATTCTGAAATAAAAATAAACAAAAGTTACAAAATACTTAAATATAAAATATAAAGATAAAACAAGGCAGTTAACTTCTGAGTGACAAACTCTAAACGTTATTTAATTTTCTTTTGTAATTCCCTTCCTTGGAGTGTGGTAATGCTGAACAAGCGGAACAAGAAGAAAAAAAAAGAAGAAATTCCAACCGAGGCTCCGATTACCGTCACGGCTGGAAACATCGCGCTCGTATTGCAATATTTTTCGTCTTTCTTACGTAATTCACTATTGGAAACTACCGCGAGGCGAGCGGACGACGGCTGGGGATATCTGTATGAAGTCGCTCTGCAGCTCTCGAAGAAAGCAGAATTTCCACATTTTTCTGATCATGATAGAGACGATATGTGTATATATATATATATATATATATATATATATATATATATATATATATATATATATATATGACTAACGCCATGTCAGATGTGTGCTTTGAGTAAAGAGTATATTCTAAAAGCTTAAGCTATCGGTTGCGAAGTATAGGATCTCGTTACGAGGAAGGCTCCAGCAGAATTAGTACTAGTTACTAGCTGCAAAAGTGTTAATTTATTTAATTTGTTAAAGTGTCGTATTCCTGTCCATTACATCCCTCACTCGCGCATGAGCTTGACGAAGAACCTCACTTTTCTTCGTTGAATATTGGTATATATTTCTGGTATTATTGTTTTTATACTCATGATTTTATGAGACAATCAAATTGAAAAAAAATGTTGATTGAAAAGATTAACATTCTTTAAGTATTCGTCGGCAAAGCACGTTTGATTTCAGCAGTATAACTCTGAAGAAAGCCACAGCAAGATGGCCGAAACGTCAGTACAATTGACCGAGACGCGGCTCATCCGGGATAGCCAAGAATGCATTGTACTAACTTAATTGAAGCAATAATAATGTTCATCATTTGCATTATTTTTTTACTTGGAAATTATTATTTCAGTGTTATTTGAGATACAATTTTGGAAAATATACAAAATATTTTATTTTTATTCTAAAAAGCTCTAAATATCCAAAATGTATTTTCCTTTATTTTTAAAATTTTGCGAATATACACATTGAAAATTTCAAAAAGATATGACCATTAAAAAAACATGCAATTACATGAAGTTCCCAGCTCTAGTTATATCAAATGTGTGTGAAGCCTCCAAAACACATGTTTTCTGCAAATATTTGTAATAAATGTTATTTGCAGATATATTATTGTTACAAACGTTTCATGTATCAGTATAAATTACGCCAGATTTCGATTTACCAACACTACACTATTCATAATATTATATATATATATATATATATATATATATATATATATATATATAAATCCAATTCACACTACGTTATCAATAATATTATATAAATAAAAATATTATATCAATAAAAATCTTGAAATGAAGCCTAGACTAATTTGTACAATACATACAATCTCCGTACATATACTTCTATAATATGAGTGCTTCGATTTTCACATCGGTTAGTCGAATAATTCTATTGTTTCATAACATCTAGAAGTTTGTAATAATGTTAAGTGTAATCGGTAACTCACCGATCATTATGAGAAAATATAAGAAAATCTTTGTTCGGTTGCAAACGAACTGATTAGTGAATTAAAGAAATTGGCGTGTAAATAATAAATCTGAAATGAACGACGTCGGTGCAGTTCTACTAATTTCTTCAGCGACCAAAGTTCATGAACTGCAGCCCGTCCTCTCTGATACGAAAATAACTTCAAATACGACAAATACATTCTCAAGGCTTCTGTGTGTCTGAGACTGAAACGATAAAGTATTTTTTCTTAAAATCAAGAAGCGGAAGACAAGTTTTTTATGCCTAAATGGCTTCAGATTCAAAGCATAGAGATTTTTTACTCGAAATCGTTTATTATTGAATTAAGTTTGTTTCTGATTCCCTGAAATTGAAATATGTAAATATTTTCATTATACCCAATATAAGATTTGAGAAATTATTACAAGATATGTACTCTTTTACAAAACTGGAACATATGATTATAATATAACAAGACCCTAATGTGAAATATACCCGTTAGAAAAAATATTTACTACGAATTTCCTAGGGACAAAGTAATCATAAAGATATAAAATATTTTATCATGAATATTTTGAGATGGTTGAACACTTTCTATATTTATAGTTGATATGAGAGACTCCGTCAATCATCAGGAAAGTATCCTAAAATGCGTTTCTAACACACCTAAAATTCCCTTCATCTTCTTTGGTTCGGTAAAGTCAAACATTATGGCATGATAATCCGTGGGGATGTGATTTATATGCAATAAAACAGTGAAATATGCCCCTGTATATGTAAATATATTTGGTAATATATGCTATTAAAAAAGGAAAATATGTGAAATAATGTAATGAAATGTGTAAGTGTAAAAATAAATAAAAAGTGTAATTTAGAAAATATGTTTACAGCAAAAAAAGGTACAAAAATCATATAAATTGTTACAAGCGACAAACATTAAGTCAAGGGCTTAATTTTGAAGAACACTAATTTTTAGGAAAATAATGGGAAATGCAATTTACGTACATTTCATAAAATAAAAATTATAAATATTGGAACAAAAATACGACTTCCTCTCAATTCTGACAAATTCACGACCTTGACTGTTTTATTACACGGGCACGTTTTCTTGAGCTGCGGAATACCTGCCCCCACTCCTTTGTCAACATTTGTTGAATTGAGAATAAATGATAGCAACGAGCGTTGTAGACAACATCTGATAAACCGAACTATTCGCTCCCGTGTAATAGGAACTATTTCGCTTCAAAAAATGAACAACAAATTTGACCTAAAATTCCTTTTATGAAAAAACTCCCCACTCTCGCAATTAGCGAAGCGAGGACTGAAGAAAACGTGCGCGCGAACACTACTCCACTGCCGATGACAAGTCTTAGCGTGGGTCTCGAGCGACTTCGTACGAGTCAGGCGAGCCGCAACGCTGATCCGTGGCTATGGCAACGTAAACAAGTCCTCGGAAGCTCATTGCTTTAGAGCAGGCCACATGATGTATCATACCACGTGGCGAGAGAACTTTCAGAGCCGCTTACACGCTGACGGAACAGTAACTTTTTGGCTTCTTTTCGCGGATGAGAGGTGAATATGCAACAAAAAATTTAAATATGGCCAAAATATGCAATTATGGTGATATACGCGAAAAATTGCGATATAAAAATAGCTTTAAATTGATTCTGTCTCAAAACGTACACAATTTGTTCAAACAGTATTTGTTAGTGAAAAAAAATGCAAATACTTATAAATCGCAGCCCTAATAATCAGTTTCGTAATGAAGTACTCTACCGCCCTACTGTGGTAATGTATTTAATTACCACACTATGGCGATAAAGTAATGACGCACTTAGCCATTCTTCTTTTGAAAATATTTTGGAGCACTTTGTGTTATATCCTTCACATTTTCTCTTTAAAAACGCTAATAACTGTGTAAACGTGTTGATATGAATATTGTTATTAAGTGATATTATACTCTTTAACATAGAGTAGTTGCATCAAAGACTACTTGTTTACTCCTCTGACTTGCCAGAGAAGTAAGCAATTAATACTTTTCCCGATAAGGAATTAACTTTTTTCACACCAAACTTTGAAAATTAAATACTCACCTTCATATTTCTTACTTGATTATTTGGGTAACAATGCTTTTATAGCAGCATTTTCCGCTAACTCTATTTCCGAGATAGAACAATATTCACTCATGTCAAAAAGTATACACCAAGTATATTTTATTTGTTCTCCTTGTTGAGAACAATATTGCTACTTATAGGAGAAAAATGAAAATTCGAAATGAAGGCGTAGGACGAAATTTCATGTTCAATATAACAAATTTTTCGAAGTGGAAAATACGTTGTACGATATTCGTGTCGTTTCATCTGATTACAATAATCAATTGGTAACCGAACTCGGCTTAACGGCCTCATTTGAAAATTTTCCGATCTCATATTGTAATCAGATGCCTCACAATACGTATGGCGTATATAACTTATACAGTGCACCAGGAAACTCTTCCCTCTGCGTCACTTTGCTGGCGAGAGTGCTAGCAACAAATATTGTAGGTAGTACGAGCTTGTGACAAATGCAATCGTAAACTGTGTGCTCACCACAATGACAACAGATTCTGGAAGTATTGCCCCCTTCAGTTGTTTCCCAGGGATGCGGTTGCTACTAACACAAATACAATTTTTAATAGGAGACCCTTATTGGGCTCGGTGGAGAGAGACTTTCCCGGCGCACTGTATATTGCCAGGTATATTTATTTTACTGGAGGTCAAATCTGTTTACATGCACGTTGAGTTAAATACAGAACCATGCACAAACATTCCAACTGGCCGTGTTCCCTAAGCACTCACGTTCGTTACACGTCGCGCATCCAACAGTTTGTTTCTCAGGTCATCGTTGACGGAGTGTAACTAACAGGCTCATTAGCCTCTAGGCAGCATCCTGTAGGAAGAACCTAGATATGCGTACACTAGTGTTATGAAATTGTAGTAATTAGAAATGCAAATACAATAATAAAATGAATTATATTTAAAATAGTGTAGTTTAAATCATACTTAGTCCGAGCAC
The DNA here is from genome assembly GCA_017312745.1 of Gryllus bimaculatus. NCBI lineage: Eukaryota > Metazoa > Arthropoda > Insecta > Orthoptera > Gryllidae > Gryllus > Gryllus bimaculatus. The sequence continues at coordinate 1,602,493 of BOPP01000119.1, forward strand.
ATTAGTGAAAGGAGTACTTTCGGTACTAAACGAATATTAATAGAACCAGTGTAATACCTTGCGGCGGAAATCCCACCGCAAACTACGTATTTATTTCCCATTAATATTGGTCAGAGGTCTTACATATCCTCCTTATATCTGACGAATAATGTTAGAAGAGAAATCCTGTGATGATGGCTAATTCATCAAGAACTCCTATTCTAATACAAAAATATATTGCCGCCCTCTTCCTCTCTCTTATTTACATCCATCTGAAAAGTTGAGACTTTTTCTTTTTTGGAGGTGAATTTATTGCACTTTTCGTACATGCACATGTTCTTGATTATTCCTTTGATAGCTTTCTGGAGCTGGCGGGCGGGACAACAGTGAAGCGGAAGGCCGGCATGGTGTGTGTGGGGGTGGGTCGGTGGTCGGGAGGGCTTGGTAGAAGAGGTTCGTAGGGAGTGAGTGAACAGGTAAATGGATGTGTGGGAGGGTGAGTGAGAGGGTGTGTGTAAGTCACCATGCGTAGGAGGAGGTTATAGGGGAGACTGTAACGGGTAGAAAGTTGGGTGAACAGATGAATTGTTTGGGCGGGAAGGGCGGGCCGGAGGGGCGGGGAAGCGTTCGAGGCGGGTCGGGCGGAGAGGAAAGCTTGAGGATCGTGAGAAACAAACAGTGAGGTCAGGGAAGTGGTGGGTGGTGGCAAGGGGCAGGTCGTCATGCGCTTGAGCCGCAAAGCGCTGCGGGGTGCCAGTCAGCTTCTCGCTTCGCCGGCCTCGCCGCTCTGGGCAGCCTTGCTCCGCGGTCGCGCAAGGCTTTATTTTTCGGGATTGGCTCCATCCGACGGCCAACAAACTGCGCCACCGACCGCTCCACCTCAGTGAGACTCGTGGCGAAACAACAGCGAAAAAACCTCCTCTGAGATGCAAGCAGCAGCAAATGGGAATTAAGACCCATTCAACTGACAAACATACGATTTCTAAACCGGCTAATATGGATTGAAGTACATCATAAGTACTACAGTACCAGGAATATTTTTAGCTTTATTAACAGACGCATTAACTTCTAAAGGCTACACAAAACATGTGACGTGTTGATGGTGAGAATGAAGGCACTTTTAAATAATCTATTGTACCCTTCTGACCTTCTTAAACGTGTTGTCGAGACTTTTTTCTGTCTGGCAATGCAAAGAATCGCGAAACTGACTTCTGGAAGATGCATTGGCTTCCAAGCAGACTTTTTCTCATCAATAAATGCGTTGCTGTTTGGAATCTATTTATTTATTTATTTATTTATTTATTTATTTATTTATTTATTTATTTATTTATTTATTTATTAATAGGCAATTATGCTATTTTTAGCATTTTAAAATAACGAAGGTAATAATATTAAGTGCTCAATATCAAACATTTATTGCTGTTTCATCAGCTATCAATCAAACATAAAAGTTATTTACTCTTTATAGTCTATGATTGGACGAGCGTCTTCCCTTATTAATTAGTGACATAGTGTTTTAGATGTTTAAAAATGTATATACATTATTTACAGAGTACAAAATGGTATATTTTGCGTTAACATCATCAATTTTTCTGATTCCAAATGTTTATTCCCCAACTTTGGAAATGATTAAATGTTACTGTACAGCATTTTTCTTACCTACGTCAATAATTGATTCAATTATTTAACCCACTACTCATCCGTTCAAAGCGTGCTTCTATTCCTCCTGCGCTCCTACATTATTTTGAAAGATTCCTGTCGCAACAGACGAATGGTGATTTGGAAGGATGGATAGCATTATCAGATATCTATCTTGGTAATGTCTTCCAAAAAATTACAGACGCTACATCTCTCAGATATTTAAACCTCATAGAGGGTATTAAAATTCTGTGAATTTTGCAGCTTCTGTCTTGGGATATAAGTGTTCCCACGTACGAAAAATCCTTAAAAATCCAGCATGGCAGAATTTCGGCACTGACACCTTCATCGAAATGGAACGGTGAAGTGTCGACACGGCTTCTTTAAATGTACGTAGTGTCCTTCAAAAATGCAGATTTGCGGAAATGATTTATTGACGTTGTTTTAAGACCTATAAATCTCAATAGGATTATGGAAAATAATTTAATTTATAAGTTACATATGGAATTGTAATTTTTATTACTAATTAATTATAAATTTAAAAACATTTGAATTTTTAGAATTAATAAAACCTTATTGAAACTGGAGAATAAATGAAATAGTAGAATATTATATTATTATTATTATTATTATTACTGTATTGTTATAAAACTAGTAGTAATACTACAAGGGATTATTACAATAAACATGAAATGAAACGAAAGACTCGAAATAATTATAATCAGACAAACGCAAACTTTAAACAATACACAATTTAGTATACTAAAACTTCTATACTGAACAAGAACCATTTGTATCATAGTGATATTATAAATATAACATCAACACATTACCACGATCAACAACATATTAAAAGAATAAACAAATTCATTGCATGTAAATGAAAAATGTTTGAAATGTAGTGAAAATTTAATAAATTAGATATATTTGATTGTTTGTTAGTTATAATTGTCTAAAAGAATTTATTATTGCTACAAAAACAATATCATTAAATTTAACGAAAATTAAGTTTTAAAATTTCTTCAAAAAGTGGTCCGATTTGAGCAAACGAAAATATAAAGATATTTTAAAACTTAGCAATCTTAAATTTAATGGGATCATTTTCATAATAATAAAAAATCAGGAATTTGTAAAAACATTAGGAATAAATTAAATATAAATTAATCAACCACCCTTTAATGTATTTCAGATATGTTTGTACTCGTATCTCTACCAAAGGTAATATACCTGATTAGACATCTTCAATAGTTATAATAACGATATCAAGTTTATGCATGAAATTGAGATGAATGAGAGTTTTAACTTTTTGGATCTAACCGTCACAAGAATTGCCCAAAAGCTTTCATTTAAGTGGTATCGGAAAGCTACTAGGACTTGTAGAGTACTTAACTTTTATTCTTCTCATCCATAATCTCAAAAACGTGTCTACCTGGTGGATAGAGCAATTTTTTCGCTGATAATAAACAAATCTGACAAAAGTTTAGAAATTATATACAACATATTAAGACATAATTAATCTAGAGATTTAATTTACGAATACATTCTAAGTAGGATTCATATACGGAAATTAAATTTCAATCCCACCTCACATACTGAAAGGAAACCCTACCTTCCACGAAATGATACTTTTTTACCCTACCATAGACAGCAAGATCATTTGGTTGATTCATCACAAAAGGATCCCCACAGCCTTGGAACTAAGACCCAACGTTATTTACAAAATTAACTGCAAAGCAACGGGATGTAATTATAAGTATGTTGGTACCACCAAACGCTCACTAAAACGATGAAAAAAAAGAGGACAAATACAATATCAAAATAACAGCTGATAAACATAATGTGGTTACCAAATACAGAATCAATCATAACCAATTTTTATACATTAAATACACAATGGCATGAATCATGGCTAAATGAAAAATCCAACATACTTCATAAAAATATAACTAACTTCTTTTGACATGTAACAAATCCCTCAAATAATCATCAAAAGACGGTGCTCTGTTAAACATTCAATCAAATCATCTAATACATTTTTAATTGAAAAAGTTCCACAACCTACTTGAGCCATCTGCAATATTGATATGTTAATAAAGCACATCCTTCTGGAATGCTCCATCCACAATGAAGACAGAAAATAGTACCTAGGAAATGAACATTTTAAAGCAATTTTATCATCGCCAAGTTATTAAGGAAAATTAATAACATTTTGTAAAAATATTGATATTTTCACCTTATCTTTAATATTCCACCTTTACCACATTCATCTTTTCTCAAAAACCAGACATCTTTCCAAAATATGTTCCCAATCTTCCTCTTCTATCTCACTGATCCTGCATTTCCCCCTTCACTTTCAGTCAATATTATCTTACTCTATTTCACTACCTAACCTATCTAGCTATCCCATATCTGTCACTTTCGTTACATTTTTCTTTTAAATAGCTAGAAATATCATACATCAGAATAATTGTACACCATTTAACTATTTGATGTGTATAAAATTCAAATCATTTAGCAATCGTTTTTCATCTGATCAAAAAATCTGGGGCACTGGCAGTAACGATTAACTGTAATATGAGAATAATGTAAAAGCAATTGATTATCCAGAAAATATTTGATTGATTAATAGTAAACAAAATTAGTTAAAAATAAACTACTCTTAACTAATTTCTTTTGGTTGCATTGAGAAGGCAGACGTTCACACAGGATATGACACTCATGTTAAACTTATCGCATACTAACGAATTTAATATTGCAAATGTACTCGATCCAAACACATTAACTGAAGCACTGGCAGGTACAATTGACTGCAATGTAAGAATATTAATGTAATAATTTGAAATTATCACATATCCACAATCGAGTAAATTTAAACAATACCTTTTCCGTAGAACAATAAGATCTAAAAGGGGTTTCAATAGGCTTATTGCCTTTATAATCCTTTAACATGATTGTCAGCGTTGTATAATATAGTAATATATTTCAATAAAACAATCATGATTCAAATATACATTTTCATTATGAAGAGTAATTACTGTGGCTTGCAACAAAAAAGTCAATAATTATTGTGACATTAATTACCTCGCTATTTCAGCTACTTTGGCAATGACAGAAGCTCTCCGGTAGTTTCACGTCTTCACGAGAATATTTCTCCCTTTTGTATTTATTTCATTTTGAAGGACTTGCCATTCACTATTCGTCACCTCGTCTTCTTCTTAACTGGAGAATTTATTCTTGTATTACAAGTCATTTATAACAATGCCAAGCCCAAAACATAATATAAGTTCCGTTTGGAAACAAATCGCGCTCTGTAAACGCAATGAAAGCGCTTTTATATATGCAAGTGCTGGATCCTGTTACACTCGCGTAACCTCTGAATCTCCATAGCTCTCCACAGAGCGTTTTGCCGCCCAAACGATGGAAGTTAGCACAAATTTCTTTTGTCAGCACGAATGCAATCTCTAGTGAAAAAAAAAACGTCCCTGGATTCAATACTTCCATTAAATGAGGAATTTAAGTTGGGGTTTGATCCTACTTCCTCCAACTTAAATTGTAATAAAAAGTCCCTAAGCCAATGTAGTAAGTATGGTGGGTGGTTTACGGGAGATTGGTATTGCGGGTCACGTCTTAACAAGGAAAGAAGAGGCCACTCTCCTAGTACTGAAATTGCCACACGTAGTGCAAATCAACACATTAGTCGCGGATTCAAAGTACTCCTAACCAGTCGCATAATCACCCCCTCCCACGGGATAGTCGTCAATTCCGTGGATTTTCCTTGGCACGTTCTTGAGACCATTAGAGGCTTACTGGCGGAATTTTCTGCCAAGCATAACGTCTCCTAGTCGGCTTAACACTGATATTGAAGCAGAATCCTTCTGGAATATCCCCTGAAGTCGCATATGTTCGTAACATTTCATACACACCATCATATTTTTATCTCGGGTTCAGAAAGGTCCTTATAATTTGCGTCTGTGACCTTCAAGCGCCAAGCTCTTCAATTACAACTCCTCTTCGATAATTATATTCTGCTCTCTCAGTAACTCACTTCAAGGGTACATTTGACTTAGATAGGATCTGATGTATTATAAGATCAATAGTTGTCTGATGGGGAGTCAGTTATAGCAGAACAAACAAATTGGACTTTGTCTGCCATTGGTGGATGCAATCCTAATAGTTTATTTCGAGAGAGAAGAATTAATACATTTTAGTATTTTCTACTTTCCAAGTCTTGGTATTCAAACTGTATCAATAGGCGAAAACTATACAGCTGACGAATTTGCATGTTAATTTAAAAATAAGATTGATAATACAAAAAATCTAGGGTTGCTACAAAATGGCCTAGTTTTTCGCGTATTAGATGGACTTCTCTCTTTAGACTACGCTATATTTTCGGGTTTGCCACACCCTCTTCTCAACTGCCATCTATTGCAGTCTAAAAACACCTTTGCACTTTTTCTCATTTTTACCCCCCGGTACCTAACAGCAGAATTGAAATATGACTTAAAAAACTACAGAGGGGTAAACCCTGGTCCTACATTAAGCATTTCATTCACAAATTTGGAGTTGTTAGTGCGAAAATGTCGTTTGAAGACTATCTGAAAATGTCTAATTTGATGCTTCTTTTCATCCCAAATTGGAGTTTTCGAGAAAAAACATCAGAAATTATTTAAAGCGATTGTACTCACAAATACAATAATCTATAAATAATTGTATTAATGTAAATATTGACGTCGTGAGAGGTATTAAAAAGTATTTGAGAATTTTTCAAAACAAAAAAAATACATCAAGTGACATTTTATTCAGTGCTTTTGAATTTTTAATTGATATTTTAATTCTAGAGGGTACTTTACATAAAATCCTGGAACATTTTCAAAATTTTTAAAAAATGGCGCCATTGATTTTGATTAAATTGTGTCGGTTTAAAGGACGTTCCAGAGAATGACGCAAGTCTCGTGTTAGTTAAAAGTTTTAATTTTTTCGAAAATTTAAAAAAATCAAAATATTTTCGGCGTCTTCCTACTAGTAAAATATTAAAGATAGATATCTTTTACCATAATCCTCTGAGAATTCATCTCACAAACCTCTGAATAATATTATTCTCTCCTCCCAGCATGCACCAACACTGCAAATTTCAATCTCGGCCAAAACGCACATTATCCATTACGCATTAGATCCAGATTCCCCAAAGATCTCTTTCGCCCACCCTAATTCATAAAATTATTTGCCCCCTTTTCCTACACGCACTCTCCCTCCTCCTTTAAACCACAAATGCAAACTTCTCTTAGTGAAGATATCCAAATATGAAGTTTTAAAAAATAGTGAAGGGTTATTCCGAGACCCGCATTTGCCTGAGGATGGCCAAGTAAAGTTATTATATGTAACATTGTACCCGTCAAAACCACCGAAAGACAAAAGTCGGACGGGAAGAAAATAAATAAAAAAAGAACTTTGTCATAGTTATCTCTCAAACTCATCGGCTACGCTAGAAACATTACGTAACGTCTGCCAACCGCGATTAGATTTTGTGGTGTGTTCGTTCGTTCAAGGTGCTCGTGTACATGAGTTTTAAAATTTTTGTTTCTCGCGTATATAAGAATTTAAACATGCTCACTCGTAGGATTAAGTATTAACAAACTCAAAAATATTAATTACTTCATCAGTTATGCGCTTTATCCTTCCAAAACAGGGTGTGATTTGTGACATCATAACTCATGAACCGTTAAACAATTTTGATTTTTGAATGTTATTTGGATTATACTTTACTGTCTGAACCTAAATTTAAAGATTCATAGGAGGGATGTATATACTTTACTGGGATTTGAATTAGAACTTTTAAACATGATTGGAAACAATGCAGAATAAGAGAGAAATTTATTACTGATAATATGCATTTTCTATATCAATTTGAGGTTTTCGCATAAGAATCTATTTTCGTCTATAAAATAAAACTAGTGGTACTAAAATAGCACTTACTTTCTCGCTCGTATTTTCACGCAAAATTACCCGAAAAGTAATCAAAGTTTCAAACAATTGTGCCTGACTTTTTTTTCAAAACCTACCTTCAAGGAATAGATTGCATTTAGGGAAAATCACTATTTTTAATATATTAGTTGTAGGAAGACTCCGAAAAAAAAATTCGCAGTCTCAGTTTCAGTTTTCAATCCGTTTGCAATTTTCGAACATTAAGGGTTTTCAACGAACATGAGAACTGCACCATTCTCATAACCGACCTTCACACTATTCAACAACAAAATTTAATCAAAAATGATGGAGCCATTTTTTTTAATATTTTGAAAATGTCCCAGGGACTCTATGTAAACTATCCTCCAAAATTAAAATATCGGTTTCAAATTTAAGGCGACGCAACATTAGCCAAGTGGATGGGTAATATCGATTTTGGTGAAAATTGGCTGAACAGTTTAGCCTGTAGCGTTGTTCACAGACGAAGAGACGGACGGAACGGACGGAGAGACGAACAGACGTGTTGCCGTCAATCTATATTTTGGTATCAACGACCCACAAAACATGGATTCTTGCAACACCACGTAAGGATTTTGTTTTGCAACATAATTTATCTGCTTTTTAGTTACCGGGGCTCCGTCATAGGAGTTTTCTGCCGAAAATTCGCCGTTTTTAGCGCAGCATTACATAACTTTCTTTCTACTGCATAAGGGGTAGAGAGAAAGTAAAAAAGATTCATAAAGGTATCTTAAAAATTAGAAAGTTATGAAGTTTCAAGTCAGGCCTAACAAGAGAAAAAGTAATTCAAGAAAAGCCAGATTCATTTGCACTAAAATGGTCGTCTGTGAACACTAAATCCCTAACTGGAAATAATGTTTAAAATGGATATTCTGCGTTCAATGTAACTACACAAGGACTTTACATTAGTTTAAATGGAATTTTTAACATTTCTCACAAAATAATCAATTTTTCTTTCAATTTTAGCGATCGTGGTGGACTATACCGCAAATGGTTATGAGACGTGGTATATGCGCACGATTTCGAAAAAGTACCAATAAATAAAAAACAAATAAACTTATAGACAAATGGTTCTAAGCATTAAAAGTACACATCTCAATGCACAGGAAAATAAAAACCCAACATCGCAATTTTTCACGGAAAAATTGTTTTTTTTACTTTCTAGTTAGAGGTATACAGAGACACAAGTTCTTGATAATCCTACCAAACCTCTTTCAAGGATGTCCTAAATCAATATCACTTACATACGATGCATTTAGCGTCTCAATAATACGATTTAGTGATGTAATTTTTTGGTAGATATCATTATTGTAAAAAAGTTTCCATTGCAAAAAAGAAATTGGTTTATTTTATTTTAAATTCATTCAATTAGCTTATTTTAATTAGTTAATTAATTAATAATGCAAAATATTATTATTAAAAATTACTTTCATATATTTTGCACGGTGCTGAACGAACTGGTAACATTTTATAACCATCCGAGTATCCAGCATGGTAAGGATTGCGAGTTAGAACGAGGGTTGAAAGATCTTAAGAGAGACGTTTCTGGTTGTTTGTTAGTGATTCCGGGCGGATTATTCCTAAGGCTGTTATTTCCGTAAGTGTAGTGCACGTTTTCCTCGGGAGGTGGTGGTTATCTCCCCCGCTGGATGGCGAGATCCGACCTACTTACCGTCGACTAACAGGGTCTTCCTCAATCAACGAGGCAACGCCCCAACCGGGACAAGCTCTACGCTCCCGATTGGGCTTCCGACATATGTTGTTGTGGGGATTCATGTGAGTTTGTGTGTGTAAGTAGGGGGAAAGGAGAAGGAAGAGAAAGGAAATGTCGCGCGTGGTGCATTGTTCGGGTACTGCTCTAGCATTCGCCTGGTGTTGATGAGAGAATCCACAGAAAACTACCGATCAGAACAGCCGGGCGCTAGGATTCTCTTCCGGACAGTGACTGAATTCGACCTAGCTGGCAAGTTAAGTGCCGAAAATCCTGCCATCGCCGAAACCCGAACCTAGGACGTCCCAGTCAGAGGCACTGCAGTGGCATCCCTGAGCCAGAGCTGTGTCTCTACAATCTGCACAAAGCTGGCATCATCAGCTCTGCCTAATAGTGACCAGTTACATTTTCGTGTTACCATTTGGGTGGATGTCGCTGATTGCATGCAGTGGTTGAATGCAGTGAACTGCGCAATAAGTGGTACATTCTGTATCATGCCTAGATCTGAGATTCAAAATCAGATTTCCTTTTTGATGACCTCCACAATATGAACAAAAAGAAACAATTCCTGTGTTTTTGTAGAGTTAGAAACAGAATTCGGTTTTAAACAAAATTTAATTTGAAATAGAGACAAAGAAAGTTGCTTATTTTTATACTAGAGTTATTATGACAATCATACGATTCATTGAAATGTACTTCATCAGAATTCTAACAAACATAAGTTGGTTCATGTAACAAAAACTATGTGGATAGTATCTTTGTAAATAGTCGATCTCTATCAATTTTTTAATGGATTGTGTGTCCCACTCACAATTATGCAATGACATCACAAACAAAAGTGCCCAGCGTTTAATAAGTCGAAGCAAAATTTTGAGAGTTTACTTTGTTCTAGATGTATCTAATACTGGTATTATTAACTGCGGTGGTACCGCTGCCTACAATACTGGGCCAATATATGGTGAGTGAAAAAGATTCTTGTTAATCAATTATAAAGAACAAAGTACAAATCACATACGGTAAATTCAGGAATGTAAGTTGATAGAGAATTAGTTATAGTAAATAGTAACAGGAAGCAAATGCATCCTTCATCGATAATTCTCAATTAAAAACAATGTCATTGTTGTGGCACAATTACTAGATTTGTGATTATGGAAGACAAACAATCATTGATGTTTTTAAACCATCGATATTTTTGAACAGAAAAATTGATATAGTAACATCGATGTTTTGTTTTGGATGCTTTTACTTTCGCGCTACCGCTTACGCAGTAAAGAGAAAGTTATGTAATGCTGCGCGCAAAAACGGCCTATTTTCGTCAGGAAAACTCTTATTACTGGGCCCTTTTAACGAAAAAGTGCAGTTGCGAAATTTTTAAAGTGGTGCAAAATTTACTAGTGGTGCAAAAACGAAACCTACTTTCTCGCCCGTACATTCACCCATAATTCCTGGAAGTTGTCAAATTTTTGAAAAACTGTACAAAACCTTATTTCTAAATCTATCTTTAATTAACATTTTTAGTAAGGAAAAATCTCTGTTTTCATAATTGTAGTTGTAGGAAGTCGCCGAAAAAATTAAAAAATGTTGCAAGTTTCAGAAAATCAGAGTGAGATTCTCTTAAACACTGTCTTTCTCACTACCCAACAACAAAATTTAATCAAAAACGAACTTATATAATTGTATAAATAAACCGATATGAGGAAGAATATGCTTCTAGTTTATTAACAATAGTGTTCCATATTACACGCAAATTCTTACACTGTCTACCTTATGTCCAGGGTCCTTATAAGCACGTGGAAATGCACAAGATTTTACGATGTGAAAACGTATCAGATGAAAATATGATTTTATACTTGGAACCAAAAATGGAACAAGATGATTCCGTTAAAGCATATGGTTTCTGGAATACAACTATTGAAATTGGTTCAAATATGGAGGTAAGCAAATAAAATTTCATACATCGAAGTAAAACAGCGAAATCTTTAAACTTTGAATTGCACAATTTCTGAGTCTCAGTAAACAAAACACATCAAATAGACAATCTTTAAGAGACAATTATAAAGTCAGTATTGGAATGATGAATTTAATTTGGAAGGATTACACAGGTCAACATGAATTTTCTTTTTTTTATTGACCTTTTTTGATACGTACGTTGGCCACCTGAATTCAATAGTGCCCTTACTTTTGTTCTATCACATTACAATTTTTAATAAGTTTAGAAATTGTGATGACAAAGATATTGAAAATATACACATTATCTTCAGTGACTTAGAAACGACCATATATATATTATTCGTGATAATCAGTTCGTTTTGAATGATTTTGTAACTGAACACAGCACGTTACAGTATTATATTTAGAGACCTATGTGTTTTCATGTATACATAACTCCATGCTTATAATAGCAGACACTGTGCAAAAGTTAAATCAAACAGGGTTGACTAAGATATTCGAATGCATTTCAAGCATAGTGTTTCGAAGAACTAGTTCGTTTGTTTAAATATTTGTTGTGCTATAACTATGCAAAGAAAGTGTGTGAATGATCCAAATACATTTTTACTATTTTTGGATGTTTTATGTTTGCAAAACAGAGACAGAATATAAGATAATTTCTTAGAAGTGTATATAACGCTTATTTTGGAATGAAACTGAGGGATCAGGCTAAGCCGTGGTTCCTCGCGAAGTGTGCAGTGTTTGTGTTTCAGAGTTAAGAAACTGGTCGAAGGGAAAGAGGAAGGCACTGAGGCTTGGAGTTTCAATGGTGTCGCGCGAGCCAAAGAACCATATAAACGATTGTTATTTTTGCAAAGTAAAAGGATTCAAAACAAAGAAGAGACACGTAATGGTTAATTCTGATGGAGTCTGCTAGAAGGCCTGTACCATGTGGCAACTGACGTTTCTATACTAGAACCTCCCTCAAACCTCGAAGTACTGCATTCAGAGTCAAGTTCAACGCCACGAAAGTCAGCTGAAGAATCTGATTGGACAAGCACTGAACACAAACCCAAACCTTTAACACAAATAGAACTAAACGATTTGGTCAGAGATTTAAATATTTCAAAGGATGCTTCTGAAGTTTTAGCTTCACGTTTGAAAGAAAATCTACAGGATCGTATGTTACAGTTTACAGACATAAAAATACTTAGTACGGTTTTTAATAGGGAAAACTCCTTAGTATATTGCACTCACATTCTAAACCTCATAATTAAGTTAGGAGGAGAGTATACAACAGATGTATGGAAGCTTTTCATTGATTCAAGCAAATGGAGTTTAAAAGATCTGTTACTACACATTGGTAACATTTTGGCATTTGTACCAGTCGCACATTCCGTCCATCTTCAGGAGAAATGCCCTAAATTGCTATTCGAAAAAGTAAATTATGAGCAATGTAAATGGATTATCTGCGATGATTTAAATGTTTTGTGCATGTTGTTAGGACAGCACGGTAACACCAAGTACTCATGTCACATTTGTGAATGGGACAGCTGATATACAACAAATGTTGGGTCACCACGAGAATGATCTAGAAGAAATACCTGATTCCAGGTTCCAAGAATATAATAAAAAACAGTTTAATATATCCTGAAAAATTCTATTACGTCCCTTACACATTAAATTGGGATTAATGAAGCAATTTACTAAGGCACTGGATAATAATTGAAGTTATTTCAAATATCTAACCAACAAATTGATCCCCTCTCAGAAAAGCCTACCCTTTCAGAAGGAAAAGTCAAAAAAGTATCTTTGTAGAGCCGTAGATCAGAGTACTAGCTAGGGATGAACATTTTGAAGCATGTATGACTCCGGAAAGGGAAGCTTGATTTGGTCTCAAATAAGTAGTTTATAAGTTATTGGTAAATTAAGAAGATCCAAACTACGGATATTAAATAAATAATATGCTAAAAATATGAAGCCTTAGTATGTAACATCAGTCTGAAAGTGTATTTCCTTCACTCCCGTTTTGACTGCTTCCCAGGAATTCTAGAAGCAGTGAGTGACAAACAAGGTGGGAGGTATCACCAAGGTATTAAAGACATTGACAGGCGCTACCAAAGGCAATGGAAAACATCAATAATGGCTGACTACTGTTGGTAGCTGCAACGAGTTTATCCTTCTGGGGTGCACAAGAGAACAAGTGGAAAAAATATTTTTGTCTAAGCTACAACGGTTCTGTTGACTGCCTATACACATGAAAACAAACAGTAGTTTTAACAGTGTAGTGTAACAGTGACAGTAAAGTATTGGCCGTAAGTTAATGAGTTTAATTTTCATTTTTTAAACCCTAATATAAAAAAAGAATATAAGGTAAACTGTATTTCAGTTCTCAATTTTATGTTGATCAAAGAATGTTTTTCAGATTTTCAAGCTGAAGATATTATAAATATTTTTAAGTGAACATTTTTAAGAACCTGAATAAGCAAAAATGAAAGTAATTTCTGTAACCTTTGCACTTTAAATATATAATATCAGTTATTAGATTTAAAAATGGTGGCAAAAACCTTTTTTGTAGACCTGTGTTATTAGCTTCATTATGTTCAAGTGTACCAAAAAAAACCTCAAACACATATTTTTCTCTTCTGTTTCTATTATATACAGGATGTGTATATATATAAATATTACCGACAGTACTAACATGGTTGTATTTTGCATTTTTTAAACATGTTATTAGGTTTAGGTTTCAGAGGTATATTTCCCCTTAAGAATGTATGATTAAAATTAACTTTTTCGGGCCGATTTCTTAACCGCTTCTTCGGTCTTCCGGCGCTTAATATTTTTCTCCAGTCTTCTCTGTTCTTCCAGGAATCAGGAGGTAATTTCCACTTCTCGTTTATGTTTCTGATCTGGCCCTTCCATCCTGGTCTTGGTCTGCCCCATTTTCTCCTTTCACTTGATTGCCATCTTTTGGGGAGCTTCTCTCTGTCATTCTCTGTACATGTCCAAACCAAGTGAGTTTTTTCACTTTCAACTATAATTTCATGTTCCAGATTCATTCTTTCCTTAACTCTTTCATTTCTAATTTTTTCCCTTCAATATATTGCCGCAGCTCTTCTGAGGAAATCCATTTCCAGAGCTCTCAATTTTCTGTTCTGTTGTTCTGGAAGCTACCATATTTCTGCTTCATACAATGTAAAACTTTCCATCATGCATTTATAAATTAAAAAATTTCGTTTTCTTGCTTATATTTGTATTCCAGATCACTGGATTCAGGGCTCCAATAATGTTTCACTCTTTATTGAGTTGGGGTTCACTTTCCTTTCAATAAAAAATCTGTTTCCCTATTGTTGTTCCAAAATACTTTGTGTCCTCTGTTGTTCGTATTATTTCTCCAGGTTCCATAGTCAATACGTCATTTGTACTGCCTAGAGTCCAGTATACTGTTTTCCCCCATTTTCTCATAATCTTCTTTTATCTTCCTAGTCGAATATCTCTTGATCTTCGTGTTCTTGCGACATCAGCTCTGATCATCAGTGAACTGTAGGGTATTGAGTGTTGTATTATCATCAAGTGATATTCCCATCCCAGTAACAACGCATATTTTTCATACCTGTAACACCGCATTAACATACAATTTATATGAGAGTAGGTGGCAAACAGCATAGTTGCCGTAGTTTTTTTGATGTAGGAAATGTTTGGATCACCTGTTTTCCAAGTTTCACTTTTCCCTTTTTATCCATATACAATTCCTTGACCGCATTTATTAAGAATTTATTTGCATTACTTTTATTCACATCTTCCCATAACTTTATGACTGGCACACTATCATACGCCTTTGCTATATCAAAGAAGACCATGTGAAGTTCTCTCCTTGTTTACTATTTCTTTTGCATCACCTGGGGCAGACAAAACAGGTTATCTAAGCAATATCGATCCGCCCTAAAACCACTTTGTTCTTCGTACTCCTTGTATCCATCTTCCATTAATTCTCTTATTATTCTTCCATACACATTACTCAACGAGTTTGTCACTGCTATCCCTGTGTAATTTTCACACGTCTTTCCTTCCTTTCATATAAATTAGTGTTTATAAACCATTTTACAGTCTTCTGGTATATCGCCTTTATTTATACACCTATTCATTAGCTTCGTCATAATTCGCACTAGAATTCTTTATCAGTTCGCTTAGGATTTCTCCTGGGCACTGAGCCATACCGCCTTTCATTTCTTTGATACATCTCTTAACCCTCTCTTCGCTTTCTGTTTCGAGACATTTTACCTCTTTTATGAACTTCCAAATCTCACTTGTTTTTGTTCCACTTATGCACATTTCTACTTCTTTGCATTTACGTTCTCATGATTGTTGTTTTTCTTTTCTTATTATGTTTCTAACTATATTGAAATAACTAAACTATAACTAAAATTGAGATTTTATATTCCTTCCTATTTTCTGCTTTCTTTGTACTTGAACATATTACATACAGTCTCTTCTTCTCCTCTATTTTCCGCTCCAGGACTTGAGTAATAGCTCCTCCCTCTGATAAAAGACCTATTCATGATAAATTATTCAAATTATAACAATTGTAGCATAATTAGGTAGTACTATTTTTATATAAAATGAATACTAGTATTCAGTGATGCCACCTTTTAATTCCATTAATAGCTTCAATGCGTCCCGGCACGTTCACTATGCAGGCTTTGCATTTTGTTGTAGTTCAATGTTGTGAGGCCATTCTTATTTTAAAAAATTCAATTAACCGACTCTTGGTGGTGATCACTTGCTTGGCGATAAGCCGTTTGGTATGTCTCTATAGGGTTAGTTTTTGGTGAATTTCCTGGCGAGAGCAACATGGCATTCGATTTCTGTCAGGAATGAAGTAATTCTCCTGGATTTGTGGCACGACGCTGTATCGTGTATAAAAATCTATTATTAATCACCCAAGCGTAATCACCTTTCTTCGAGCTATGACTTTAGCAAAGTTTCTAGTTCTGGCTTGTTGACGGGTCTTGCCTCATGATCTCTTCTACGATGCATAGGCGCTCCATATACCCTTCGCTGTCATCGTAGACCACACCATGACGCTAACCGGGTGTTTAACCATTTCTACTAAGTAGTATGGATGGACTGTTCCCCCGGGCGTCGGACAAATGAGCTTTAGTCGACCAAAATCTGAAACTATGATTGGTCAGAGAATGCATTTTAAATGTTACAAAAACAATACTGATTAAATGCACTAGTGCTTTAACTGTATGAAGATATTGTATTACCTGACTCCAGTCTGTAACCGTCATATTTCAGCGTTCTCTGGCCAACTACAGCCTCTTCTTCTTCGTAGCCTGGGTGAGGAGTGTTTTTTGAGAGGGCAAAGACCCATCAGGTTCTCTTCTGCTATCCTTTTGGAAACTGTCACTGCTTCGGCGTTTATCATCACAGATAAACGGAAAACACTCGGACAACGTTTTTTGATGCTTATGATGAAATTCCTCATTCTACGATTAGTACAAAGACTGGCGATCCTTTTCCTGTCTCAATTACCCACCCGACCTGCTTCGAAGTTCGTTTCGGATCAATTTCTATTCTGTTAACGATAGCTCTTGAGACACTTGCCAAAGTTGTCATTTTGTAACGCTCCTCCCTCGCGGTCGCTTGCCAGGACTGGGCGCCAGACGTGCTCGGCAGGCAAGTCGCAATCACTTACATTTTCACGCCGATCTTCGATGGCTGCTGAAGACCTGTAAGGGATTAGCTCCCGAGAGCCGAGACTATCTTCAGGATTTGGGATTTTGATTAATATTTCCAATGATTGGGGATCAGGTGTTCTCAACACTCGCTACTGAATAAAAGCACAGGAATTCCATCAATGTGATTTCTGAAGGAAGCCACTGTTTATTTCCGAAAATATCACTGTGATTACTGTTACATGGATTTACAATTAATTTTTGTTCGAAGTGTATCTTTCATAAAAACAAGTTACAGTGGACATGAATTATGAGTCTTCTTTCTTGAGGTGTTTCTAGTTCGTTTCGTAAGTCTCTGATATTTTCGTTATAACACGATCATAGAACTTATCATTACTCGTCTTTCCTAATAACAAAATGCATATTCTATTTATAATATTGTTTAGAGGTAGTGAATAGACTGTCACCACTGAAGGAAGCACACGCCAGTTGACGTAAAGCATTAAGGAAGAATAGTTACTTTTTGATTATTTTGGAAACGAAAATCTTGCAAAAGATAATTAAAAATGATTTGTAAGTCTTCATAAGAGCAGCAGTTTTCATTAACGTTAAATGGAAAGTATTATCACTTATTTCTTAAATAACGTAGAAATTCAGTGTTGCACTTATTATAAACAATGGTAATGTTAACTGTAATACTATAAATTCTATCATAACTAAATTCCTTGCTCATAAAACGATTTAAGTGAGAAATAACACAAATTTTAGAACGGTCCTTAATAATTTGGGCACATACTGTATTCATATATAATAAAGCTCGTGACCGAGAGATTTTAAATCGGGAGGAAGGGGGCACAAAATTAAATCAAAATGAATGTTTTATTTTAATATTTTGGTGTTAATTAAATAAAATAAATTATTGTTACTTAGCAGCGATGCAGATTTTCTAGTCTGACTAGACATCATCACAATAACAAGAAAAAAGTAATTTTGTTTATTTGGTTATTTTTTAAATCTTTTAGGTTCCAAGTTTCAATCTATTTCCAAATCTATTTATTAGTTATAACTTTTTGTAATAACGCAATTTGCGTTGGCTGGCTAACAAACTTGAAAAATGTGCTAAAGTGAATACAATTAATTAATTTCTTGAGTAATTCAGAGATTTTCCATCTTAACCCGGAGCCCGGGGATTTCTTTTAAAAACCGGAGACTCCAGAACAAACCCAACGCAGGTGGCTACTCTAAACGTGTAATATATTGTAAATAAAAGTGTGTAAAGGCGTTATTGAGCGCTTTCGCTGTTACGATAGGCACAAAAAGACCCGATATTCAATGGAAGTCTCACAAACTGTGGACCATCCCCAATAATTTCCAATTGATGTTCGCGATATCGAAATACATATTTCATTCAAGAATATCGAATCACGGGGGAATAAATACGCTCTGATGGTCGAAAAGGAGTGGGTGTCCAAATTTATATGACTTGACCTTCATCATTTGGAGATATTCTCATACAACGACTCCACACACGTAACATACCAGCCAGCAGGTAAACAATATCACTGGAAACAAACTGACCACAGGAAATGCCACTAATGGCTGCCCTTAAAGCTTTACCTACAAAGATCAATTGAAGTGACATACGTAAGGTTTGATGCATCCATGCATGGTAACGGAGAGTCACGTTCTGAGGCTCAACCAACAGGTGAATTCTAATTTACTAAGGTGAATCAAATAAAACCCTTAAAAGTGCGTAAAACTCAAAACGGAAGAACGTGGTTAGAATGATTAGTTGATTGGTTACTAATTCTGGGCATGTCAAAGGCTAACGTCATTAGTCCCGAAAGTATAGTGCGTGTTTTATCGCATGTGACGGTAATCTTCCTCCATGGGATGGTGAGATCCCGACCAACATCTGCTTGCAAGGATTTTTCCCCAAAAAGGTATCTGTCATCAGTTTGGCACCACCCCAGCCGCGATAAGATCTAGCTCCCGACATGTGTGGTAGTATATTGCATGTGAGTGTGTGCGTACGTAAGGGGTTAGAATAAGGAAGAAGAAGGAAAGATCGCGCGCAGTCCGTGACCAGTTTGTTAGGGTACTGCTCCGACATTCGCCTGGTGTTGATCGAAGAAATCACGAAAAACTACATATCAGAGGAACCTGCCATTAGTTTAGTCATCTCCGGTTATAGTACAATTTTGGTTCACTATATCCGAGATTCACTACATCCGATGAATTAAAAATAATTTCTCCATAACGATTGATTTCATTAATATAAAGATACAGAAAAACAGCAGAAAATGAAAATTTCAATATCTTTATTTGTGCTCAAAAATTATTTTCAATATTGTTTACTCAATACTCATGTTTCAATATTGTTTATTGCCAATATTGTTTTTACTTTTTCATTAATATTTTCTCTAGATCCTTCTCAAGAGTTCGTGTTCTCACCATACTTTCTCCATCATCCATTCTGCTTTATTTTCTGACTAATAAATATTATAATTCAGTCTTCACACTCTTCTATGCCTCTTGCATTGTTGGAACTCCGTTTCACTCTCCGAAGGCATTTTTACTCGCCTGATAACATACGAGATTCTTTCGGTTCGTTTGCTAATGAAACTGATCGCTACGGCATAGAGATAGGCTGAGGTATTTTCGTGCTTCCTGTCGCCGACGTAGAACCCAACGCGGATTGTTTCGCGTTATATCTAGTATCGCTCAACACATCTTTCCAATAGTCAGACGATTTCCATGATTTCAAATTGCTCAAAAAGGTGGTAGGACTATTGATATTAGTTGTGTATAAGTTAATTTCCAGATAAAAATAATTAGGGTTTTTATTTGATTCCTCCTCAATTTTGCCGTTAATAACTTGCTTCAGCGTGCCCATAAAATATTGAAATGAGAAATTATTGACTTGTGAAATGAGACTTTAATTGTAATATGACAGGTGCTTGTAAACGTCTGGAGATGGGCTTCTGCTTCTTGGGCGAAGTTTTACGTCATAAACGAAAACTCTTTCTGTGGAATGATGGAAAAGATGATGCCTGAAGTTCTGAAATTGGTATTAAAAAGTATGGGTAAAGACGAATCTCTTTGTTTGATTCCAGCGGTAAGTTCGATGATAATTTCATCCTTTTTAGTATTACTTTTATATTATACAATACGTATAAGTATGAACGAAATTAGACCAACTGAAGCCCCTAAGAAAGCTCATAATATCCAAAATTTGGATGTGAACATGTGTTCCTGAGAATCAGAATATTCACTTTCACAAAATAATGCATACATAATGTTTTAGAATGTAGTGCCAATTTAAAAATTGAAAAGTAATATATATATATATATATATATATATATATATATATATTACTAGAATTCCATAATACATATTAATGAAATTTGTTGTAGTTGGTGTGTTGAAGGCTTAGAAGAACCAATATGTCGAAGAGTTGCAATCCAATTACACAATATTGGAAATTAAATAATGCAATGTAAAATATAATCGACAATATTGTAAAATTGCCTTTTTCTGTATGCTAATGTTTAGGTCAATTTTCAAATTCGGTTACGAGAATATATTACCTTTTTCTGGAAAATACTTGATTGGAAAGGTGAAGACAACTTGTCGGACAATTTTTTGTACGAATTACTTTTAGTTTATGATTCCCTATCTCGGGAGGACAAGGAACCAGAGATGCAACAACACGCACTTTTTCGAATCAGTAACGGTTACGTAAAAATATAATACCACAATTTTAGTCCATATCTACACACATAAGCCCTCACTTGTAAAAACTCATTACCAATCGTAGTGCGTTAGACGCGACAATTTATTCATTTAAAGCTAAAATCACAAATTAGATAATCCAAAATCCGATCTATTCACTCAGAAACACCATCCGATTCTGAGAATTTCAAACACCTTAAACATTCTAGCAAGAGAAATGTGGGAAATTCGACTCTGCAATTTCGAAAATTTGCACAAATTACACAAAACTGCCCATATTTTGAAAAACTTATCCATGACTTTGTGCAAAGATCTAAGTTTTAAGTACACATTTAACTAAGTAAAAACCTCTATTTTCAATATTCTTCTTTTGCATAGATTTTTGAAATTTTCGAAAAGAAAAGTTAGTCTTAAATGGAAACTGTATCTCTTCTTTTACCGTTCATAACTACATACGAGGAAAGAAAAAAAATGAAGCAGTTCTTGATAATATCTTTTTTATATTAATACATTATCGCCATTACGCGAAAACTACTAGTTAGAAACAACTGTACATCATCTTTTTGAAACCTAATTTTACTGTAAACAAAAATTTTACTGAAAACAAAAACCTGTACTTTGAATATTGTACTTTTGCATTGTTAATATTTTGCAGTTTTCTAAAAATATACTGTCCACCGAAAATGAAAGAAGTACTTTTTTATACCGTCCATGTGATATACACGATGAGAAAATTTAAAAAAAGTACCAGGATTTGAGAAAATAGTTTATAAATTGCCTTTTCGATCTGAAATTCACCCAAAACCACTCACATTTTCGAACAATTTTACATTACCTTATTTGAAGATGCCTTTGTACAACCTATTTTATTGAGGAAAAATTCTTTATCTTTAATTTTATAGTTGAAGGAAGACCCAACTCCCTCTCCCCAAAAATTGAACATTTTCTATTGTCGAAATATCAGAGATTTTTTAGGAAAATGAGACCTGTTGTAATGACCCATTTTAGTGTCTCATTACCCTATCCGAGGCGAAGGGTAATAAAAAAATATCCCCAGGTTGTTAGTCTTTGGTGAATTGACAGCTCGTGAAATTAAGTGCCAGTAATTCAAGTTTTCAATTTCGAAAATTTGAAAAATTTCGCTAAACTATTCATGTTTAAAAAATGTACATTTCTTTTTTATTTTAAAATAGATTTAATTTAACCAAACATTTCTACAATCAATATATCTATTTTTGCAATATTAATTTTTTGTTTGCAATTTCCGAAAATAAAAAGCATTTGCCGAAAATGTGACCGGCACCCCTTTCTTAACCGTTCATTGCTACATACGAAGAAAAAGCAATTAGCCGTTTGTGAGAAAATAATTCAATTTGAGGTTACATGGCCTATATAATTTCAAAAGTTACAGTTTCAGATACTGAAGAATCTCGCAAATGAGATCGAAAAGTGTTTCGATAAATATAGATTTCTTAACATATGACTGGAATCATCGCCCATTATTTCTTTGTATTTATCCAGCGACTCTTCAATATTTTAATTTTTTGTCAAAAACCGCCATTTTCTCCAGCATTTCAAAAATTCCTCTATACTGTTTAAGCAGTAACCCAGAGAGTAAAAATAAATTATGTAGCAGCAAATCATTTTCTTTAAATCAAGGTTTTTTCGTGTGTAGTTTTTGTTTTGCAATGTAAATGTATACTAAATCATCACACAGATCTTTCAGTGTCTTCTCCTACCTAAAAAATGATCTGGGTTCTAATATATGAGAAAATAATTTGGGAGGAAACATTCAAAGTTCATCAGACCGGATGTTTCTAATTACAGACAAACGACACATGTTTCTGTTTAATGGTTAAAAGCATTCATATTATAATGCATTTTTGTGTAATGAATTATGCATTATGCAATAATGTATTACGTAATTAAATTTAAGTTTTTGAATGTGGAATAACATTACATTAAGTAAAAAACAATTAGACATTAAACTGATAATATTCATCAACTGTAATAACATTATTTTTTTCAGGGTTCGAATCGTGTGAACGGATTTGATTTAAAAATACTTCCTTTGGAGAAATTTCCAAAACTGCCCGCGGGAAAATTTAAATTCACTATGTTATTCAAGCATGAAGGATGTGATTACGGCTGTTTTGAATCAGAATTAACCATTTCCCCCGCAGATAATAAGAAAGTGCCCGTCGGCCGCTAAACGATGAGCGAGAAATGTTAAAGAGTCCTGTTTGGCATTATCCTACATATTCCTACATTATCAATGAATAAAGTAAAGACAATTTTTAATAGAGAAAACTTCTTGTATTTTGCTCTCAAAGAATTTTTTATATTGTGTATTTTAGGAGGTTATGGATTTGAAAAAAACAGTTTAAAAGTACTATGCATGTGTGATTGATGCATTTTTAATAGATTGAGTCCAAGCTGCATATCGACTCAAGACGTTAGAAGAAACACGTTTATTTAAGAAGCGTAATCTGCAAGGTGCCTAGCGGCTAAGCTCATCGGTCAGCGTGCTCGCTTTCTGAACACGACTCTGCTATTGATTCCCGGCTAGGCAAGATTATGGTGTGCGTTTATACTGGAACATTGCCCTTGCAATGTTCCAGTCTATGCTGCTGCGTGACAACGAGAAAATTCACTTGCCAGGTTGAGAAGACAAAAATAAGGTGTGGGGATTCGACGTGCCAACCACACATACCCCATTTACTAGGCTGCCAATACGACCAAAACACTGGCATTACGCCCTGAGGAAGGTCGCAGAATGGCGACCGAAAGGTCGGCACCTTCGCCATGGAAACGGCGGCGTCACCCGGACAGCCTACTAAATACTGACTGCCGGCCGCGGAAGCCTACGCTCATCACACACATACCCGCGCTTCACCAGGGCCGCGTCAAAGAGACAATACAGACAATAGAGACAATACAGGACAACTTCCCCGTTCTTCCACGCAACCGATGGAAACAAGTTCCCACTAGCGCTCCTAGTGTCAGAACCTGGTGCTTCAGCGCCAAATAAAGACATTAATATGATTTTTACGGAAGAAATACTTTTTTATTAAATTGACCTGAGGAAATAAGGCTCATTTTTACCTACTTTTTCTGTGACTTAATTATAATGAATGGCTTAAATTACGGAAAATAATAATGTACAAAAGAGATGTTTTATATATTCCAAGAATAAAATGTGTACAAAATGCAAGATTTTTCTTACCTTAAACACTTCTAGTGATACATTTGGTAGTTTTTCATTTGCTTTCTTTAAAAAGCACTTTTATCAATTACATTATACCTCTACTTACATGCAAATTAGTACACTCCTTATATACAATATTTTACAATTGAATATGATATATAATGATAATATATAATGATTTGCATTAATTGTTTTTTAACCTCAAGTTTATGTGACGTAAACAAATTTAAAAAGTCTCTATCGAAAACATACGTATTCTTAGAAAACAAAAAACTAATAGCTAATTCATTTTGGTAGAAAAGAGTGGCATTCACATACTGCTTATTCAGAATACGCGTGTTTCTTAATTTATGCTTTTCATCTTCATTTGATAAACTAGTTTTGCGTGAAGAACGAACGCGAGTTCTTTTGAATTTCATAATTAAAACAGCCAAAAATGCACATATTTTTCGTGCCATAAGAAAGGATGCCGAGAACAGTATTGCAGAAAGTTTTCCAGAAATTGGCCAGAAAGACAATCAAATTTTAAAGAATCGAGCACAAAACAAACACCAACAGAGCACTGAGCTTAGTCTATATGAATTTTCACCAGGTTCTGACACTAGATTGAGCTGGCATCAGTGTTTCTCGATATATCGCAAAGTGTCCTGTATTGTCTCTATAGTATTTGGCCGCGTGGCCGGGGGGCAGGCCTGTCTCCGGGAGGTCATGGCCCGTGCAAGGGCCGACGCGCCAAGTACAAAAAATATCTGCGAGGTGATTGAATACGAATGGCAGTTTTGATTGTCGCTATAGGCTCCATTCTCCCATGCAAGCACAAGGGTTGGGAGTCTGGTTGTAGCTTCGACGAGGTATTTTATTTTAGATGATATGTACTTTGTTGCGATTACTGGAGAAGAATACGAGTGGCGGTAAGAGATGAGTGGGATGTGTTGTGGTTTACGTTGTTACTTCAATAAAACATTTAAAGCGAAGGAATATTCCCGTTTTATTTGATTATAGTTTTCTCGAAATCCCAGTTTATATGTGAAGGTCGTTTAGCCATATAAGTGAAAATTAGTGACACTACAAGCAACATACATTTTTGCATTATTTGTAACAACAACGCAACATTAAATCCCAGTAAATCTAGGCCGGAACAGTTTGGGCTCAAAATTTTCTTCCATCTTGTACAGGTATCCGGATTATTCAGGTTTGCAATAAAAACTATCAATTCAGGAAATGAAATCGTAAAAATATGGACTAGATGTTATGAATAATTTATCTAACCCCAAAACTACATTTCAAAGAAACGAAGATGTCTCGGGAGAGAACAAAAATGGCACACGGAAATGCAACACGAAGTCTCTTGAAAATAAAAACTTTTAAAAAGGTAAAATAAATATTATTTATTTAATATTTATAAGAACAGATGAATTTATCTGATTATTTAGGTTTCCGCTATTTGCCTATATACTGGTGAATATTATGGCAACCATATTTAAAAATTTCTTTTAACTACTCATTCTTAATTTTGTCGTTGTTTTTAAGGTGTCAAAGTGTATGAATTTTGTTGTCCTATGGTGTCATACACTTGAGTTTTCTGAACTTTAAATTTCTATGCCAAAACCTTGACAGAAATATTGTCTTGTTCATGTTCTTCAATTAGACCAATTTTCGCACCAAAAGTAAACGTTTTCAATTTACCGATTAAAGTCATAAACATTTGATTGACACATCTGCAACTCGTCGAACTGAGCAACAGTAAACGTTTAGAACCACTGAACCCAAAGCACGCATTACAAGACCTCTGGAAGGATTGCTTTTCGTGTTTCCCTTTCCTTCACACGAACTTCACAGAACTATATGATAAATGAACAGTGGGTTTTGCACGACTAGCGTGGGAAATACAAAGTTTCGGCGAGGGTAGCTGAGAAATGGAGGAGCACAGCTGTAAGTGTCTCTTAGTACAATGTCGCCATACTTAAAAGTCAATGTTTCATACTGTCGACTTAAAAATTCTCCTCCGTTTCCAGTTTCAGCAGGATTCCGGATTATCCTATGAACTTTGAATTAGAAAATAGTCCGTTCTGAGATAGTTTCCGGAGAAGGCAGGTTTTCGACTTATCCAGGTTCTGTCTTGGTCAGCTTTCACTATACTTCTTGCTCCTCATACCACTACTACTGACTATACTGAATCTGCAAGAAAATTTCCAACTTGCTCAAATTGCTCCTCCGTCTCGAGATGCAACATTTGAATTGACACTGAAGTGCGCCACCGTGCAGCCAGTCTAGCACGGCGAAATCAACTTTCTCGGCGTTTGACAAACTAGTGGACTCTTGCATTATTTCTTTCTTTTACAATTTTCGATAATTCAGAGAGTTTTACGAAAATGCTACAATATTAGTCTTGCAATTTGAAAGTTCGCCGAAAATAGTACCAATTTTTGGAAACATCCGTGGTACTATCTGTGGGAAAATCATAAGAACAAATTTGGAGCAGTTTTTCAGAATTAAATAAAATAACATTAAAAAGAAATTATGCTTATACTACTCTTTATAAAATGTGCACGAGACCTTACTTAAAATATTAAAATTTTTGAACAGATTTTATTTAAGAAAAAATCATCAAAATAAAACTTTTACAGTCTTTCGCAATTTGAATGGTATAAGTTCCACTTCTTTAATCACCTCTTGCTACATACGATAAAAGATGTAAAAAAGAAAGTTAGTAGCAGTTTTTGGGAAAAAATATTCTAAATTTGCCCTACTTTGATATTACTTTTGAAGTTTGATGTTGTGAGATTCAGTTATCTGTGTTTTTATATCGTAATTTCTGTCTTAAATTATCCTAGCTGATCCGTACAAGCATTCCTCACTTTTTAAATATGTTTTTAAAGTCAAAATAGCTCTAAACTCGATTTCAAATTGTACGTTGAAGCGTTCAAACCACAATTGTACGTTGAAGCGTTTTAAGGCAGTCTGGTCGGGTCTGCAATGATTCAACACGTCAATTATATTTTACGTATATTTCTAGTTTCTGCTGGTTTATGGCCATCTTACGACGAAAATGGGTCAATAGGAAGAGCTAAATCATGTACACGTAGGCTTCCGCGGCTCGAGTCCATTACTTCTAGGCTGTCCGGGTGACGCCGCGTCGTTGGCAGACAGGCCGACGTTTCGCCTGTCATGTCGCAGGCTTCTTCACGGCGCACTTGCGTTACCCGACCACTAGCTGAATAAGATATAACACCGGAGGCGGAGCTTTACTATGTCAGTACCCTGAAGAAGCCTGCGACATGACAGGCGAAACGTCGGCCTATCTGCCAACGACGCGGCGTCACCCGGACAGCCTAGAAGTAAAAGAGCTAAATCATTACTGAAATATTTACTCCACCTGAGCTCTGTATGGTTCCGCTTTCTATTATCCTCACATGGACGCTGCATGTTCACAGCATGTTTCCTCACATATTAACTGCATGTTCCCTACATAGTTTGCCATATTAATACCCCTAAAATTACATTTATTTTTATTACAAAATTTAATTAAACTGAAAAACTTGACTTAATGAAACATTTCCAAACCAAAAACTGCCCAAAATTAATTGTTGTGATAGTTAATTTCACGCAAAAGATCTTCTAAACCAGGAGGGCCAGTCAGATGCATTGCTGATAAGATCTTACAACAGCAGCTAAGGATTGGACAAATAACAGGGTCTGAAATGTCAAGGCACTTTCGAACATTGTGTCTAATTGCAAATATTTTAGTAGTGCATAATTATTGTGTCTCCATTTACAAACGTTTGTATCAATGTCTATAACTTTATTACACTTGGCAGAATAACTACAAGTCTAAGGAAAATCAGTATTGGGATCAGATGGAAATGCACGGCATATTCGCTATGTGCTCCATTGCATCGGTATGTGTACCCCCGCACGTTCTTCTTATGACGTCCTACAGTTTTCCTCACATCCTTCACATGTTCCCCAAATATGGTGTTTATGTGTTTACAAGTATGTGTATGTGTTTATAAGTGTATTTGCGTTTGTGCATTTATAAGTATATACTTTTGTGCCCAAATATAAAACAAGAGAAGCAGAAGCGTCCCGAATGAAATTTAAGTCGCATAGAATATCAAATAAATTAGTTAATTTCACACAGTTTCAGATTCTACACGTCTCTTTAGGGATGGGGTAGAGCAGAGAACCATTAAAAATGTAATACCATGTCAAAGACGATTTCAACATGTAAGTTACGGGTAATGGAACATCTCATTGATGCCAATGACTTCAAATTTCCAGGTTTTGAGGAATCAAAGCCCTATAACACTTCGTTTGGGTATTATTTAACTATATAGATTTCTATAATGCTTCCTGAGTGTTGCGGGTTGCATTTGACTTAAATTTTTAGAGCATTCTCGCAACAAATCCCATATTTTTAAGTTAAACTGCAATTCAAGTGTTCATGAAAATCTCTTTCTTTAGTGACGTTATTTACAAATATTAGTTGCGTGTTACAGCCGCAAAATTCATCTATACTCTAAAAATATATTGTAATGGTACAAGCGGTGTAAATCAAAAATATTTACATTCTTACTATATCGCATGACCATGCGTGTTTATCAAAAAACAAAAGTATTACTTTACGAAGTGGATTATTTTCTAAACGCTGACTGAAAATAAATGTATACAGTTATTTTGGATTCTAAGTATGTTTTTGTAGATCTAAATACCTCGTCATTCGTGTCTGAGACGCCTCCGTCCATCGTATAAGGTGTGATTTGCACGATTCACGCAAATAAAAATTTTCACAAGTGTCTCGCTCTGGTCTCCCTCGTTTATCTTCGACGTTTCTCTTCGTTTCTCTATGAGCCCGAGTAAAACATATGACATCGAACACGTGAATGTTATTCACAGTCAATTTATAGTTAATCAGCTGAAATATAGCTGTGTATGTGCTGCGTTGTACACTGGCTAACTATTTGCGTTACTCTCTCTCTCTCTCTCTCTCTCTCTCTCTCTCTCTCTTTCTCTCTCTCTCACTACAGACATAATTTCTATTGGCAAAAATTATGACTTAAGAAACAAGAGTGCGACAGCACGTCTGAATCTTCTGTCGTGTGCGCTTTCGTAGACGAGTGAACCTTTCGTTACGTGGGGCGCAAGTAGTATGCGGTTCTGAATGCTTCATTCAATGAGGATCGACGTAAGATCGCTACATCTAAAAAGGTTTTGAGCTCTATTTTAATTATAATTTAAACAAGATATATGATTATACAGCAAATTGAAAATTAGGAATTTTGACGAGTGTTGTGAGTGTGTAAAGATAATTACAGGCCGGATTTTGATGAAATGAACTTGCTTTAAAAAATATTTACGAGTTGCAACAAATGTTGACCACAAAATCCCGGAAATGCCAATTCGATTTCTTCGCCCATATTTTGCAATGTCTGCCGTTGTGAGTACTATGTAATCTAAGGTCATATCAGCACCATTATCAGTTCAGTGAATTCCGTATATAAATAAAGAGATTTTCTTTGATAGAACAGTCCAAAACAAAATTTTGGTTCACTTGTGTTCGAGTTCGCGAGCTGAGTTCACTTATACCAAAGGAAGAAGCCTCGATTACGTCAGTAACATATCCAACAGCTTGAGTTGTTCACCTCAAGTGGTTTTGATCAATTTGCACATCATTTTTATTTATTTGTTTTTAGGGCATTTTAAAACATTGAAGAGCATTTTATTGATCATTTTTGGCAATGTCTTAGGTTGTCAATATTCGGCTACTAAAGACAATGGTTTGATGTAATAATTCCGAGAAGTGCCGCGCCGTTAGCCAGCGTTGCGACTGCGATGTGCGAGCGTGGGTTCTAAGAATTTACGAGCGGGCTATAGCCTGCGGCAATTTCGCGAAGAGATATGAGTGAGACATTGTGTTTTGAGAAAATGCAGAAGACTACACAATACAATTAGAATACAATGCAATACAATTAGAATTTCTATGCAATACTTAATTGTACGATACTTAATTACTTCCTATGGCAGGGCGTGCATACTAGAGTATGCATGATATATTCGTAAATAATACTTTAGATGAGCTTGTTCCACCAATTTATTGAATGTTTTATTTATTTATCTTGTACAGATTTTAACAATATTTATTACCACATATACCTTACAATCTATATAGACAACAAGATTTGAATGTCGAGTTCGTTAGTAGCCTAGGCAAGGATTAAAATAAAAATAAATAAAATTTTTTGTACATACGGCGCTACTATGAGAGTTCGAGAGCAGGAATCTCGCCAGAGGGGCTTAAGAAAAGTGAAAGAAAGAAGTTCGTAAGACTGCTCTTTTAAAAAATACGACTTAGTTTTCGTTGATGGTTTGTGGTGATTATAATACAATGGCAAGGCATATCATGTCAACCAAATATCACTTTTTGCATGTAATCATGTAGTGAGAAATTTCATTTAACGGTATTACACACATACACTGTGTGATTAAAAGTACCCGAACACATGGATAAAAACGACTTATCAGTTCGTGGCACCCTACATCGATAATGCCGGAATTCAATAGGTTGTTGGCCCACCCTTAGCCTTAATAACAGCTTCCACTCTCGCAAGCATACTTTCAATCAGGTGCTGGAATGTTTCTTGGGGAGTGACAGCCCACTCTTCAGGGAGTGCTGCACTGAGGAGAGGTATCGATGTAGGTCGGTGAGGCCTGAAACGAAGTCGGGGTTCCAAAACATTCCAGAGGTATTCGATAGGAGACAAGTCAGAATTCTGTGCTGGCCACTCCATTACAGGAATGTTATTGTCATGTAACCATTCCGCCACAGGCCGTACAGTAGAAACACGTACTCGCTCGTGTTGAAAGATGCAATCGCCATCCCCGAATTGCTCTTCAACAGTGGGAAGCAAGAAGGTGTTTAGAACATCAACGTAAGTCTGTGCCGTGATGTCACTCAAAACAACGAGTGCAAGGCCCCTCCATGAGAAACACCACCACCATAACACCATTTTGGACGTGTCCGGATACTTTAGATCAC
This sequence comes from Gryllus bimaculatus, assembly GCA_017312745.1. NCBI lineage: Eukaryota > Metazoa > Arthropoda > Insecta > Orthoptera > Gryllidae > Gryllus > Gryllus bimaculatus. Next base: position 1,633,390 of record BOPP01000119.1, read on the forward strand.
ATGGTGTATCTGTTCCCAGATGTTAGGAAACGCAGTCAGTATACACAGTTGTTCGGAACGTCTATGAAATCTCCTTGTTTACGACATAACATGATACACAGGACATATGCATAAGGAGTTGCCTAACAATCATGGACAATTATCACGTGTGTATCTCCGACAAATGAAATTTTCCACTATGAGATCATGGGCAAAAGGTGATCAATTTCGGCCCCTCTATAATCCTAAAACGTTTGTAACATTTATTAAAAGACACTAAAGAGGCTACAAGGTCTAAAGATACTAACAAATTTAGAACAGACAGAATGGTGGACTTAGATAAACTTTCTTATTTAAATCACAAAATACCACAACGTTCTACAGTCGTACATAATATGGTAATCAAAAAGAAAAACGTTTACTATGTTCATATTATGACGCTGTTATGAAGTTGATCAGGAAGAAAGCAGAGAATGTCATTAAAAATAATGAAGATAAAAAATGTTATGATTGAATCAAACCTAGATCGAAGTTTTGAAGACAACAATTTATTGTGTAGTTGAAGAATACAATACGAATGGTTGTGTGATCTTAATACATCACCTTCTATCTCTATAACCTAGAAACTTAGAAGAACAGTGCTACATTCTTACATTAAGTTAACACATCGAAGTCTTTATACGTCAGGGTATGTTGGATACATCTTGAAAAAATCTAATAACAAAAAAGGTAGTATTAGATAAAAAAGAAGAAGGCGAATGAGAAGAGAAATTCGAAGCAAATGAAGAAGCAGCAGAACCAAAAAGGGAAAAGGAGCCTGCGTTCGCGCCTGCTGGCGCAGGCGAGCCCGAGGAGCTGCCTGTATCAGCCTTAACTTCCGCGGCCGTAAACCGCGGGGCGTGCGATGCGGCGCGATGGCTATCGTGTTCGCAGGCGCTGGCGACCGGGCAGCACGTTCGCGCCGCCAGATTAAGCGATCTTTATTACGCCGCGCCGCGCCACGGCTCCTGCGCTCCCCTTTTCGCGCGGCCTCTATATGCGCCTCAGCACAGGGTGCGGCCGCAGAGTAGCGATGCGAGGAGGGGAGGTGGGCGGTGGTTGGGGAACGGGCGGATTGAAAGGCGGGTGATGGGCGGCGGGAGATAGACGTCGGGCAATGGAGGCGAAGATGCTCGGTGGGGGGAGAAGGAGAGGCGGGGCAGCGGGAAGCCTGATGGAGAAACCGCGAGGAGAGGGGCGGGGTGACAGGGGCAATATGAGAAGTGGCGGGGAGTGGGTGGGGAGTGGGGTGGTGTGAGGAATCGCGCTGGCAGGGTGGTGGCAGGGAGGCACGGCAGCGGTATGGTGGGGCGGTGACCAGGTCGCGCGGGGCGTGGAACTGTGTGTGGCGGGGAGAGGCGCGGGTCACGGCGCACTGGGGAAATTGGGTTTGATGAAGAACCGGTCCGCCGCCTTCAACCAAATGATAACGAAAAGTAATGGGCAAACATGGCGACGCGAAGAAACAAGTTATCGCGTGTTAACGCGTACTTTTCTGAGTCGCGATTGTTGTGCCTGAAATTTGTGCTCGTGACGCGAATCATGCTGCTTACTGTCTTTTCGTATCTTGAGAGACAAATTAAAAGATCGCGAATACTGGTGTAAAAGAAGCTTGTAGATGCAATTTTATTAGACGGCGTGCGAAGGAATTACTAAATAAATTGCAGAACTTATTTTACATAATTTTTATGTTTTTACATGGATTTTTTTATTGTTCATTCATTTCATGTGTTGTTGTGGATTTATAGAGAATGGGGAAACGGAGTCTAAGTGAAACAAAATGTGTTTTTTATGAATCTCCCCCAACTCAGAGTTGAGCACCATACGTTTCTTAGCTTTAATTTGTTTTCACCCTACATAGTACTCTATTTAGTTAAGTGATTGTGTCTTGACAATTAGTATCTTAATAAATACCTTGACAATTGTAGTAAGACTAATCGTTGGATTTTCTCTCTTAACCCATTGGTAATTCCATCCACTAGTCGGTTATATTTCGATATGCAAATAAAGTACAAGAAACGTGCGTGTCAATACGAAATGACTTAGTCAACAGTTCGTACTGCAACAAAAGATTAAGCAGAGAATAAGTAACAAAATATTTCTTTTTACTTAGGAACATTAAGAAGGCGAGATTTACCATTTCCTTCCGTTTTCGGCTTGGTTCTTCCAGAGACGCCGGTGTAATTGCCCCATTGTCTGTGTGTGTGTGTGTGTGCGGAGAGTGGCTTATGAGCAGTGCCTTGCTGCCTCCCCCCCCCTCGGCAGGAAGCGCTCTGCGGCCGCGCCACCTCCCGACGACGGGCGCAGGAACGACGGAATCCCCCGCCGCTGTAATTAGCAGCGGGCAATTAACTCTAATTAGCCCGCGGGTTGCCCTCCTCTGCTCCTCTCCGAGACTTCGCCGCTTCCCCGTTTCCCCGCACGTAACTTCCTTTGGTATTCCCAACCCGCCCTCCCTGCCACCGCTTCACCCTACTCGATCGCCAGTGCAGCGCCTCTCTGGCAGTTGCTCTGCCTTCCCCTCGACGCCTCTTCCCTCCCTTTCTCGCCCATCCCGTTTCTTTCACGTCCAATTTCCATTTTTGGGAATATTCTCCCTTTCTCGCACAATCTCTAATCTCCTCACGCTCCCCTTCCTTTCTTGTACAACTCATCCCTTCCTCCCCACCCGTCTGATTCTCACACAACCATAATCTTTTCACCATCCCTCTCTTTCTCGCACAAATCCCATTCTTTCCCTCCTTTCTAGCTCAACCCACCATCTCCTCACCCTTCTCCTTCTTCTCGCAATGTTCCCCTTTCTCTCACCCTTTTTCTCATCATCATCTTCCTTTTCACCACTCTGTCTCTGTCTCTGTCTGTCTGTCTGTCTGTCTGTCTCTCTCTCTCTCTCTCTCTCTCACACACACACACACACACACACATATATATACAATTTATCCCAAGCTTTCCCCTTCCTTCCTGGCCCAACCTCTGCCTTACTCTCTCCCTTGCCTTTCTTGCCCACATCTCCTCTTTTGATCATTCCCTCCCTTTCTCGTCCTTCAGCTGCCTATGTGGCCTCTACCGCTTCCTGCCTGCCCCTGACACCCCCAACGCCTCGTCTCCCGCGAGGCGGAGGCAAGGGAGTGATTGGTCTGCGCTTCAGCCGACGTGCTAACTCGCGAGTCATTGTGGGCGATTATCACTTCATCTTCGCGCACTCACTCTCGTTGCCACAGCCCAGTCTTCAAATCGTTATTTTATCTGTTGCAGTAGTATTTGGTAACAGACAATATGTTTTTTACGGTTGTTCTTACAATGTGAAATCGTGAGTCAATAACAAATTATTTTAGTCAAGAGCAAATATTTTCCATAGATTTTCTTCTAGATTTTTTTATTATTTCTTGGTGCTCTAAACTCATTCCTTTGAAATAATTTTGTGCGAAATATTATTATTATTATTATTATTATTATTATTATTATTATTATTATTATTATTATTATTATTATTCCATTTTCAAGCCCGATTTCTATGTAGAGGGTTTTCTCAGAAATTCTGTATTTGTCAAATCAGATTTTACTCATTTTCCTATGCTGGGTACCATCAAGAACGAAGATACGGGAATAGTAGTAGGGTGTAAATGTAGATAACGATGATATACGAAAATTATTTCGTAAAACGCAATAACCAAGCAATTTCTCGCCACGTGGTGATGAGCTCCTGAGCCGGCGGGAGGATCGATATCGCCGAGCCCCGCCTGCCCTTCCTCCTCCTCCTCCCGCGCCAGTCCGTTTCCTGGAATCTGCCCTGGCGCCGCGCCGCTCGCCTCCCGGAAGCCCCAACGCTCCTTCGCTGCGGGCGCGCGCACTCGCTCCTCGGGAGGAATAATAGAAATAATAATAATAATAACAACAACAACAACAACAACAATAATAATAATAATAATAATAATAATAATAATAATAATAATAATAATACATTACCAAACTGCCCGAATACTTCTTCACATCACTCCCCTCATCTTGGACGTACAACAGAACTGATCCTACACATCAACTCTCAGTTCCCTAAAGACAGATTCAGCCCACCATAAAATAGCAGAAAATCGACAACAAATGATATGACCTTTATCGAATAATCATATCAACGATCATTCTCTGTATTTTCAATTTACTTCCAAAATAATTTAAATTATTAATATAAACAAAAAACATTTACCGTACACGTCCAGGAACAGGAAGCAAACCAAAATGTATATATGTTTCTATTCACCACTCTGAAAAATGAAAAACATGTGTTGAACAGGAAGACAATACATTTAAAAAAAACATTCGCTTATATTGGGTAGAAGGGAAAAACATTGGCACACCACATACTAGATTACATTTCTTGATCAATTCAGAACGGACTATTGGTATATTCACAAGTGACACATTTTTTAGTTTTTAGGATTGCTGCATACGGTTTTAATTGTAATTTTAGTATTACTTCTTCAAGTTTTTATTGACCAACCAGTATTACCATTACGAAAAACATTATCTTCCAACGTTTTTCATTTCTTTCAAGGCTTGAACTCTTGACACGATGTGTTTTCGTTCGTATGTTGTCGATATTCCGTCCCATTCTAGTCTTTTTTATGGGTAATGCAAAAATACGTATGCAATCTTAGCTCCTTCAAAACGTCTTTGAAATAATTAGAAGTACTTGTTAACCTTTCACTGACTTAAACAAGTTCCTTCCAATCCTCTTTTGAATCTAACTTGCTGGCCACAAAATATAATTTCTCTAAATTTGAGTAAAATCGCGTAACATTCAATCTGATTTATTTATGACTAATTTTAATACACCCCTCACTTGAAATGAATAAATAAATTTAATCTCACAAATGCTGTGAGAGTATTCCCTTCTTCCTCCCTCCCTTTCATTTCTGCCTTCAATGTGAGACTCCTCTCATCCAAATGGAGTACGTATTTCTTTTTGAACTTCTTTTCATAAACTATTGAATACAATTTTTTTGAAAGTGGCCAGGCGAAAGAGCATGCTAAATGGCCTAAACCTCACCCATAAAGAAATTTAAGTAATTATTTTTTTAATTAATTAATTTAAAGATCGTTATTGGTTATATTTTCTTTTTCATATTATGTTTTTCGATCTTCATTGATAAGAAAAGAGTACCGTAATAATTCAACAAAAGATTCATAACATAACACATTTTCCACATTATTCGTAATAACTATTAAAATTTTATGATTTTTAGCATTTTAATTATTATATTTCTCCTCGATTTCATTTATTTCAAGGATTATTCTCCCAAAGAATTTAAAAAATATCTTTATGAATTTGTATCTTCAAAATTTCTTGATTCCCCAAGTTCGATTATAATTTGTACACCGGAAATCCACCGCTTGTACTGCAAGTCTTTCCCATTTTCTCCAACCGCTTACCCCGATCCTTCCTGGCGCGAACAAAGAGGCAAGGCTCGTTTCATTGGTTCTTCGGCTGGAGGCGTAAGAGAAATCCCGCACAAATCGGGTCCCTTTTTCATTGCGCCGCTGCTGCTTGTTCAGACGAGTGCAGCCGCCTCGAGAGGCACGGCCAGGTCGAGCGATCGCTGCCTGCGCAGGCACCCGTAAAAAAATTAATCGGCGCCGTTATGAGCGCGCAGAGGGCTCTCCTGGCGGCACGGATCGCGGGGCGACTGCGCGCTGTAGGGGGGGGGGTAGGAAAGGTAGCAGACGAGATGGAAACTGTGGAGATTGAGGCGTGTGGTGGAGTGTGGGAACGTGTTCAACATGTTGAGGATGGGCGAGCATTAGTTCATGTTGTGGCTTGTTATCTGATTTAGAGCGTGTTGAAGAGGGATTTGAGAGAGAAAAAAGTATGTTGAAGGGTAAAGGCAAGGGGTGTTCTGATGTATTAGAGTCAGTTGGAGTTCGTTGAAGAATGGTGGTGTGTTAGGGTGCGTTGGAAAGTGTTGGGGTGCGTTGAGGTCCGTTGGAGTACGTTGGGGTACGTTGGGGTGTGTTGAAGCACTCTGAAGCACGTTAACGTGTTGAGATGTGTTGACGTTTTTTTTGGGGGGGTATTAGAGTAATTAAGTGCGTTCGGATGGGCTGGAATATGTTCGAGTGTGTTGGGGTTTGATGCGCAGTGTTAAGAATTGATAAAATAGAACAGAGGGGTTGATCTGGAAAAAATCGGACCGAGCTACGTGGTTGGAAAGTGATGTAGTAACGGCAGGGATGAGGGTGCGTGTGTTTGAGGAGAGGTTATCGAAGGTGGTCGTAAACGTAAGCAATGTACTTTGTGGTAGGGGACGGCAGGGGAAGGCGGAGGTGTGTAGCCCGGGTTGCGGTAGCGAGTGGAGTCGGAGCGGGCAGCTGGTTGAGGCGGGCGATGGAACGGAGCCCTGGAGATTCGGCAGCGGCGGCCGCGAGAGGTCGCAGAGGTCAAGGGCGAATGCGAAAGGCCAGACGGCGTGCGGGGATGGAGAGTTCTGAGAGCTGCAGTAGAGATACGGAGCAACAAAGATTGAACAGCGGAGGGGAGAGTAATCGGAAACGCATGACCGGAAGTGGAAGGTGTTTCGTATTTCGTGGAGGACGCATGGCGTTGTTGGATAAAAAGAAATGAGAAAAATTAAAAAAGAAAGAAAATAAATGAAATGACAAAAACTTTAACTGCAAATTATATTAGAAGAGTGATTAATAGAATATTACCATTTCATATTGTAAGATGGTCCAAATAACGCGATTACGCACAGCATATAGTATTTTCAGTTGTTGATAAGGACAAGATGAGAAAAAACAATGGCAGGACAAGTTCTGCGTGTGTTGAAATTGGGAAGCAACTTGCAAACAAAATAGAAAACGACAACGGAGGCGCTGGTGGCTGCGGGGAACGAGCTGCGTCGGGGCTAGGGCGGGAGGAATGTAGACGGAGGTGGGGCGATAGACAACGCTGGGGGCTGAAGAGACGGAGGCAAGTTTTGGAGGCGGGTTTGGGGCAGAGGAAATACAGCGGGTGTAGATGGAGG
>BOPP01000119.1:1643380-1680729 GCA_017312745.1 Gryllus bimaculatus
TTCTGTTACTGTTCGATACCAAATGTAAATTTAGATTGAAATTAACATATTACTTTCAAATGAGTCACTTACTTTGGCACTTAAAGATGTTATTAGATTAGGTTTATTATTCATTTTGCTAAGTGTAAGAACTTGGTAGCATAATACTTCAATTTTACACTCATTGAGTCAACTTTGATACACAACAAATTTCAGAGAATCTAAAAGTTCAAGCGTCAACATTCTACTTCATCTTATCTCACAGCACATACATAATAATCATAGTAGTATCAATAAATATTATTATTAATAATAATAACAACATTATATCCCCTTTGTACCCCCTAGGAAATTACGAAATTTTCTCAAGAACGGATCTTTGTTTTCTTTAAGAGCTGTGCTCGAATAGTTGAATCAACGCCTGTATATATGTTTTCGATGTCCAATTTTCATCACAATTACTTCATTTCAAACAGTTTGAAATTAACCGTCCTTCGAGATTGTCGGTCACATTCATTATTGAAGCAGGATCCTTTTTTAATGCACTGTCATATATTTCTGTATTATTGTTTCAATAAGTTCTTATAAGTTAAGCCGTTGTAGAGTAATTTTGAGTCAAAACATAATTGTTTTCGTAGTTTTATTAGCATCACTAGCAGGATTATGGCTGCGAAGTCGCGCTCAGCTGTCGGATTAAGAAGGTCGCAAGGGTCGCGGATTAAGAAGGCCGTGGAAAGCTACGAGCTGAAATTCAAATTCTTGCCTGGGCAAATAATTTTGTTGGTTGGGAACACTGGCAGACGCAAGGGTTGTGTGAGTGGTACGATTTCCAAGTGAGTTAAACCCGTCAGTGAAGTGAGAGGATTTTTTCTACTTCTGCACTCGCCCAATAGATCGAAGTAGTCGTCTCCCAGCGGACCCTGCCAACAAACGGGTTAATCGACCATCGAATATATGACGAAATTCACTTTGGTTAGTATTATAATATTTGACATTCCTTTCTTGCAGTATGAGAAGGTAAGGATGGTAATTTTCTCCCATTGAACATCTCACATCATTCTGAACATATTACATTAAAAAATATATATTAAAACCTTACATTAAAACGTTACATTAAAACAATCTTACAGCATGAAAAAGAAAAAAATCAGTGCTGCACAAGCAGCGGCCCCGAATGTCCAAGAGCTATGAAAAGTGACGACCTGCAACTGGTGTGAGAAGAGGAAGGCTGGGAGTGGAACTCGGCAACGCCCGGCCTATCCTTTCTGGTTCTGCGACAGGAGCGGGGAAGAAAAGGAATCGATTACATAACTAAATTTATCTGCGCGACGCCGGGACAGCAGTTGGCGGCGAGTGCGGTGGGGGCGGCAGGGGTGGCAGGGGGATGGGGGCGCGGGCGGCGACCGCTTCGGACGCCCTGGTGGCGGAGGCTTAGTGCGAAATTGGTTATTTATGCCGGCGAGGACGCGAGCCGCGATAGCGCAGAAGAGCTGGAAAGAGCGCGGAAAGCGAGAATGGGCTTCCCAGCGGCGGCAATCGAATCGAGACGGCACGTTCACCCAGAAGCGGGAGAGGGCTGTATTTTTTTTGCCTCGGAAAATACCAAACATTTATTTTCTGAAAAAGGCAATCACATAAAGTCATTATTTTTGGTAGTTAATGAGTGTGAAATAGACTGTTGTTCCAAATGTTTTTTCAATACCATGACTTTGCATTCACCGCAAATATAAAAACATTATCCTGCTTGTATTTTTAATTAAAAACGAGTACTAGTTGGTTAATGAATTGGATCGAACACAGACTATCAGTTGAGAGCGTATCATTTGTTATTAACTAGTTCCAGATACATAGGATCATTAGGCGTCACCAACATTCTGAGGCACTATATTAAAACGCTCAGACGCATGAGAACTCTCACGATGGAAAATTAAGAATCGATTCAACTAATGTAACAGTCGTAGGAAGGGATTTGCTTACGATGCTTTCAATTAGAAAAAATGACGTACTATAATAATAAAAAATAATGGAAACCGAAAGCGCTTTCGATTTGCACAAAAGATGATAGAAAAGTGTCTGGAAAAGTTTTCTTTAAATAAATCAAAAAGATATTAACACTTTTTAATAAAGAAGTGATAATTTCAGTTGTAAATGCCTTGTAAGTAAAATAAATCCGAAAAAATACGGCACTCTCTTTACAACACAAAGTTCGTAACTTCAGCGAGATAACTAATTTTGTTTGTGTGATCACAAAGTAAGTAAAAATTATGTCCCCCAGAAAATCCTGTTACATTTTTCTCAAATCTTGGAAATGAATTTACTTCCATGTATATTCGTGCCATTTGTCAAAACATTACAAATACGCTGATACATTTGATAAGGAAAAGCCACAAATCAACAAAATTTTAAATTAAAGAGTAGTTCGTATCCGCGCTTCTCACAGAAAACACTTTCACCCGAAGCCCCAGGAAGCAATCCCTCGCAATAGCAACAATCACTCACTTTTTTCTTCGTGCTCTCTCTCAATCTGGAGATTGGCTGCGGGGTGCTCGCGCCATTCAAGCGCTGCGCTGCTGTTTTTCTCTGGGTTATGAAAGCCACGCGGCGCGCCCCATGAGAAAGATGAACTGCAGCCAGATGCCGTCACTCACCACAACTTTTCTCGCGGAGATCACTACCTTCAAACGTGCCAAGAGGGTGAAATGATGAGAAACAAAATTCAGTTCTAAAATATCTAAATCATGTTCAATACCTGTGCGCATTGGATTTTAGTAATAACGAATGCCCTTTAAACATCCGTTTATTGAAATTATAGCTCATTGATACGATCAAAGTGCAAAATACAAAGGTGTACGGCACAGTGAAAGAAAAAATAATGAACAACAATAGTATATTCTCGGGGAATTATCTTCAGTGAAATGTAAAGACAAACTGTTTTCCACTGACATGAGAAATGATAGCCAACTATATGATCATACATTCTCAACAACCCAACCATTTGTTTACATCGTTCGGGTATGTCTCCTTCAGTCAATCTTTCTCTTTTATCTACATCTTTTGTTTCAAGATGTAAACCGAGGACTATGACTGTATGTGTCCCCTGGGAGTTTTTGTTGCCTCAAGAAATGTGCTAAATATATTTTCTTTACACTCAACTCTTTTAATACCCCGTGTTTGTTGTTCTTTCTATTCAGCTTGTTTGGGCCCCATGCATACATATCTCTCATATTCAAACGCGAAGCAATCTTAATGAGTTAAAATGTACACACAGAAGACAACCTAGAGGCTTTTTAATATCCACAGGAAATTGCATCTGAACACTGCACCGCTTAATCTGGGCCAGAGCGGCCTTTCTGAAAGCGCGAGGCCAGATTGCCGCTGAATGCGAGAGTAATGCGGATAAAGTCGCCTTGACAGCCTTATGTTGCGCCATAGAACTTTATTCGCTAACCACCTTACTTTGCTGCACCGCTATTAATTTAACGCCTGCCAAAACCAAACCACGTGCGTTGCTTTCACCATAAATCATCGGGGTTTGCAAGGAACACACTTCGCCAAGAGATAGACTGAGGGGTGAAGAAAATGCATCATATTCATTTCCATTCTATTCTTTGTGCTTAGAACGAATGAATATGGATTTTTTTACAAATTTATGCTAACAGATTTAGCGTACCGGATCGTAATCTGGTAGTTCCTAGAGCCGAATCCTGGCGACCGCAGATCGACCTCTGTCTGAAGGAGAATTTTGACGGACGGCTGCTCTGCTAGGCACTGTTCCACGGTTTCGGCGATCAATACCTGGTAAACACCGGAGTAGTATCCTAATAAACGGAGCCCAGGCACGTACGATCTTTCCTCCTTCCTCGTCCTATACTAGCCCATTACACACACACTTACACTTACCCACACTACGCCACCACACAAGTCGGCAGGCCAGTCAGGGGCTCAGAACGTGTCTCTGCGGGGCTGCAGATGGGAAGCGCTCGGATGGGGAAACACTGGATACCAGCGTGTAGGTCTCATCACCTACCGGAAGAGGAACACCTCCACCTCCGAGATAAAACAAATACGACACCAATTGAACTAATGTCCGTATCAGTTGATATACATGGAAACATCAGTCAATCAACCCAGGCACATGCTAAAGAGTATCTCAAGCTCCGCTCCTCAGGTGTCACTTCCTTTCAATTCCACCTTCAGCCCCGTTTTAGGGCTAACCTGCCATTGCTAATCCTCAGAAAGATAGGAAAATTCCGTCAAAATTCTGAGGCGTAACTGCGGTGTCGGGTTAAGTTTGAAACCGAGTGGTAGCGTTATATGAAGAATAGCACAGATAATTAAATGCCTGACACAAATTGACAAATTACAACGGTGATTATTTTCTGCTTAAATTTCTAATTTTCTGCTCTTAATTATTTCGTACTGTAAGTGGAAACTCTTACTTTTTATTATGGCAATTTCCATTACATATGATCCTAAGTATATATGTGAAACATCAATGGCAATGTCTGTCGCAGACGAAAGTTATGGACAAAATATGATTCCCAATAGACCTTAGCCCTGCAACGCGGGACATTATATTGTTTCTACGCAGTAAAGTTCACATTTCTTCCAGTAATGGACGTGTTAGAATTATGACTGGATTTTACTATTATTGATATTGATTTTTTTGTGTTTGTATTTAGCCCCCATAAATAGAAATTGGCCTCAGCGCCGTTAGATCCCGGAGTTAATAGTCGGTTACCAAGGAACCTACAATGTTTCGAATTCGCTTAACCTTTATGATTTCCCGTAGTTAACGACTTTGGCTACAAACGTCGGCTTCGCGGTCATGAGCTTTCAGTGGAACCATCCCATCATTCGCCTGGATGACCGCGGAAAACTACAAAATCCTCGGTCAGGAAGGTCGGCACGGGCACTGAAACCAGGCCTCTCGAATAGGAAATCAGCGCGCTACACCCTGAGACATTTCGCTCGGTGAGATTGAATTATTGCGAAGCTAAAGCCCTAAGATCACTCACTACACACAAAAAAGGAACCCATAAATCGCAACAAGGTTTCAATAGTTACACAAAACTTAGTTGCGCAAAATGGAAACATTGGTGCATTATTTATTTCCCTGGATGCGACAGCATCTAAGATAAAATTCAACCTTGCCGGACTAACCGGCCTGTGGTTGCTGAAAAGGCGATGATGCTTCAAACGAATCTGTTTCCCTCCTCAAAACTATACACGTTGCAGAGCAGTTACAGGTCACAGCAGCAAGTTACCTTGTAAGATGACCCCAAAAACCTCTGTGCTGAAGGGGTAGCAGGAAGTGGAAAGGGCTTTGTGCTAATGGCAGGGGGGGGGGGGGCTCCCGGCCCCCAGCCGGCGGCCGCCAGCGGAGAGAATGACTCACAAGTTGGTATTACATGGCTGACCGGTGAGCAGCAGCGAGCAGTGCTCGCTCAGTTTCTGCAGATACTCACTCGTCAGTCTTTTCACAGCGATTTGGTGTGAAATGGAATCAGGTGGTAATTTCATTAATAGTCTGAGTCATGTATTCGAAGTGAAAGTCTTAATTCATTGCTTGTGAAAGGGATTTTCGAATTAAGTGACGATTAATTTCGTATTTACTTTAAAGACACTGCTAGTGATTTCAAAAGAACTTGAATTAAATGATACCAACTAGGATTGTAGCAAGAATGAATGAATGCATTGACAACATAGTTTGTCGACTGAATTGACAGAAATGTTAAGGTACGTATATATTTTTATCATGCATTGTAATAATATTTATATATTACGTTATGTACAATGTTGCAATTGGCTACTAAACCAGCTTAAGATAATGTAAATGAAAATTATTTTTAAAATTCCCCTAAAAGCTTATGACGAACAAGATAAACAATGATTTCGTTTTATATCATTGATTAAAATAATATTAATTAAAATTCCAATGTTGTTAAGATTATTGGATTACTTTTTAATACTCAGTTATGCATAGTTGTATGTTTTACAATATTCTCTAATTTATTGAAATATATTTAAAATTAGGTTTGAAATGTCATTGGTGGTTGTTAAAAATTGTAGAATTTATTATTACAATATTCTTATATTTGTATTATAAATTAAGGCTAAAGCCTGTCATGTTCTGTAAATATTTGAACCAAATACTTTATTTTTCAGGTTGTTTTTGGCACGGGGGGTGGAGATTGGATTATCGATGCAGATAATCATGGATATTGTGAATTCCAAATGCCTATTCCATGTAAAAATCATGATTGTGTATTTGAAGGAACTTACTTTGTCAGAAGTGAGTGTTTTTGAACATTATTTCTACATCACAAGTCATAATTGAAGCATACTTGTAAAATGAAATCTGAGTCAATGTGGGGTCAAATTCTTTATTTTCTGGTTTTGAATAACAAATAAAATAATAGATTTTGGTGAAGTTTCATGTCTAGATTTGAAATTATCTCTTAATATACTTTTTCCTGTCACATTCACATGCCCAAACTCTAATTTCAAGATAATATATAATTATTACTTAACTTTTTAAATAAGCTACCAGTTTCAATGACAACAATGTTTGCCAACATTACTCAAAGAATATTGTTTTATCTATGTTTTGTACATCCAATAAGCCAGTAATTTGTTGTTGAAAATGCTATAACCGGGTTCTCTACTTCATATTTCAGAAAATCACTAATAATAGTAGAAAAACTAAAGAGTTGCACTATTCGAGGATTATTGTGCATAGATTTTCACATAAAATAATGTGTTTAACAAAACATTCAATTTTTATTGGATTAAAACACTATTGGAGGGTGCGATATATGTGGTTTGATTCTTTTGTACAGTACCTGGCTTCCCTACGTATGAATTTTCCAGAAAACTATCTAAATTCTATGCTAGGTGTCAAACGGACGTATACACATGTGTTTTGTAGAGTTTAAAATGTTTCATTGTTTTTCTTGGCTAAATAAAAATGTGAATATTAAGTTGTTATAATTTGCGAAGCATTATTAATTATATTATAGTATTTGTATTACATTATGCAATCAGGATTTTTCTGTGTGTGTGTAAATTGTCAATATTCGAAGGGTATATTCCTCAATTTTGGAGCGATACAAAATAGTTGTATTTAATAAAATAACTGTTTCCTGGAGAATGTCCAAATTTAAAATAACTTCAGAACAAGTTGTTAATTTGATAAGAAAACTTACTTGACTCATCCAAGAAAATGAAAACCAATCAAAGAAACAAAAAAGTGTATTTGAACATAATTTTCATCTCAATTTTTAGCTATAATTTAAGTAAATTGTAAAGTAAATTGGTGTTTTAGGTATAAAAAATAATTAAAATTGTACTTATTGGGATCAGTAATAAAATTTACTAATTGTATGTATTTATGAATCAATTTTAAAGTAGTTTTGAAGTAATTACTGGCGTTTCTAAGCATGTGCTTAGTCTTCTTACGTATTTAATCCATCCAATCGGATTAATGAATAATTACATCTATGTTACGTTAACATTTGTATGCAATCAAGTTTATGTCAATATATTCCATATATCATTATTCTACAACAATGCAGGTATTATTGATGTATGTAAACCTACCTAATAACAATCAGACTGCAACATTTTACATTTTTTGTTGCATTTCGTGTAATTTATTGTGAAATTAAATTATCTGAAAATGTGTTCTTTTTATGAAATTTCAAGTTTTTTCATTGTGTGGTCATGTAGGTATATATACAGATTTTTGTTGGATAAAAAATAAATAATGAATATACTATTAATAGCAAATACTACACATAACCCATTCCTATCGTCATTCATTCCTAAATCTGTCAACAATCAGTAACTTTTACACCAATAAAGGATGCTTAAATAAGGCAACATGGACGGCTGGATCCTGCAACCTGTATTGCTCTACGCGTCGACTCCGCAGGCCTACTTCTCCTATCAGTATCGCACGGTACGTCATGATGGTAGGCTGGACCCTCCAACATGTGGTGCTCGCTTACGCCGAGTAGGTAACCTGCTCCTCAATAAAGGTTGCTTGGGCTCGGCAACTCCTAGCCGTGCCGTCTAACAATCTGTATTCATTGGTGTGCAACAAGGCACCCTTCACGATGCAAGTTCCAACAATCTCCGTGAACCTTGTTGAGCCTATATTATCATGCATTCCATTGTTTCAGTATCATGGATCAGGTGTAATGCAACTGTTCTTTTTTTCGTGTAT
This sequence comes from Gryllus bimaculatus, assembly GCA_017312745.1. Classification (NCBI taxonomy): domain Eukaryota; kingdom Metazoa; phylum Arthropoda; class Insecta; order Orthoptera; family Gryllidae; genus Gryllus; species Gryllus bimaculatus. Next base: position 1,651,590 of record BOPP01000119.1, read on the forward strand.
ATAATAGGTTTGGATGTGGTTTGCGGTATCCTTGTACATTGTAAAGTCACGTATAAAGAGATAACATTTATTTACTTGAATGCATTGGCTCTTCTAGACACATAATTACATTTACGTAACTGTTTTGAAGAAATCTGTAGACTTGCTGCCTGGTAACGTGCACCCTCGCAAGAAACAGGCAACAGGGATGAAGTGACACTAAGCAGGCAAGACGTTCTCGTAGCAGACGTTAATACTCGTTCTCACAAACATTAGAAGGGCCTGACGAAGCACGACTCAATTAACGCGAAATCGCGAAAACATAGCAGCATGTATAAATGCCCCGAGGAACTAGTAAATTTTTAAACACAACTGGCAATGGTGATATTTATCACAGATTAATTTGATGCCATTTTGCGTACTTTAAAATAACATTTGCTCGTTGGGGCTAAAATGTAATTGCCTATCAATGGAACTTGCGATTGTCGGACGGCACGAAGCTTACATTGGAATTGAATATTACTTCGGCTCGCCGGAGGGACCTCGCCTTGAGCGTATGAGTGTACTTGGACCAATCGAAATGGTTAGTTTGAAAGTTACGGGAACATTCAGAAACACATTTCAGATGGCACTCTGGGGCACTAGGCTAATGTGGGCACTGGGGTTTCCTGGTAGACGCTATGCTCACGTGCACGTGACTTGATATGCAACGGTGCGCTCACGCTTGGGGAAGAGATCGGCACCTCTTCGCATGCCTGGGAAAGCTTGGAAGCAGGGAAGAGCGGCATTTCCGCATCGAAAGATAACCTAGACTTGGCCTACAAATGACCAACACTCCTATTTCGAAACATGGAATGATGATGCATGATCGGGAACCGCTATGGAAACGAGCAACTTTTATTTTTTCCGTACGTTAAAAGAGGTAGAAGAGATTATGAAATATCTTATTTTGCTCCAAAAACATTTTTCTCAGAATGCGGGTGTGTTCTGTCGTGCCCATGGCAACCTATCTTCTAAGGCATGCTCCAGTCGCATTTCGTCCTGCGAGTAGGTGACGGGCGAAAACAAAAGAGGAGAAGGACCGTCCATCTTTGGTCCCGACCTGTTCTGTCTCGTCGCGGCCAGGGGGAGTCTACTCCTCAACGAGCGCGCGTAAAATCCCTCGTAAAATTACGCGAGTGAGTGGCGAACGACTGAGATTATGGCGGCCGTAAGTTCTTTCTTAGCTCTCGCGCGAAGCGCTCGCCGATTCGCTCAATTATTCACAGACTTTCTGAAAAGTTTATCGGGCCAAATAGCTGCAGTCGATATTGGCGACGCTCCGTTCCACCGCTGTCTGGACGGCATGAAATAAATCCATTTGTATCCAGCCCGCCACTTCATTAATCGATTTTCGATTTCTCTAGCTCGAGGCCTCCGCTGCGATTCCATCTGCAGAATCCGCGGGCGCAGAAGCGAGAAAACGTCATATCGCGTTAATGGCTGCGGCCCGTCGAGGATTGGAGCCGAAGTGGAATCTCGCGGAAGATCGATTATTCATTACCGAGTTGCGAATTGGCATCAGCCCATCATTTGACTACCTGTAACTGGTGTACGCCAACAGCGTTAGGTGCTGCGTAACGTTCGATGGGTTTGGGATCAAATGGAAACTAAACTTGAGATATCAAAATCAGTTGTTTCCGGGCTTGAAGGCCGTGGTCCAATGGAGACTTGTCCATACGTTTCGCCTGCGTTTCGCCTGTTTCAAGCCCGGAAACAACTGATTTTGATATAGAAACCGGCCGTGAAAGCCTACATTGTATGTTAAACGTGAGATGTTTAACCGAAGATAATGTATTTATTTCTTTGCAGTGATCCACTTATGCTTGAATGTCTTGGCATCACGTTCGAAAGATGGAATGCTAATGCAGTTATGCGAAAAGAAAACACAGGAACGATTCTCTTACTTACGCACTAACTGTAATTATTTCGAAGATCCTACGAACGAATTATTGAATTGACAAATAATGAAGTGTATTCCATATCTTATTCTTAATATTAATATCAGAATTCGTCGAAAAAAGGAAGATTTAGTAAGATTTTTTAAGCAACAGTTCAACCTATTATTTCAACAAATTGTATTCCAAGAAATCTGTGTGTTTTTGGATTATTTGCTGTGTAATCATCATTGATATTTATCATTCATTTTCACAACTTACGCATATAGCGTTAACATTTCTGCAACGAATTATTTATTTTCTAATTGTGTGCGAAGATATACGCTCGATAATATTCTAATGTAATACTGGGACAAAATTATTACGATAATGTCTGAAAAACATTCTTTCTCATAAGCTTCGATTATTTGAAGCACACCCTTTGAACAATAGTTGTTACTTTAAATACTTAAACAAAAACTTGATGTACAGCATTTTAATTGCTCTGAGTTGTAGATATAAAAATACTCCTTTTAATTGTGGACATAATTTAGTCAATCCAGGAGTTGAAACTCAAAAAATAGAATTAGCAACATTTATGAAAATATAAGACTGTAACCTCCACATTTATTACTTATTGCAATAAAGAAAAATATAATTTAATTTCAAGGTAATATTTTGATCACATCGCGACTGTGCCGTCTTTCAAGAATTCTACAAGAAATAGAATCAATTATGTAGAATATTGTTATTAGAAATTAAAGAATTTGTACACAACTCAAATAAAAAATTCAGAATATTTTAATTCGTTCAACAATTACGTTAGAATATCAAAAATCATAATTCATTTAATTAAAATTAAAAAAACAAACCAGTGTGCATGATGTAATATTGTGAAAAAAAATACCGAGAAGATTTAATCAGTAAAATAAGATAATGTATTATATTCACAATGAAGATTGTTCGAGGGCAAGAAGCCCGAAATATGTCATGCTTTCCAAGGTAGTGAAGGGATGCTACGGCGTTTCTCCGCCTGTCGCGCACGAAACAAACTCCGTCGAGGCGAAAGCGCGAAGCCGCGCGTGTGCACATGAGCCACGGGGCTGAATAACTCGGCGCTGCGCTGTGCACACGCGCCAAGTAAAGAGCAAGGCCGGGCGCCCCGTGGCGCGTTGGGCGGGGGAAGTAACGATGGGTGCGACAAGGCTATTTGGGTGGCGGCGGAGAGGCAGCGGTGAAGAAGGTGGCGATGGAAAGGGCGGTCATAGACTGATTCCGGGCGAGTCAACGTCTAAGGTAGTTAATCCTGTAAGTGTAATGTATGTTTTTCCTCTGGATGTAGCGGTGATCTTCCACCACTTGATGGCGAGATCCGAAACCAATCTCCCGTCGGATAGCGAGGATTTTCCCCAACCAGGTTTCTCTCACCAGCGGAGTACCGCTCAAGAGACAAGCTCTAAGCTCCCAACTGGTGTTCTGACATGTAGTGTAGTGTATGTTAGTGTAAGTGTGGCATAGAGTGGGTTTGATTGATTATTTCGTTTTCCGAGTGTGTCATTTGCTACAGTCATTACTCCTGTAAGTCTAGTGCATGGTTTTACCATAGGACGTGGCAGCGTATTTCCCCCGCAATATAGTGAGATTTGGCGTTGAACTACACTTCAGCTTCCGGATTTTCCGAATCAAGGAGTCACCGCCTCAGCCAGTACAAGCTCTACCCTCCCGACATGTGTGGTAGGGTAGTTCATGTTTCGGGGTAAGGATATGTTTAAGAGGGCAAGGATATGGCAAGGAATAGAAAAGAAGGATCGCGGAATTCGCCTAATATTGATTGGAGAAACCATGGAAAAATACTGATCAGATTAGCCGGTCGCTGGATATATTTTCCAAACAGCAACTGAATTCGATCTAGCTACACTTTGTGATGAAAAGTATCCGGACACGTCCACAATGATGTTACGGTGTGATCGTGTTTTTCATGGAGGGGGTTGCACCCCCTGTTTTGTGTGGCACTATCACGGCAAAGGCCTACGTTGATGTTTAAAACACCTTCTTGCTTCCCACTGTTGAAGAGCAATTCGGGGATGGCGATTGCATCTTTCAACACGATCTAGCACCGTGTTATGGAACGCCGACTTCGTTCCAAGCCTAACCGACCCACATAGGTACTTCTTTTTAGTGCAGCATTCCGTGAAGAATGCGCCATTTCCCAAGAAAGTTTGAGCCACGAGACCGCATACTTTTCATCACGTAGTGTATGTAGCTAGTGACTATAATCCTTATGACTATTATCTTAAGACCTTCGAACTAGAGGTACTGCTGAGCTACCTCAGCCGGTGTCTAGAGTGGGGCAGGAGGAGAGCGGTGACGGGACAGAGGGCAGGGGAGGAAAGTGGTGACTGGCGGAGCTGCGGGGTAATTTGGGCGGTGGGCGAGAGATGGAGGCGACGTGGGATAGAAGGGGGAAGCGGGGTAAGGGCAGAGGATGCGCGGCTCGGTGACTAGGTGCACATCGGAGATGTGCAGCGGTGGGGAATAACTAAGGGCAGTGGGCAGAGGCATGAGGCTGTTGGACGGCGGGCTTGCGGTGCGGAGGGTTGAGAAGGGCGGCGGAAGTAACGGGAGGGTGGAGGAACGAACGGGAGCGTGCGGCGGTGGGCTGTGGGCAGTGGCAAGTGGCCCTGCACTGGGAGCGGGAGGAAGGCGCCGCGAGGGGCGCTGCGGTCGCCCTGAGCTAATTGCATCTGGCAGGGGCTCGCCCTCGGAGGGAAGTTCCCGGCTCGCTGGCGCTCTTCCTTTATTGCTGAGGTGCTTCCCTACTGCGGATTTGCAATTGTGGCTGATGATGCTGGATCCTGAGCGTCGAATTTTGACTTCGGCTACTACACCTAGAGTACCTAGAGTACTACTACTTACGCTAGAGTTTAATCAACAGCTGACAGAATGTACAAAGGAAAGTTTACTTTTTTAAATTAAAGTTTCAACTAATTATTACCTAGTTGATAGCCAAAGGCGTAAACGCGTTTTAGCTGCTATTTCGAAATGTTTCATTTAACACGTGGTAGAAGGAAATAAATGTTACTTTTCAATTCAAATTTCATACTCTATATAAATCTCTTAATAGAGATGACATTTTTTTTCAATTTTTGAGAAGCAGCCATCGATGCAAACCCTGTAAGTCTGCAAATGCTAAGAAAGAAATCGCTCGCCATTACTTTATTCAACAAATTTAAATCGAAAATGAAATGAAATTTGCAGATTATGGCATACACAAACAGCTACACACATACAGATGCACAGAAAAGAATTGATGCGTCTTAGGCTCTTCAAATCAGGTTTGTGCGTCCCCACAAGTTTTGTGGGGACAAGTCAGTTCTCTGGGAACACGAGTTTCCATGAAAAATATGTAGAAATGAAGAAGGCCAGTCCGAAGGGTCCGAATTACGTTTCTTAAACAGAATTCTACAAATGCGATATTTTTGAATTTTATTTTACATTTTTCAAGATTTAATTTTTTTGGTATGTTACCTCTTCGCCGCATTCAGATCAATCCTGCTAATTTACTTTAATGCAATTTCAAATCTTTAATTAACATTTTTATTGGGGTGGATTCATTGTGAAAATATTTGCCTGCGGAATCTTTAAAAACAGCTTTGTTGTCCGATAGTTTTCTTCTTCGAAGGTCGTTCTTCAGTTTAGATGAGTGTTATCTGGGGGCTAAATCTGGGCTGTTAGGTGGTTGCTGAATAATCTCGACAATATTTCAATGCAGTCTTGGTAACAACAGAACTATTATCTGGAGCAATGTCATGCAGTAGACGAACACTGAAACGCTGCTTGCTTCGTCTCTTCCACTTGCCTTCAGATTTGGCGCAGAAGAGGATAATAATTTTCCGCAATGACGGTGGTATTCCTTTACATAACCTACTTCCATTTAGCGTCCTCGTTTCAAGACAGCTCTGTAGCATATCAAAAAGACAGCTCCATCAAAACCCTTCGGTCTATCCTCCTGTGCGCTACAAGCACGTGCAAGGATGCAAAATTAATTCGGATATTAATTGTTTTTCGTAACACTATACCTCTACATTGACACCAAACACAAGGGTGAAATGCCGTCCTTAATGTCAACCGTACGATATAAGTAATGAAAACAAATCAATTGTAACAAATGACGGCGTATGAGTACTCCTATTTCATGAAAAATTACGTCTTACTTAAAGGATTTTTTCTTTCAAAAAGATGCTATCACGAAAAGTATTGAACAACAGAGCTGATAATACAAGGAACGGGCTTTGTTGATTATAAAATTTGCTATTGCCTTGGTTTACGAATTTTAATGGTTTCCGTTATATCTCTTATTCTGGCTAAAGACGTTTATAACTATTATGTTCAACGAGTTACGTCTCGCAATCTCAAAACGTTCTTCGCATTATGTTCTTTGTGGACAGAGACAATTATTCGCGTTCCTATACGGTGCTTCACCATATTGGCGTCTCTCCACTGAGGATAGGATGCACAACTGTATGTCCCGTAAAAATGGATTCTCAAACATTATTTCCTTTTCTGGAAAGATCGTCTTGAACTTTTTTCACAAGAGGTGTCTCGTGAATGATATACAAACGGTTGTAACTGAAAAATACAAGCCCATATTATTTAGTATTTTGCAATACTCAACTAGAAACATGAATGTAATTTATCACACACTGATTGATTCAGAGAAATGTAAACGAATTGAAGCAGCTAGATCATAAACATTCGACTGAAACGACACTGTATGCTAAAACAGCTATTTTAAATATTGGATTGCTTTTTCTAGAAGTCAGAAACTTTTGGAAATATCTTAGTAATTTGGCTAAACGAAAGATCTACTAGTTTCACTGAGAAATGTTGTAAAGTAATAGTATTTAGTTGCAGTAACCAAGGTATATTACTGTTTGTGAAACGTGCAACGTGAGTTGAAGAGTTGCGACACAGAGTTGCATCACCTTTTGCTCACCTCTGCAGAGCTCCAATGTGGAGTCAACAATGTTAACGAAGCTGAATGGTCTCTTACCGCCATGTGGACTAAATGGCGGTCGTCCCATGTTGTGGTCATTTTGTCCGGTGATCCTCTTCTACACATTGCCTCTACACACGCAGCACAATTGAGGCGGCATGACCTGTACAAGCCGGAATGTCACGATGTGGCAAACCCGCTTCCCAGAGATCAATCTTTGTATCCTGTTTGAACTCACTCACATGCTAACACAAGGCTCTTTGTCGTCGACTGGACATACCGGCACGTGCTTCCATGTTTACACGTTACTGTCGGCTCGTCGCTAACGGAGTGAGGTGAAACACTGGCGTTTCTGACCTGACAATATAGGGCGCCACTGGGGCTATGAATTCGCCGTCTTTTTACAGGCTTAGCCACTTACTGCTAGTACACATCTTCCAAGTTTGTATTTAGTAAAGACATTATTTTGGGGTGTTGTACTTTTTACAAATAGTTGTATATTAAACATTGATTCCTTATGGTTATAAGAAATATGAAAATGTTATCATTGGGCCTTATATTTCCGTGTACAAGAAGGTTTAAGGAAGTTAATTTGTTGGTAGACTTTATTTAAATTAAAAACAATTTAATTAAATAGTGAAAATATATAATTACCAAATTTAATATAAATGTCCATTACGTGAAATATTTCGATTTGTAGCTTAATATGAAAGAACCTAATTCGAAGTTAAATTTCTGATTGCTTTCGTTTAGGGCAGAAAGTGTTCCGAGGGATCGTTTCGTAACTTCTACGGCTGCACACCTTCACTATGGGGTTTTATCAATGCCACAATTTGTTGGAAGTTAAGGCTTTACAGAGAAAGTAACTTAAAAATCTGAATGTCACTATATTATTTAATATCAAATAGAAAGTTTTATAAAACTTCAAGAAGCTATTCGGTAAGAACTTATCAAAATACTACGTATTTTCCATGCTTTGAATGCTCATAAGAATTTTCATTACAGAAAGCAACGGCCGGAATTAATCAAGAAAACAGTGATGTGCAACAACACATACTTTGTCGTATTACTTGTAACGATTAATTTATATAGTATTGCAATTTCAATTCTACCTTTACTTCACCCATCTTTTGAGAAATCTCTCAGTCCTACCCGATGAAGTAACTCTGAACGCGAGGATAGAATTTTCTTTGTGGCTCGAGAGTTAACACATTTTGCCCTATAAACGTAGGTACTTTGGGTGTTAGCGGGCATGATAGTCATCGCATTATTTTATTGGGCATTAAGGAACGACGTGTCTCCGTTCTATTACATTGGAGACATTTTTAGTTTTGAAAACCCTATTCTTTTTTCTCATTTGTATGTGTATAATATGGATAATATTGATTGTGATCCATGTGTATAATTAATTTTTAAAATTTGGATAATATTGATCCAGGCAACTGTTTTAGTTACAACACGAAAACAATCACACATACTATCTTATTATGTTACGACCTTCGCGATATCTATTTGTTTCAACCTTCGTTTCTGTTTCGTTACAAGGTTAGTTTGGGAACAGGCGGGCTGGTGCTAGAGGGCGCATACTGCACCGGAGGCAGTCCGGCTGCAACAGCTGAGGAGCGCGCGCTACGCGGCAGGGGGCGCGTGGCGGCTGAGCTTGGGGGCGGGGGCGGAGGTGGCACGCACGGAGGCCACGGAGGTCGGCCCCGAGAGGAGTTGCTCGAGGCGCCGATGGAGAGCGAAGACACGAAGGGGGCGGAAGGGGTTAGACGAATTCTTGGGGTTGTCGAGGGCAGGGATGCGGGGGGGGGCAAAGTAACTCTGAAGTGAAGTTCTTGCGGTTGAAGGTGTTGCCGATGGAGGGGGATGTGGCGGGTGGAGGGGAATTTTATGGGTGGAAACATCAGGGAATAAATCCGGCGGCGCTGGTGAGCGAGAGGGACGGCAAGTAGGCGCAGGGGAAATGAGCGGGTCGCGCCTCCTCTATTTCGCCTCTGCCATCATCGACCGCGAATTGTGGGGCAGTGACGGCGGGGTGGCGGGCAGAGAGTGTGGCGGGAGGGAAGTAAGTAAGAGAGTGAGGGAGTGAGAAAGGGAGAGAAGTAGGGAGGGAAGGTAAGCGAGAGGGCAGATGAGGGCGAATGGACAGTGAGGGCTGTCGGGCGTGTGGATGAACGGGCAGCGGATGGTGAGCGTGCTGTGAGGCCGAATGGGCAGTGAGGGGGGTGGAGGGTCGCACGGTGAGAACGGCGAGTGGTGTGAGTGGGGGGAAGGGGGGCGGCCGTGAGGTGGGGCCGACGGTTCGACGCCCAAGTCCTCAGCAGACCGCCCCCTGCCTCGAGTGTTAGAGGTGGCGGCGGCGAAACTGCCTTGGTTGATGACTCCGATCTCGTTCGAGCGAGTTACCCGACTTACACAAAGCCCCCAGCGCTCGCTTAGCCACGTCCTCATTGTTATGTGTCATCCTCGTTCTCATCTTACTCGTATGTCTATCCTCTCAATATGGTACTTCACGCATTGTATAATTTGTTTGATGAAAGTCTTGTCAGGAGTTTTTGTGTTTGTAATGTACTCGTAGTCGTGATTAGTTACGTTTTTTATTCGGTTGTATAGTACAAAATGAAACTTATTTTAGTTAAAATATAACACATAGAAAGATCTTAAGACTACACTTTCAAAAAAAAAGAAGTTAAACACTTGCATTTTATTCTCGCCAATGCGTTGCCTAATTTACATAAAAAAATTTGAGCAAGAGCCCATTTCTCAATATTACTTCAAGGGTTTCACTGAAGCCATTGCCAGGCTCTGCGATGACATCACCCGTGTTGTTGTGGAGGTCATTCGCCTCTTCCCGCTGTTGCGTGCTTTCACAGTGCGGCCGGATCGTCCAAAAAGACCGACAGCGGCCACGACGTCTCTGGATTTGGAGCGTAGGTTCTTAGGCAAGTAGAGGGAGACCGGCGGGCTGAGTCGTGATTCACACCACAGTTTAACGCAGTCCCGTTCACAAATACCTTTCTCTACTAACACTTTCAGATGCGATGCAGCAGACACTCATAATTCAGAAAACTCATACTTTTGAAAAAGCAATGTATCCTTCAAATGTTCAAATTACGCAAGCAAATGTGGTGAAACTTTAACACACATCGCTTCTAAAGGGTGGTTTAACAAACAGTAAAGTTAAAAACACGCATCAAAGCGTTCAGAAATGAAGTCAAGTGCCCGGCGGTTTAACAAGAAATCAAGTACTGGTATGGGTGGTGGTCTGACAAGAAGTGCCCGAGGTTTGTAATGAAGTATCCGGCGGTATCGGTTATCCCCTCCTTTCACACCCTTACGGTTATTGTGTTGCTGAAGAATTTCGGACGCCGGACGCATGTCAATCGATCCGAATTTAAAGTTACAGTATCTCCTTCTTTACCACTCTTCTTGTTTGTAATGTGCACGAGCAGTGCAGTGTTTCGCTTCGTCGGTGGCCCGGAATTTCCCATAACTTAAAGTTAATGATCAGTAGGTCGACGGGTGGGCGAGTTCGAGAGGGTGGGTCAGCGTTTTCCCGGCGAACGTGCACTTAACCGATCATGAACAAGGAGTTGGGGATCCGAAAGCGCGCCTTGCAGTCATGAACAAAGATAGGTTCAGCGGAGGGCGTGACTAATCAAATCTTCTGACCGAACGCGACTAGACTCTCGCGTCCGACCGTTCTACGTCGCAATTTGTAAGAAATAAGTTGGAAGGGTAATAATTATTTCATCATAAAAATTTGATGAAGCCCACATACCAAATTTAAAGCGATATCGTTACGTTTTTTATTTATAGAAGTTTTAAAATAGTATATTCCACAATATTATTATTATTATTATTATTATTATTATTATTATTATTATTATTATTATTATTATAATGTTTTTTCGGATTGTGGTGGTATTTTACCATAAAACATTGTTACACTGCATCCTCGTGTAGTCAGCGAATTTATTTCTAGAATAAGTAACTCATTAAGTAAGCTATAAAATGTTTGTTAATTGATATCAACGGTGGCAGTTATGATGCATTTATATGATTATAAAATTTACGGATTTTAAATTGTAAAATAAATGGTTTTCTATTCGACTCACAAATGCCCATTATTCACACTTAGTTCATTTTCATTGTATTGTATTTGCTAATAATCTATTTTTTGACCTAAATTTCAGAGGAAAGTCTTTGCTAAGGAAGAATAAAAGACGCAAATTAATCATGCTTTATTTTAAATGATTTATATTTGCAATTGAAGTACGAGTAAAAACGCATAACATCAATTCTCAATTCTCCGCTTATTTAACTTGAGTGATATTAAACTCGAATGAATAGTTTTACGTTTATTTCGTTTGAAATGTCGGTACATTTCCACGAAATTTTTAATTTTAGTTTCAAGAAAAGACTTCCCATTTCTTGTATCTCGAGTGGTTATTCTTTTTCTTGGAAAATAATTAGTACGAGGTCTGGGAAACAGACGAAAATCCTTCCGCTAAGGGAGTAGCCGCTGACTTGCGTCGTGAAATGCGGAGACAGTGAGTGCATAAAACCCTCAGCCGAGTGAGCGTCAGCATAAATTGAAGGAAACCCCTAGAATGCAGGATCTCCAGGGAAGCGGCTGTGCTTTTGCAAATCCGCGCCGCCCGTGAGGGAATCTTTCAATTAATTTCAGAGACGCGCAGGGGGCAAGGGAGGGCTAGGCGGGCGCGGCGCCTTCAAGGAGACGCGCAGAGACGTCATCCCCGCCAAGGCCTCGCAGCACGCGAGTAAATAATAATAATAATAATAATAATAATAATAATAATAATAATAATATGCGTTCCTGGTGTAATGGCATAAAAGCGTAAGAATGAAGCCAAAATCCGAAATAGTTATAGTAGCTCGACATTATGATAAAGCGTTTCTCAAAATTTCCCAAGATGATAAATACTGCGAACAGTAGAAACCATTGATCATATTGTCTCAGCTTGTCCACTTCTAGCCAAGACCCAATACATGAAAAGACACGATAAGTTGTGAAGTTACCTCTACTGACAGATTTGTGACGCTCTCGAAGTTACGAACACATGTTCCAAGTGGTACGAACACTCAACATAACTCACGACGTCTGTTGGACTGTGAACAATATCGAACGACCAACAAATTCAAACTGATCGCATGACAACAGAAAATAAACCGGATATTGTTATCCGGGAATTGGAGAAAAACTTGTAGATGTGGCTGCGCCGTACGATCAAAACGTATCTAAGGAGGCATACAAGAGTTTGAAAACCGTGGTCAGCCGAATGTGAGGCGTAAAAGCACAGCTTGTCCAGATAGTCATCGGAGTTCTGGGATTTGTTCCACAAACTTAATGTAAGAACTTAACTGCTAAACTGCCAAGTCATTCAAAATACTGGGAAGTACAAGACATTGCTTAATTGGAAACAGCCCACTTTTTGCGCAAAGTATTGTAGAGACACTGTTAATATCTAAATCTGCTCCTTGGGAAGCTGGTTTCAACTTGGTGTCTAATTTATATTTAACTAACTCATAACATCATAAGTAGTGAATTAGAGGAATAGTAATTATAATAATAATAATAATAATAATGATAATAATAACAACTAGCTGAATCATTGCAATTGCTTCGCACGAAAAGAAAAATTGTAGAAAATTACAATAGTAAAATTTCTAAATCTGTTCTCTCCTTCCGAAAATCTGAAAATCCCTCCTTTTCGAAATATAGATAGTTATAATTCAGAACTAATTCTCTATGACTAATGAAACGAGTTAGGTTCTGAAACAACATAATCACTATACACCGTAAACTTTCAGAATTGAATAATTCTGAAAATGTAATTGAAAGATTTTATATTTACCAAGACCTGGATTTGTATGATTTAATGGGTTGTAGCAGAAAATACTGCTATCCACCTTAAATTAAAATAGTAATACATTACATATAATTGTAATTACTGAATTTTGTTGTAAAAACCCGTTTCAAACCATTGCTGGACGTTTCTACACACTCATTATTCTTTGTATTTAATAAAATTAAACTTTATGCTTAAAAGACTCGCATTCTTTGCTTTGCTTACTATACCTTCGCAGTTATATAGACTTGCTTGCGTTAAGCAATAAACCTCAAATTCCTTTCAACTGTTACTTATCATTGCGTCATATTTATCATGTTGATTAGTCACAATCAAACGATCCAATGAAAAAATAATGGTAGACAAGCGTACATTCTATTGATTTACGTTTTTCCTAAAATTTAATGTTTATACTATAGAAACAAGTGATAACACTTACTACCCATCATTTAGAGCAAACAGTACAAAAGAAAGAAGAGAGCTGAATATTTTTCTAAACGGAAACCCTAAGTGTTTTAAATAGTGTAGAGATAAGTGACTTAATGTGACGAAACTCGAGCCATCCGGCACGCTTTAGTACGGATTTCCTAAGACACGTTTAGTAATATTATTACTCATAATGTAGACATGCCTTGCTTCTGGCCTCACAAATGCGAATAATACCGTCCCAGCTTTTGATTTAAGCGGCCGGAAAAACCATGCGAAACTGAGGATGTGTGTAATCTCCTCTGTGTTGTGAAACAACGTACAAAACGAAGAGAAAGAACTTCAAATGCAGTGCACATAAAGGAAACACTAAAATACCATATAATGAATTGATTAAAAAAGATTAATTTTAACGAAACACAACAGTGTTGGCATAAAACTCCATTATACTGAAATAAAACATCGTAAAAAGACGTGATGTGCATACAACCACCGGTGAGCGAAGTCGGCCTGGGGTTGATTTTAATCTCTAAAATTTTATCAAAGTAAAAGATCAATGCGATCTCGTCGCGTCTTACGAAGAAAAAAATCGTATTTCGAGAAATTGCTACAACGCGCAAAGCTTCCTCGCTGGCAGGCCAGGAGGTTGTGCGAGTTACCAATCATCTATGAAAGCTGTTCAAAGAGGCGCATTCCAAAGAAATGCCATTAATTTCCTCAGAAGTTAGACCGCGGATTTCGGCGAAATTTGGTGCATCTCTGGCGTGGTGTTACAAATAACATCTCCGGCGTGGTACGTTTGAAATGTACGTTCCTCGCTATTAATTAGCGCCGCAGAATTGCTATGAATGATTGAATTCTGAGTATGGCGACAAATTTGAAATCAATTTGACCACGTATCTGCCAACAAGAGAAGTCTATCAAGATTACTGGGAATTGGCCAGTAAGGCGAAGAAGAATATGCCAATAGCCCGGGCGCAAATATAGGAAAGGTATCGGGATGAGGAAGTTAAGATTTGCGTGTGGTTTGAGACCCGTTTTAAGAGAAAATCCGTAATTCACTTTCAAGAATTTGGAGTAAGCTCCTGAAACGATGTTAAAGTCACCTAAGCGGTTGGAGCGGAAGATGTTCCACTATTGTGACCCCAATTTATTACTTCAAAAGTCATTTTAATATTTAAGTCAATGCAATGGTATTAACATTTCTTGTTTACATCACTTGTTATCTGGATGTAGGTTGGATTATCTACATTACTAAGGCATCTACTGACGCTACGATTAAGCAGTAAATTGCAGCAAGAGTACCTGTAATATGCTACAAGTTGCTCCGTTCACCACCAAGAAAGCAACGTTTACTAAGGTTGCGGTGAAGACACGAAAAACACCATGAGAACAATTTGTTCCATGTAATATAAAAATACCATCTTAAAAAAGGACTTCCTTTTTCAATATATAGTTAAATATAATACAATATATAGTTATAAGAAATGCATTTACTAAATTTACAACTAAACTGAAAATTCATTGATCATTTTACTTTTTTTATCACTGAGAGTTAGTTTGCTGAATACGTAACACATGTGTATCTAAAATTATGTCATGTGAAATATTATGAGGTGTTCTGATGCTTATATTTCATTATTTCTACTGCAATTGAACAATAATTAAAAATAAACATTAATCAAGAATTAAACAAGAGAAAATAAAACAATTTAAAACGTTAGAATTCGATGGGTGAAACTATTTATTTGAAACAAGAAAAATAAGAAGAAATTGTTTCTTAATTTTCTTAATTTAGAGTCTATTAATTATTGTGTTTTTAGAATTTGAGAATTCCATTTCTGCCTTCCAGACCTCTTTTTCTTATGAGTTTTGCCTCCAGTGATTTTGATAAAACGTTATTCCTTTACGGAATTACAGTCGTCGCACAGTGGAGACGGAAGAGGGGAAAATTGGCAAAAAGTACAAAATCAAAATATGTTTCACAAGCTCCATTTCTGGTGAAAGGGGTAGCAAAATGTTTGCTTCATCGTTTCCCGACCAGGAAAGGAATGGTGAATTACGTCACCTCTTTCAGAGAAAGTTTGAATTTGCACAAGTGCCGCGCGGCGCACGTCTTTGCTCTCGCACTAAGAAGAGAGGCGTGTCTTTCGATGTAAATAGTTTTGCTCCCTCGAGCAGCAGAATCGTATGTACTATAGATACGATACTTAGAGGTGTATACTTTAAATATACATTTGTAAAGAACGTATTTGGTAATTCTAAGTAGAAACTTCACATGTCACAACGAATTGAAATTTTTAAATCCAGTTTTTCATATGGTCTTGTAGTCCTTCCGGGCATTTCCGGGTAATGATATTAACTGAAACTGATTCATCTAGTTTTTAAAAATTAGTCAAAGTTTACGCATGTTTCACCCCTTTTACGTGAAGATACTTTGTTTATAATGATGCACACCTTGTTTTGTTATCAATACTCATTTTTTTATTCTTAGTTCATGGTCTGGTACTGAGAACTCTTTATTAACAATGGTCTGTGCGATATTATTTTACACATTTAAAAGAAAAAAGTAAGAAAAATATAAAGAAAGTTTCACCAAAAAATATCCAGAGCAAACTTAACAAGGAACTGCTTCTCAGGGTGTTAATTGTATGAGACTCTCTTATTTCAGTAATTGAGAAAAATTGTAACAAGGGTACTTGATCTAGAAGTTACACCAATGCTAATGGTTTGAAGTAGAATTCAATTCTGAAAGAAGAGTCGCAAGATAAAAGTTATGATTCTGAGATCTTATAATTAAATATTTGAAGGTTAAACAAATGAATAAGTCATTATAAGTCATATGTGTTTTATATTTCCAAAAATCCCGAAAAACGCCATACAAAATCCCATAAAATACTTTATGTCAAGTTTCCCCCTCGCTGGCCTCTGTGTGCGTCGTACTGAGCTCCCGCCCCTGGCAGATGAGATCGTCACGTCGGGAAGGTAGTGGGAAGGCGCCCACGTGGCGCAGGGGGGTCGGCGGTCGCGTGGTTCGTTAAGAGAGCGGCTGCGGCCAACCGCTCCAGCGCCCCCGCGGCACACCACAACGGCGGTTGACAGCCAGTTCTCCCCTCTCCTCCACTACAATGCGCCGCGTCCCCGCCTCCGCACACGCCTTCCCTTCGTTCTCTTCCCTCCCTCTCGCCCCGTCCCGTCCCGTCCTGTCCCGCCCAGTCTCATCCAGTCCCGTCCCAGTCTGTTCCTCCCCAACCCGCTGCGATCCGCCCCGACCTTCCCTGACCTGACGGGACACTTTCCGTCTCTCCCCGCTTCGTTCTGCTCAGTGTCTACATAATTACAGAACCCCAATCTAGCCTTTGCATACATCTTCTCTCCCCTCCCTTCCATCCCGCCCTATTCACCCACACGACCCGATACTCATCGCTCCGCCCCCCTCCTGGCCCATCGCGACTTTTCCCTCCCCAAACCCTTGCGTTACGTCCCCCCCCCACCTGACCGCACCCGCCCTATCTCCCCCCGTTTCGCTCGGCCTGAGTCTACATAATTACTCGTACAACCGTCCTTCCGGCGCCGCCGCCTTAGCACACATCTCCTTTTCCATCTCCACCCATCTCTCCTCACGCATCGATCCCTCAGGCTCCAAAGGCGCCGACATTGTGCCTTCGAAATCGGGGTTCCCAATCGGATCACCAGCCAGGTCTCCAGGAATAAACTCGGCCCTCACCACGCCATTCCTAATAGTTCTCGGAGAAATATTTTTTTTATTTATAACAAAAAATTTACAATCTATTTTTTTACAAAATAATAAGTAAATATGATGTTGTAGAATTATTCTGAACATTGAGTGATTTCCAGTGAAGTATTCCCATCGGTACTCTTCATTACTTCTTCATTACTATACAAAAAGCAGTATTATTTTGGTTACTGCAAGGGGATAGTTTAGTAGCTGAGGGTAATGTTTCATTATTTGTTGAGAATCTATATGGGAGTTGTAGGGGTGAGGTTCTAGTTAGTCGATGGATGTTCTTCACTATTGTCTAGGAGTTTGAGGGCTAAGTGGTTTGATGATTTTCAAGTGCTGAGATAGTTTGAGCTGATAAATTCTATTCTTTCCAAGACAGTGGGCATTTTTAAGTCCTTGTGCAGTGCTGCATTCAGTGATGAACCATGGTGCTGCCGCGATCATTCTTAAGGTCTGTGGATTGAAATCTCTGGATATCGAGAGATTACTCTTGCTTGCTGTGCCCCAGATTTGGATCCGTAGGTCCATATTGGGATTATGAAGCTTTGATATATCAACAGTTTATTTTCCAGTGATAATTTTGAGTGGTATCCTAGTATCCAGTATAGTTTTCTTTATTTGAAACTGAAAGGTGCTTTTTTTGGCTACGATGTGATGCTTCCATGTTAGCCGTTTGTCTAGATGTATTCCCAAGTTATTTTTACACACTTTCCATCTGTACTATGGCATTGTTGGTTGATGTGGACAGTAGGACATTTGTTTTTTCTCAGGTAAGAAGGTTATATGGACTGATTTAGTTTTCGTTGATTTTTATTTCCACTTTTTGGCCCAATCTTCAATCATTATGAGATGTTCTTGTAAATGTCTTGATGCGACATTAGGTCGTCATCCGAAGCTAGTATGGGCCCGTATCATCTGCGAAAAGTGGCTATGGTTGTTTTATCTGATTTTGGTGATACCAGTAGTATAGAGCTGGTATAGGATAGGGCCTAGTACACTACTTGTGGTACTCCGCCTTGATTGGATGGAATCCAGATAATTCAGTTTGAATTTGATTTGGAAGGTGCGGTGGGATTAGAAGATCTGATAATGTTGAAGAAGGGATACGGATAGAAAATTCATGACTTTAAATCAGAGATTCCATCGTGCCAGACTTTGTCAAAAGCTTGGGCAATGTCTAGAAACTGCGGCTGAAACAGTATTTCTTTCTTGGAAGCAATTCTCAACTGTAGTTGTGATTCTATTACTGGTCGCGTAGAATGCTGTGTCTAAAACCAAATTGATGATCATGAGACTAGGTTATTGGTTTGCTGATTGAGGACGTATTCTTGATAGAGAAGTTTCTCAATACTTTGGAATAGAAAGGAAGTATATGATAGACGTAGGAGGAGGTTCATGTGGCGGTTTCCAGGCTGCAGAAAAACTTGAATTTGGAGCTACTTTCCATTGCTCAGGGTAGTGCCCTGTGGATCTTATAATACTGTTGAACAATGCCCAGTATACTTATAGGTCGTTGCCTTTTTCGTGGTAGTTCGTTGAGAAGAGGGTTGTGATAAGTCATAGCCAGGAGCTTTTGTTTGATGAAGGAGTTTATGTTTTGGTAATTTCTCTGGGAGTGAACTGCGGGATTGGAGAAGCATTCATTTGGTGTGGGAGTTAAGATAATCTCTGATCTTGTTGCTCTTGGTTAGGTATTTAAATGGGATGAGTCTGGAATACATTAGCAAGAATTTGGCAAAGGTAGCGACGGCGTTTTTCTGTGGGGTTTCTTGCCCAACTCTTGTTTTCGTCCCTGATTGGGGATTTGATTTGGTCTTTTTGCTTCCCTGTGGCGTTAAATAAGGAGTAATTGGTATCTTCTGTTGGGGTAAGGTTGGTTATGAAATCTTGAAACCTGTTGTTGTTGAATTCTTTTAAAGAGGCGTTTTGTTGCCTAGTTGCTCTGTTGTAGTTGTACGTCGTTCAGGATATTTTGAAGTATGCCAGATTCTTCTTAATCTTCTTTTCTCGGCTATTTTGTTCAAATGAACTTTTGATATTTCACGCAGCCTTGGTGTAGCGAATTTGCAGTGGTAGCGGTCCAAGCTGCTTCTTGAATATTTTGTATTATATACTCAGTCGCTTCGTCTATGTGGTCAGCTGATTTTAGTGTAATCGGATGTTTGTTTTCATAGATATCTGTTTATTCTATACAAGTTCCAGTTTGTCTTTCTGTTCTTTAGTGACGCGGGAGAGGATTGTAGCATAATTTTGTTGCCGACTGTGATAATTATTGGAGGTGGTCTAGGACGGTTCGTGGGAAGATTCTATGATACAGTTAGTGGATGGGATCCTTTTGTTTATGAATATGTCAATTACATCTGGGTTTTGTTAGATCGGTAGGCCAGTAGCTGGTTCTCCTGTAGAAATGGTTTCAAGCTGAAGTGAGGTAACTGCTTTCAGCAGTTCTCTCCCTCTTGGAGTGATGAGCCTGGTCCCATTGCGTGTTGTTGGCATGTATCTCCTCCCACCATGTACCTATTTCCTAGAGACTTAAAATAGTTTCAAATCGTGTTTTCTATTTTGAATCTTGGAGGCAGTAAATGCACTGATGGTAATTGGTCCACTCCAGTCCATAATTTGTACAGTCGTTGGCTTGAATATCCTGTTCCTGTACAGCTTCCTGTTCTTGATGTTTATAGTGCTTTTTATTAAATTGCTTGCCACCATGGGCATTGCCACTAGGGTGTTAGTATCGTATAAAAGTGTAGTTCTTCAGTTTAAAGTAAGCTTCTTTCTGTGAAGTGAGATTATAGATGAGATGTGCATGTCATTTTGTTTTCGTGGAGAAATATTTCGATTTCTGCGATGATTTCCAAGCGTTGCGTTCCAAGCTGCAATGCGAAGGAATTTAGGCATTAGATGTTGGAGACCAACGACGTTATGAGTATGAGAGAGTTTATTGTTGACTTTGCTGCAGTTAGTATGTTTATCAAAACCTCTCAAAGGAGTCTGTATTAATTTTCAATGGAATGCTATCTCGTTGTGTGATGTCTTCTACATGCTTTTGACTCGCGCAACATCGCCCGATTCCTGCATGTACATGTCCACTTCTTAGTTTTCGTAGAATAAGTATTTCAATGTCCTTTTTGTGTTGCAACATGCACTCTTGTTGAAACATCTGTGTTACTTAGATTTTACCCTTTCCTTATAAATTTCTGGTTACTTTGCAACCTTTGTAGTGGCGGGATGACTGCCTTCACAACAGAGCCACAAGTGTGGTTGATCAATTGCCTTTTCTTTTAAAACACTTATCTGGGTCGTGTTCTTTCCACATTAACAATCTGTACGGGTATGACCACAGTACGACCTGGTATTCATATCTCTGATAGTTTTTGCATGTACTATCTCGCTTTCATGTGGTGGTTCGAATAGAAACAACACAATTTAACAGTTCGGTTAATTTTTGAACACTTCTTTGTTTTTAGTTTGGCTCAAGTCTACACAATAGAGGCAGAGAGTGATTTAGTTAGCCTGTGGCGGACATTTATAATGTTCTCAAACTTTGTGATCTTTTCCGAAGCGCAGCCTTGATATCCTTTTTTTTTACACGTCTACGTATGATGTATGTGTCCACAGACAACTCTATACGCACGTTCTTGTTTCAACTGGTATGTATAGTATACGTGACTGTTGGCTTATAAATGTTTTATTATTCCCTGTAGGTATTTGAATTTTGCGGCGTTATTTAAGTTGTCTTAGAGCTACAGTGCGCAGCTGGTTATATCGCTGAACTTTTCTTATCTTGGCGCCCTCGCGGGGCGAGCAAGGTAAGACACTACGGAGCTGCGGGCACGATCCGCACACCACAGCGTTCAGGCGAGTACTGGAGAAATATTTGTTGTCGGATTTGTGATTGCGCAGGAAGGCAGCGCGTCATCGACACGTGAATGTTAACTACCCATTAGTGCACTTCAAGTGCAATCTAGTCAAGTAAATAGTATATTGTAAATATTTGAGAAATGGATGTCTGTATTGGTAAATCAAGTGTAATGATTCTTCCAAATACAAAAAAAGGATATTTAATACGCCAATAATTGTTATTAATAAAATTACGAACTCCATTTTTATTGTCTCTTATTTTTTAGTAGATGTTCTGAAATTGTTGTTCAGCCCAGAGGGCGATTTTTTATAGGTTCGAAAACTGATATAGCATTGCGCCAAACAGAATAGCTCTGCGCCATATATCCTTTCGTCAGTCAGATAAGCCGAACGCCAGCTGTTAATGCCACATAATATCAGTTATGTATGTGCATTTGGAGGTACAGATTTGGGGGAGTGACACATGTTCCAATATCGTCAATACGAACATTGTAAGAATTGATACAAATCATGTCGGAAAGCAGATGAGAATGTGTATGAACAGATGTAAATGGTCAGGCCACAAATACCGAATATTAAAGAGCTCACGTTGTTCACTATCCTCAATGTTGTAATTTAATTCGCAAAACAAAACAAAATAGTCAAAGCGTTAGTAATAATACTGCGTATAAATACTATTTCTTGAAAACTAATTTTTATAGAGTAGTTTTCTTGCATTTAAACTACGTACGTCCATTGATTTCATGCAAACATTCTTCTGTAGGCGGAATGACAAAAATAAGAGGGAGTACAGACGACCAAGCACATGTTAGCCAAGGCTTGTGAAATGAATAAGAATCATTTCCACCTGTTACTCACTGGTCACGACCATGAATTTGATTTTGGCGTAAGAGAGTGTAAAAAATTTGGACACATGTCTGGACAGAATATAGCAAAACATTTTATTGTAGCTGTGCAGAGAAGGGAGAAGATTACCTAAAACGGGGGAGGGACTGCATGAGCGGACTGAAAGGCCCTATACAAAGTAAATTGTACGCCGCACCGGTTCGTGAGGTGCCCGAGGGGCGAGGGATGGCGCTGGTTAAGGGAGGAGGTGGGGGACGAACAAATTAAGAGAATTGCATCGCATATACTATTTATTAATACTAAATTTCAATTTTACGTTGGTGGGATGACATATGACAGACAAATGAAATATATTGATTCTACAATCTTCACCGTGAAGGTTGGTCGAGCCACGCACTACACTTCCATGGGCACACGACGTTACCGAATACCGAATGGTGGGTCTCTGCGACACGCATGGCGCTCAGCGCTGCTCCTCTCCCGGGTGAAGCGGGAATGCAGGCGTCCCACACAATTCGCTGATTACGGGGAGCGTCTGTCGCCCCGCAGCTTGACCAAGGACCTGCTCCTAAGTGGGCCGTGGCAACCGGAGTGTGCATGCGGCACACACGGTCTCTCGCCAGCAAGTGACTGACGGTGTGTGAGTAGGGTCTGCTCGTACCGCACTGTAGTATCCGCCGATGGCAGATTCACTCTGACTACATGCGGCGACAACCCGTTTAGGGATGCTCGTCGAAGATAGGGTAGCGTACTCAACTCATTGATCTACGTGCCGAGGGCAGCGGGTTTACGTGCGCGAAGCGCAAAACGTGAAATGTGATCGTGAGCGCGGAGAGTGCTCAACAAAAGCCGCTGGGACGGCGCTGTGGCCCTTGTGCCTCTCGCGGTGGTTCTAGCAAGTCTGACTCGGGAACCTCCTACGCTGCTCCTGGGTGGGAGCTCTTCCGCCGGAGTTTTTCATATTTCTTTGTTTTCATTTTGTGTGGCCGCCCTATTTTTGGGCGGCTCACTGGTTTTAGCTCTTACTTCTTCCTTTCCTTATGTTTCTTTGTTTTCCTGCCAAGAAGGCCGCTCGAGTCATTCACATCGTCGCGCGGTCGTCGATGTTTCTTTATTTTTGCTATTTACATTGTTTATTTACATTATTGTTACATTTTTCAAAGTTATTTACGTACATTTGCTTAATTTAATTTATTGTCTACTTACACCTAGATACACATACACACATATTATACACGCATACATACATAGACACATACACACATAGACACATAGTTGTTGCTGACTCGAGGACACGAGTACGTGCCAGTTCTAGGGTTGGAAGCTGCTGTCTCCTTAGGGAAAGCGGGGGTGGCCGCCGGGATCCGGGGAGGCCGGCGGTGAGGGTGGCCAGCTGTGGGGCCGCCGGCCGCACCCGGCGGGAGCGGCCGCCTCCGGAGGGAGGGAGCGACGAGCCGCCTTTGTGTTGTGGTCGGAACAGTAACTCATATCCATCCATTCCATCCCATCCATCCCAATCCATCTCATTCCATGCCATCCCGACCCAAACCAACGCATCTCATGCCATCCATTGGTTGATGACGTGCACCATATAGCATTTGTCGCCCCCTTGGCTCGCTCCCACGGCGCGACTCTCGCACTGTCAGCTTGCGGCTCCGTGAGTTGGGATGCCGCCGCCGCGCGCGCGCTCTTGCAGAAGGTAATTACGGCGGATTCCTCGTCGCGCCGACACATCGCGCAATTACTCTCTAATGGAAGAAACGAATCTAATTATCGACCAATCACCCGATTGAAAGATGGCCGGTTCGTGCGGCGTCCACGCCAGGCGGCGCTGCCGCCGGCCGCTCCGCACGCTCATTGGCCGCTGCTCTTGCCTCCGAGTGGCGCGGGGCGCGAGCAACTTCGCTGCAGAAAGCGCCTTTGTGCTCGGAGGAACAAAGAGGAACCTCGCGTTTCTATAGAAGGTTGTACGAGAAAGTTAAACTACTCGCAACAGAATATTAGAAAAACATCCCAGGAATAGGTAGATGATTAAAATTTAGTAAATTGTTTTTTCTTTCGAGTTGTGGAGCTCTCACATGGGAGAGTGTGAAAAACGTAGCAAAATACGGTATTTGCAGAAATATGTAATTTATTCCTTTGATTTGAAGATTCCCAAAACCCTTTTTATGATTTTAAACGCAATTTCAATACAGACAATGCGATATTCTGATTCGGGAAGGAAAACGAGTAATATTATTTTTTCACTAACTGAAACAATATTTACCGAACGTAATAATAAATAACTACCACTTCAAAGTTTAAAGGATTTTGTTCGGCTCTTCATTTAGCCATAAATGTAAATTTATGAGTTCACGAAAAACTGCTACAAACGTTCAAGTGATACTTAAATTTCTCTTTACAAATAAACGATAACCTGCATTGAAATATTGAAAATTTTAATTTATAATCGATAACTAACAAACATACGAGTAATTATCAAATCTCTTCGAAGCAGGATATTTGTTAAAATAATGAGGGAAAGCAGACTTTCAGAATCTTCTTTAGCATTTCGCTTAGTCCAATACTTGCCAATGTTGCAACTGGTAGCTGCATCCCGATATCTGAGCTTTTTCAACTATTTTTACTTTCCGTGTACGTACGTATGTACAGATTAATATATTCGTTTATACGGGGTAATATACGTAGTAAAGGGAAAGTTGCAATGCTGCGGAAAATAAATTTCGAGATTTCGACAGATTTGGGGTCCCCTGATACCGAAAAAGGGTTTTTGCAAAATGTCCGTCTGTCCCTCCGTCTGAAATCTGTGAACACTAGTAGAGCCTAAAACATGCGTAGGATTGTATTCCAAATTGCAGAAACCCGTGCCGATCTGGCTTGAGTAGAAAGATATTTTGAAAAAAGTCTTTAAAACTTGGAGGTACTTTACATGAAGCACCCCGGACATTTTAAAAAACTTCTCAAGAACGGCCAAACTTTTTCTTTAAAGTTCTTGTAAGAATAGAATAACATACACTTATAAACGTGGCATTAGTCCGATTGTCACGGTTAACGGCTGACTTTTCGAAAATATAAAAAGCATGCATTTTTTCGTGTTTTCCTACAACTGTAATTATTGAAAATAGAGATATTTTCTTCAAATAAAATTTGTTCTCCAATCCATAGTTCTTCTTTCATTAAGATCATTTACATGTTTTAGAGACTTTTAGTAGTTTTTGCACAATATTGCACGTAATATGTGCATTTAAAAAAAATTACAAAAACAATATTTTCTCAAAAACAGCTCCAAATTTTTTCTTTAAACTTTTGATAGGGATAGTGCTAAATGTACTTAATAACATGAAATAAACCCCACATTGCTCTATACCTTTGTTTTTTCAAAAATAGCAAAAATGGAATTTTTTCACCTGCCTCTCTTTGTCCTTAATACTGACGTATTCAGTACTGACGCGTCAATTTGTTCACATTATAAGTACATGTGATTTAAATAATATCATATAAAAGTTTTTGAAAACTCCATCGTTTTCTGTGAAAACTAGCTCAAAACACCGCATTTTCAGAAACGCTCAAACGCCATTTTCTCAGAAACGGCTTCAATTTTTTTCTTTAAACATCTCGAGAGGATAGAGGTAATTGCATCCTTTAATATTAAAGTTAATTTGGGTGTATTGTAATGTTTTTCAAAAATTACACAAATGTAAATTGCTTTGAAGATATCTCGCGCCGTTGTTATGCACATTTCAACAATTTGTAAACACTATTTTATTTGTGAGTATGTACGTAAACGAATTCAAATTGTGGTTTTCAAATACTCAAACATTTGCTGTAAAAATGAGCTTCTAATTTCGAATTTACAATAGTGCTTTAACGCCAGTTTTTTAAAAACGATTTCGAATTTTTCAAAGAAAATTGCCATTTAGAATGAGATTTTGCTGTAATTTAAATCTTAATCTTTAATCTTAAAGTAATATTTCCGCTCTACAATTAGTAAACCGGAAATTAAGGAATTGTAAAAAAATGTACTTTGGGCGGTGATGGATGGCAGCAGGCAAGAATATGTAGCAAGTTCGAATAGCTAACCGAGACCAAAGGAAATACAAAAATTATACGGGAAAGTCTGTGTCATTTTGTAGCACCACTAATATTATTGAAGGGGCATGGGACAAGTATAATTTGGACAGTAGCCCATAGGACTATAGGCGATTCTTTCGGAGAATGCAGAAATTCATTCTGCGAATTTAATCTACATCATAGCAAAATTTCATGAGCTTATCTTTATTCGTTAGGTTCGTGGAGCAATATTCCGTTACATGAAGAAAGTTCCTCAAAATTCAATCACGTTCCACTTAATCCGGCAAAAGGTACTTATATTCGAAACTTATGTGGGTACTTAATGGAAGAGAGAAGAAAATTTTACCAACTTTTTTGAAGAGTATACTCCTCAAAAAGTGTCGACGAATGTGAGACCCAATTTGATAGCTCACAAGATGAACTGTGAGGTAAAAATATATGTAACAAACCACATTATTATTTATATTAGCAGTTTATAATAAAAGGAAATTTGTTATTTAATAATATTTATAATTTAGACCATTTTAATAATAAATCCAAAGTGTCCTCCAGATGAAGCGAATAAAACGCATTTTTTCTTTACGCCACGTGTTTGAAATTAAGGAGATTTTAATTACGTGTAATTAAATACCAATGTAAGTAAAGACCAATGTGTAGAATGCAATGGTCGAAAACTTGCAATGCATTTTTTCTTAAAATAGTTTTGGTGTATAGCCCCTTCTAGCTACCACCTCTATTGCACATGCATGCTAGGTCTGTCTACTGCCACGCCTCAGTATAAGAAAGGATTGGATAGAGATAGCAGGATTGCGCGCGTGGCCCATGGCCAGTTGCTTGTTGGGGTACTGTTCTGGCACCTACGTCGAATTGGCGAGAGGAAACTCCATGAATCGGTTCTTTTGCATGCGCACCGCGTGAGCGCGCTGGCAGCTCTTCTAGCTCTCCGGCGCGGCGTGGCCTTTGGATGTGGCTGGGAGCAGGGAGAGGGCATGGGGAGCGGTGGCGCGCCGGATGCAAAGGAATTTGATACCTCGTCGCGCCTACGCAAAGGGATCGTGTGTGTGTGGAAGGGGGAGCAGGAAATGAAGTAACTTGAAACGATGTTAGATTTAGGTGAATGTAACACTCCTGTGGAAGGTATACCGCAGGTAAATGACTTTTCTGTATTTTTAAATTCGGGGGGAGGAGAGGTGGAGTGGGGTGGAGTGGGTACAGTGGGTGGGGTGGGGTGCAGTGAAGTGGAGTGGGGTGAAGTGGGGTGGAGTGGGGTGGAGTGGGGTGGAGTGGGCTGGAGTTGGGGTGGAGTAGAATGGGGTGGAGTGAGGTGGAGGGGGTGCAATGGGTGCAGTATAGTGGGACGCAGTACGACGCAGTGGGGCGGAGTGGGGCGGAGTGGGGTGGCATGAGACATAATGACACGATCCGAGACGGGATGAGTTTGGGTGAGACTGGAACCCAACTGCGTACGGAGAGGTCTGTGTCTTATATTATAATAGTGCGTTACATTATAATAAGCCCAGTTATACGAGTAATTATCGTAACTAGTTTGAATCCTACTTTGACAAATGAATATGACCGGGCAGAGATAAAATATAACTGGGCTTCAGCTTTTGGGGTTTAGCATTTTCATGCTGAACTAATATGCTAACATGGGGAAATTATTATTATTATTATTATTATTATTATTATTATTATTATTATTATTATTATTATTATCTAATTATTCACGGTAAACTACATGGGGTCCGGTATGTCAACCACAGCACAGATATGATTGGGACCCAAGTGTGTGGTTGCTTTACTGAAGGTTCAGATGGCTTCTGACAATACGGCATGTATTTCAAATTACTGTCTTTTTGCAATATTATATACATGTCCTGGTATCTCAAGTGAAGACACTCCAGTTGCCGAGAGTGTCATTTTCGGGATCACCTCGCTAGCTGATATTATTATAGGCACAGGTCTTCACTTTACTGAAGTTCCACTGAGTTGCGACTTATAGGCGAGATTGGTTACTTCTGGATCTTCTCTTGATATTCTTTCCCGATATGTTGTGGGTAGTGGGGGTATTGGATATTCGATAAGGAAAACCTGGTTGTTGGTTTCATCAATGTACGTTATATCGGGTCTATTGCCGCCGACTGTCTGTCAGTGATAATGGAACGATCCCAAAAGAGTGTGTGCTACTCTTTCAGGCACATTCTGAGGGCAAGCATATTATAATACGGCCGGAAGTGGCGAGTAAGCCGTTCTCACGCAATAATTGGTGTAGCCTTGCTCGCCCTTTACATCATGGCCTCTTTTTATATTCCAACTGTGCGCGTGCTGTACATCCACTTGTCCGTGGTTGGGATAGTTTTTTTGCTGCAGCCTCACATCTTACACGAGTCGGAATGAATGGTAAGGATTCTCAGAAATGTGTTTTCTGTAGATTCAGTGTTGGTACACTTGGTCCTGGATATATTATGAAGGTTCTCTGTCTCGGAGAGAGATCGCCGTGCTGGAGGCCGATGCCGTGCGACGCGAGAGATGTCGACTTCTGGTTTACTCAGTCTCGTGAGGGTACCTTCCCATGCATTCCTTTGCTTCGCATAGGTTATCTCTCTTCGTTCAATGATTGGTTGAAGGCGATCAAGCTTTTTCAAGTTCAGGGATAATGTAGTTTATCAACTGCGCCTCACTGCTTGCTGAACCTCTCCACAATGTTCCAAGAAGATCGTCCTGAGTGAAGCAATTTAAAAGAGCTGTGTAGATTTTATGAGATCTAAATACCTTCGCCCTCTTGGCGACCTGGAGAGGGGTAAAAAGCTCCCTACTTGAATGGGGATGAATGTTTTCGGTGTTGAGTCCATAGCGGTTGATTGTTCTCTGGAGGTTTTGTCGAGGTCGGTAATTGCTCCATTTAATAACGCCAAAGGAGTATGTCAGCACTGGAATTAACAAAATGAATTGATGGCCTGCACAAGGTTTTTCTAGCAGAGAGTTGAGTTTTTAAGAGCCATGGCAATCGTTTACACACTTCATTTGTTAAGTATAGTTTTCTTTAGTAAGCAGTGTGGGTTTTGATTGGAGTGACTGTTTGGGAAACCCACGTATTTGTTAAGTTTTATGGGGTTTCCAATGAAGGTAATTTTTTGGTTCATTATCAAAGTTTTCCAAATTTATTAACTTGCATATGACTGCGAATGATAAATTCATCTCCGCACTTATCGCAAGACCGAATTTCATCTTAATGTCGTCAGTGAACTTCTCCGTCCGTGTTATTAGTTGCGCATATGACTCTCAGTGTCTGCATAGACTTCAGTCATTCCATGTAAAGGAGATGTGGAGACCGAAGAAGAGTTGGAGTTCCCCTTTTACAGAGCGATTTCCATAATTAGAATGAATTGTAGAGTAGAGAAGGGATTGCAAGGCTAAACAGAAA
>BOPP01000119.1:1686544-1714906 GCA_017312745.1 Gryllus bimaculatus
TTAACAATAAACGGTGTACCCGAAGTCCGCCGGGAATTCGACCTCCCTCGGCGAACCAACTCCTCTGGCCCAACGTAACGGCCGGTGAATTCGCCGGGGTCCACCCCAGCCGGTGTGAACAATGACTCTCGGGTACTGGAACACACGGCGCGTGATTTGATGTACGTCGATTGTTAGTCTTTTCAGCAACCTTCCTCAACTTCGCGCGAATGTCCGTAAGCACTGCCCACTATATATTATACCAGGGGCGGATTATAACACAAACCCACCGGCCACACGATTTTCTGGCTTATTGGTTTTCATCAGTTCTGGTTGCGCAATTCTACTCCACTAAATTATCTGACTGTTAATCTTTATCAAAACCTGGTTCCACAATTCAGCGGCCATACTCAGTCCGAACTGCACTTACAACGACAATAAATCTCTTGGCGCAACCACTCCCCGTCCGTGCTTTCAGTCGAGGCCTCTCCGCGCACCACTAACCGTCGCTCGCCTCGTCGTATCCCCCCCGATTTGACCGTTGGTGGCGGCGGCGGCGGCGTTACTGCGCTGATCAACTCCAGTACTTTATTTTACTTTATAAATGGTGATCATTGTAATTGTTCTAATTACAGAAACGTTCTTCGTTATATTCTCTCTCCTCTCTCTCGCTCTCCTCTCTCTCTCTCTCTATATATATATATATATATATATATATATATATATATAGAGAGAGAGAGAGAGAGATAATATATTCAGTTTGAATTTACGATGTATTAAAGGGAACTTATTTATATGATTAATATGTTGTTTGTTTGTGTACATGGCTACCACCACCTGTCATGTAACTTCCAACGTAACGAAGTTTCGCTTACATATTCACCTACAGGGCCAACTACGAACAGCTCTGGCATTTCTTCTCTTACCAGAGTCGCTCTCTGGTTTAGTTAGAATGGAATCTGATTAGTGCGAGTCTTGTTGAAGGATTTATTTTTGTGGTTCATTTACCCACAGTTGCTCAATATAAGGAAAGGATTTGGATTCAGAATTTTTGTTTTTTTTAATTGCAGGTACTATCCTGGAATTGAATTGTCGCTTTAGGTGGAACCGACCTATTAGGGCTTAACGACCAATGAATTACCAGCTTTAAAAACATTACACTTTTGGATCCATCCAATATTTGGACCTCAACCCCAGCGCAGGTCATTGGCGCTTGTGTCAAATTATTTTATGAGCAATTCGCACTGTAGCAGTGGGCTGTGGGCATTATGGTGGAGGATTGATAGATTGTTAGTGAGTCCGAGCGCGTCAACGGCCAAGCTCATTATCCCCCAATTCAACAACATGGTTTCATCGTGTGAGGTAGCGTATATCGTTACTGGATGGCAGATGTGGCGCAGACACACGTCGACTTGTGGGATTTTCCCCAACTAGGTATCTCCCAGCAGCATGGCGCCGCGCCAACCAGGACAAGCTCTAAGCTCCGGACTGGTCTCCGAAAAAAGTTTGGTAGTGTAGAGCGTGTATGTCAATAAGGGATATGACATGGAAGAGAAAGAAAAAATAATCTTGCGCCGACGGTAGGCGTTTATTAGGGTACTGCTCCAGTATTTACCAGGTACTGGTCACCGAAAGCGCGGAAAACAAGGAGAAAGACATCCGGGCGCTAGAATTCTTCCTCAGACAGCGGTATAATTCGACCTCTATCTAGCTAGTGTAAAAATCCCCGCCACCGTCGTGAGTGCAACCCTAGGACCTGAGTCACCGTTGCTACTGTGGGGTGGTGGATGGAGGCTCGCTCTCCTCCGACTATCCTTCGCCTTTTGCTCTCTGGCCTCTGCCTCGTACGCACGCGGCGGCGACCGCTGGGGCCGCCGGGGATCGATCAAGGGGCCGCGGAATCCCCAGCGAGGAATTCCCCAACTTGTGCAACAGCAACCCACCCCACCCTCCTCCGCTTCTGTCTCTCGAGGCTCTACTCCTGGCCCGGGGACGACCCTCTCCCCGCCACCGCACTTCAGGGAAGTACAGCAGTGCGTTACAGCGCGTGGCAATCTTCTTTCCACACGGCTCTTCGGAGTCAGCGAGTGCCCTAGTTACGAGCAATGGCTGCTGTTTCTCACACGACGTTGCCTATCCTCGTTGCCTCCAACTAGTAGACAATAATTGAAGGCGATGCACGCAATAGTAATGGGTTGTAGTGAAATTTTACGTTAACTGATTCGTCATTTGTTTGATGAATATTACGTTTTGGGGGGAAAATCTATACTTTTGTACCTTCGTAACCTTTATACAAAGGATTAATGAACCGTCTTGTTGAAGCGAGATAAATATTTCATGGGTAACGACGTCATTGTAGATGGGAAAGAGGTTGCTCTCATCCCGCATGGAACACATATTCAGTCATCATCGCAAATACTCCCAATACTCTGTGAAGTGTGTATATTCTGTCTAGTTTAATAATATTTTTGACAAAATAATATAAGCAAATTATCTAGTTTCCGTCAATAATTATCTAGTTTCCGTCAATAAATTTCCATTTGAAAATCTATCAAATCATTTAAAATATAAAATTACATATTTAAATAAAATTAATTACTTGAAATTTAGAAACCAAATGTTTTTTCTCCCACCTGAAACGCTATTCTAACATATTTTGTATTATGAATCCGGTAATATGTGGGTGTCGCAACTGCTTAAAACGGAATTTTATTTGGACCAGCAGGTGGTATTTGCTTTGCAGTCAAGCGCACGCACTGAGCTCGTAGCACGAGGTGGGACGCGCAGCAACCGCGCCTCTGGAAGCACTGATGTCAAGTACAAAGGAGAGTATTAAGCAGAACTATAGGTACTAAGTTAAATAACGGCCAGACTGTGAGAAAAAAAACTAGAACGGAAAACGATATATTAACGTAATGCAGTGGATATATTTTGAAAAGCATACAAATAATTTATCATGAATATTATTAAAAAAATACATTCCTGACAAACAAGGATGGTTACACCAATTAAAAAGAGTAAACAGAAAACTGCCTCCAAGAATAACTGTTCTCAAATTTACATTACAATGACACATTCGAAATGCACATTAACACAAGATTTTGAAGAATATATTAGAAGAGAAAAAAATGTGGTCTGAGTAACCGAAAAGCATCTACATGAAGTAACATTGAGCGCAAAGGAAAGTCAATCAATATTCATTCTGCATGACTCCAACCAACTCATGCCCTAAGAAAAATACAATGGGATTTTGAATCTAATCCCATGGAGTCACTATAGAGCTTGCTATTGGGTCGTTCACTGGAAGTACTATCTTGCCTCCAGAGATAGCAATGAATATGTAGTTAGAACAATTCTCATACCAGACAGACAGTTAGAATGTTCTAGAATGATTATATAAATCAATCAGATTCTAAACACAAACATGTGACGACCTCGCAACCAAAGGTTTCAAGGTTTGAATGATACAATTGTTCAATCTAGTGAATAGGTGGTATGGATATCGCAATTCAATGACATTTCTTTGGCATTGGTATTGAAATTGTTTTACCAACATTTTAATTTTAATTTAATTGGTAGACAGATACTTAGCAATCACAGTCACACATCAGGTCTGGGAATCATAATTGGACGACCCAAAAAAAGGTTTTTAAAAGTTGCTAATAGATTAAACGTTAATAAAAACAATAACATTTAAACGATGTGAATTTGAAGTTCTTGTTCCATAAAACTTACAGAACTAAATTACGGCTTTTCATCTCGTGTTGTTCATCTGTTATTGTTACGTAATATTTTCCTTATCATCATACGTCTAATTTCTTGCAATTTTACAAAATCCTCGTTTTTTTTCAACAGTATTTTCTTGTACCCTAATCTTCCACACTGATATATCATTTCATTAGTATCGAAAAATTGATTGTCCTGACAGTGTTAAGCTGCACGAAATACCTTTAAACATGTTTTATTGTTTGTATCGAACATAATTTTATCGCTTATTGACGTATTTATTGGCTTCCTCTAGTGATTCTCTTAATTGAATGAAAATCTATTAGATATTTTAGTCCAGATTATTTTATCCGAGTCGCAAGCCCTGAATATCTTCTGCGTGGATTGAGCGTACTTTTGCGTCGGTCCGTTCGTGGCTGCAAATGCGCCGGCTCATCATTCCGCTTTGCGAGAATCCCATCCCGCCCCCCGCCCCCCGCCGCGCAACGCGGTCCCCGGGCAGGGAATGGCGAGGGCGTCCGCTGAGGAATTAACGCAGCCGCCCAATCGAGGGTGGGGGGAGGGAATCGCAATTCAAGCGCAGTGGCCGACGCGCCATGAGCAACGGCCAACAGCCTGCATTGTGAAGGCGGTGGAGGAGGGGGATGCTTAGGATCAAGGTATCGTTTCAAAGTTTGAAATTCATTATCCACGCAGTTTTAATTGGTTGTTGTCAGTTCATCCACTTAAAAAATCATGTGTAACACATGAGTTGTAAAATTTGCTGTATTTGTGAAATCTATTAGCTCCACGAAGAACCTTATAACCATTCCATCTCCATTCGTGAATGGGCTGAATAATTATGAAAGAATAAAGAGAATTTGTGATTAGTACTTTGAGAGATCAAAAATATATTAAACTCTGTGCGTTATAACAAGTTCAGAACATATGTATTTTTGTGTCATGCATTTGGGTTTAGACACATAAAAATCGTTTGGTTTAAATCACGGTTAAAAAGGTCAACAATTATTTGAGTCATCACAACTCTAATTTCAATGTGTTATCATTATCTCACATAATCAAAGCTTAATTTTTATTAGCGGTATGTAGTTGTCAGCATAGTAATTAATGTTGTCGGTTTAATAATTCGTGTTCTAGTACAACTATGAATTTACAAACTCCTTCAATTAGCGTCCGAAACACTCAGAACACAGCACTCAGGTCACAATACAAAACACGTTTCTAATGATTTCTGGGTTGGAGCATTAAAAGAAAGTTCTCACACATTTCGGTATTTCTTTAATGCGAGAGTATCATCGCAGAATGTGGCGGTTGTAAAGGTGCTCTCGGATCGTAGGGTTACTGACGGGTCGGATAGGTGCACGACAGGAATACAACATGGGAACTATAGTACAAAGATGTACTTTAACTGTACACATAAACGTATAACACTGCTCTCCTAACAGGACCACAGTGTGGAATGACTGCTAGGTGAGGACTCGCCTGTCGGCTGAGTGCCGGTGAAACACAGTGTAGTCTCTTTTGTGGTCGCCACTACATCTAGTTTCCATTTCCCTTCGGGATGCAACCCATTACTGTGCGGTTAAGCGGTCGAGGCTTCTTCGAGAGGTAAAACGTGTTGAATGCGGTCCCCACGACGACATTCCGCCTGGGAATGGAGACTCACGGACACATTATTACACGCCAGATCACTGCAAACAAACCGTACATCGTAAAGTATTGTTTTAAATGTAAAAATATCTTTATACTTGAAACCAACTTTCAACGGACAAGTACTTGCGTTACAACGTGTACTGGGGCTCGGATTAATAATTAAAAGCGTCCAGGACATATAGAAGGACCGAAGATGATTATTTTTTGCCCACGAACACGTGGGGGGAAAATCGTATAACAAAGGGTCGTGTCTGCCTTTTGCGGCGAACTGTTGAACTCACTCTTATACTAGCGACCAGCACGACACATTCTGACGGAATCAATCTTTCGTGTACATGCCAAACACTGGCGCAAGCTGAATTGCCTAATTATTATTGTTTTATTGGACATGCAATCCAGAATTAACTCATTTGCAGGTTACACCAACAATCACGGGAATAGGACACTTGTAAAGGTAGAGGTATAAATGTATAATAGGGACACAAATGCGGAATTTCGCATGATCCAGCTTCGCAGGTGCTGCTCTGTGGCGGAAAGCACTCGAAACGGTGCGCCTTCACGCACTTCGTCAATCCAACTTTGTCTCTTGTTGCAGAGGGCCGTGATTTACAAGCGGTAAAAAATTTAACGTTTT
Organism: Gryllus bimaculatus; assembly: GCA_017312745.1. NCBI lineage: Eukaryota > Metazoa > Arthropoda > Insecta > Orthoptera > Gryllidae > Gryllus > Gryllus bimaculatus. The sequence continues at coordinate 1,692,537 of BOPP01000119.1, forward strand.
GTGAGGTGAAAAAACGTTTGCCATGAAGCACAAACTATTGTGTAACATTCAAATTACACAAATATGGAATATATTTTCGTTTGGATCTTAGTCATTGCCGTTAACAAGCATGCATTTATTGTCCGGTCTTCACACGCACATGCTTCACATGCCTGTTTTGAGGTTCCAAGAAGGAGGTGTCCCAAATACGAGATATAACGCGATTCCGGAAAAGACTGGACGTTGCAATCAAGATGCAGAGCACCTGTTATGTTCCATTCTGGAAAGTTTCAGCAAAAATAAGGGAGAACAATGAATTATGTGTGAAATGTTTGAGTTGTGGTCACATGCATACTGCACAGATTATGACAAAGGGCGTTACATTTGTGTTTATTGCAAATGAAAATCTGTTGTACAGTATTATCTCTTTGTCCCATTGTTCCCAGGTCTCAACCAAATAGATGTCAGAGTAATTATTTAATATTTATTGCGTATTATTGATGACATTCAATATTTGCACCCCACTTTTTTAAACAAAAAAAATCCACTTTCGGAAACAGAACGTTTTTAAGCAATTTACAATATTTGTTGAGATCGCTTTTTAACTACTAGGTCATATTGTAAGTCAGAAAACAAAATGATAATCCATATTTGTACCTCTTCCTTACTTAGTTATATTAAACTTCCGACCATATGCTCATTTCCAAAAGATTCTACTACCCCTCTCCACACTCTAGAAGTTGAGGTATTGTGACGTAGTGAAATAAGAAATAAATTTCAATAACAAAAGAAAAATAATATATTCAAAGATTATGTACAAGTTACAATGAATTGCTAATATTAAAACACTCCGGCAACCTTTTCCTTTCAGAACACTGCTTTACCGCAGAAAACACAAGCCACGCGTGATGCGCGCTATCGGACCTCGGTCCCGTGACAATTACCGTCACATGGCCTGACGCCAAAATTTAACCCGGTCGTGGCGACCGTGTGCCTACAGCACGTGAGATTGTCTGGCCCTTACTCTCCAGACATCTCGCCCACACTCCTACACCCTTTGTACACACGTACAAGCTTCCCGATGTAAACTGAATGAGAGCGCGGGCGCAGATGGCGCCGCGTTAAATAGTTGAGGCTGACACCCCCACCACTGTTCCATAGCTAGGCTCGCCGGCTGGCGCGAGACTCGCAGGCCAGCCTTTGGTTTACGCCCACACACAGAATTCTTAGGGTTGGCTGCCTGCTTCCGTAAACGAGGCTCGCAGGCTAGCATCCTCGGAGTTTACAGACTCCGGTATTTTTGGCTCTGCGGCACTACCTGAGTCAACCGCCCGAGCGCAAACTCCCGGATGTTCAGGCTCAACCCCTTCCTCCCCCGCAGCGTACTTTCACCGACCTAACGGTTCTGGCCCTCGTGTTAACGACGCCACAGTATATTCAGAGACATCTGTATACTCAGTTCAGTGCTTGAGTGAACAGTCTTATATTGCTAGAGATTCATTAATATTCAGAGAGACATTGACTTACGACTTATACCCCAAGGAATATCCAATGTTCTATTTAATTTTAAATGAATTAGATATTATAATCATTTTGGACCACCCGCGAGGGAATAGAAAGAGCCACATACCCAAAACCGTAACAGAAGGTCCAGTCCTAGCTATCTAGCTGGTAGCGAAAATCCACCACAGTCGGGGTTCATCAACAAAGAGGTGCGCGTACGAGCCTCGTGTGCCGTAACTACGCGGCCCCGCGACTGTGAGTGTGAGAGGGTGGCGCCTGGCGCAGTGCGGGATGCTTCCAACCGGCATGAAGCGAACACGGGGCTAGGCAGCGGAACGGAGACGGCGATGGAGGTACTGGCCCCGACGACGAGCTAAGGGAGTGGGAGAAAGGCGGAGTGAGATGGGACCAGGAAGAGGAGGAGGAGGAGATTGAAGGGGCGGGATATATTGTGGCAAGAATGATCGCAGTAAGGAGGCGCGTGGAGGATGGTAGCGTGGGAGAGGCGAACATGCGGTGAAGATGGCGGAGGGCCATGAAAAGAAGCGTGGCGAATACGAGATGGGCAGAAAGGAGTGCGACGATAGCGAGCGTGACGGAGAACAGCGGAGTGAAGGAGCGTGGCGGAGGAAAGCGTGACGGGGAGGAGCGTGACGGGGAGGAGCGCGACGGGGAGGAGCGTGACGGGGAGGAGCGTGGCGGGGAGGAGCGTGGCGGGGAGGAGCGTGGCGGGGAGGAGCGTGACGGGAAGGAGAATGGCGAGGAGGAGCATTAGCGGAGAGAAGCGCGGCTAAGAAGAAAGTGATAGAAAGAAATGTGGTGGAGAGGGACGTGGCGGAGAAGAGCAGGGAAGGGGGGGCAGGATTGGAGCGGGGGGAGACTGGAGAAGGTGTCTGGATAGGAGAACCCAGGGCGGCATGGGACTGCGAAATGCTGCTGGCATCAGGGCGCGTGGGCTGTTGGGTGGAGCAGATTCCGCGCGGATGGACAAAGGCCAGCTGCACCGCCCACAGTGTTTATCTGTTTTCCTCAGTCGCCGCCCCCGTCCCGCCCAGCCCAGCCCAGCCCGGCCCGGCCCGGCCCGGCCGAGCTCGGCCCAGCCGGCATTTAATTTCACGCTCGCCACGCGGCATTCGGATTGCGATAAGGACATGGAGCTGGAAACATTTAAAATGTGTCCCCGAAGAAATGGTTACTCTCGCACAACGGTATTCTTTTTTGCGTTGTTTTAAATAACTTCCTCTTTATTTAGGCTTTGCTGGAATAGCGCTCTTAACAAATGTTACGTTCATTAACAGAAGCACAAAATTCAGTATTCCTACTGGATTAGATATAAATTTTCAAAATACCTTTTCAAATGATATTCAACACAAAAGCATCGCAGTAACGTACCCACAGGACCTGTGTGATTTCAATAGGCCAATCACGGCTGTGATAGCTATAGAATGAATATTGTGCAATAATATAGAATTCCAGACGTGGACTCGCTCAAGTTTGGGAAATGTTGCTAGTTACCTAGTAGAATGAATGGAGTTAGAGACATTTCTTCCTTTTATTTTAATTAGGTACCTTGTATTTTTTGGCGAGTTTATAAAAATTAAGGGATACGTAACGTTGGTGGCCAAAGTTATCAGGCCACTGATGAATGTGTAGAAGTTTGGTAAAAATAGTTGGAGCAAAGCGCTTTGCTTCGTTTCGAATGAAGCGAAGAAATGACTGATTTCTATTTGCTTTCAGTAACTGTTACGCACAATGAAACAAATATTTTCAAGTTCGGACTTGAAACTATAATATAATACTATACCCTATATATAATTAGAGAACATACATTACTGAACGTGAGGTGGCTAAAACCAGTGTGATCCATCCCCATCAAAAGCTGAACATGAGATAATGACATACCAAACACGGATAGATGGGATCTACTCATGAGAAATTAAATTACAATAGGTATGGTTCCGATGACTGCGACTGTTAGTATAATTGCTGCACCTAAAATATCCAATTATTTATTGTAACAGACAAAAGTATAGTATATTGCCTAATTTTTTTATCTTGTCAATGTTTTATCCAATTTAGACTACTTGCTCGATAAATACTTAGGAAAACGAGATATTATAGGATGTTCTAGTAATCACAAATGCAATTTCATGGCTATTAAGAATCGTGTAAACGACGGATTAGAATCGCAGTGACGTAAAACTAGATCTGCACTTCCTGCCAACTAAAATCTAGGCACACTGTGAAAACGGAGAACAGTCAGGTGATAATGGCAGGGTGAGACAAAGCCACAATGTGAGGGCGGGGAGGAAGGTGGAGACATAAACATGGCTTTGGCACAAATGTATTCAAATTAACAACGAAACAATAATTAAAAACCGTGCAGTTATTGTTTGAATCCTGACTATTCTCATTATTCAATAATTAAAAAAATAAAAATTTAATTAAAAAGAAAACCTAATTCAAACAATATCAAATGAACTTTAAAGCAAAAACTATTTATTTCGAATACAATCAGGCAATTACAACTCTTGACATACAAGATGATGATTCTATATTTATTAAAATTCTTTGGCACGATTCTTTGTTCTTAGAAAGAAGTCGATGCCGCACAGACCTAATTCTCTCTCTTCTCTTGAAAGAAATTGATTTGTCGTGACCAAAATTATCTTAAGATAAATGGAACACAATAATCCTGACTATGTAAAAAGTGAAAAAAGACTGTTAAAAATCAAGAGGTAAACAATTCAAAAATATTTCTCACAGAATTAATTGGAGAAATTTTGTCAGTGTCGCGTTATAAATGAGAGTTAACGTTGATGAATGAATATATACGAAATGTTCTTCCGTAGACTAACTTTTCGCATTGTGAACAATTAAGCGAAACAATTACACGTTTACAGTAAATGTTCTGTAATTTTAGCAAACTAGGAAAAATTAAGATATGAGTGTCGGGGTTTCGATTCCAATCCAGAAATACGGTGCTTCATTGCCTTGAAAAGAGAGGTTATATACTCTTTGGTGCAAAAAGAGACCAGTTAAGCACTCGTTATCGAATGAAAGTTCAATTAAAGCTGTTCATGAAAACGAGACTAAAGAAAGTTACAAAAAAATATTAATTATATTACTTCTTTAAGGAGAGTGCAGCATTTCACCAATCTCTCGTAAGTTATTTGAAACCATCAAAATCACATGTTTTTCTACATTTCTTCCAGAACCGGCTGAGAGTTGTACCAATGAAGTGTCTTGACGAAAGGAATTAAATGAGCTGTTGCTCACATCCGTAGGTGCCGTAAGTAAATATAACATTTTCTTTACTTAAAAAACAAAAAAACAAAAATTTAAAGAAATTTATTAAATTTTTCTGGATGGATCCGCACAGAAGGGTCCCCATCAGGAGACCAAGACGCATCATTTGTCTCGATTGGTAGATGAGAATTGGTCGAACATACTACATAAGAATCTCTGCTTTCGGATTGACAAAATGACCCAATGCACGATCAATTTCAACCTTCGATATGCGACGCGCAGGGCATTAAATCAAATTGAATGAATCATCAAAGTGAATCAGTTGCGTCAGCCAGTGCGCGCCTGGCCCCGTGGCGCCGATCGCTGGGCTTCCCAGGGCAGCGGCGCAATGCAGCCCCGGGCACGTCATGGCCGGGTGGCCCCTACGGGCCTCGCCTGCGCCCACGCCTGCCCCACCCCCCTGTGACGCACCACGTTGAGGCAGGTTGGGGAGTATCTACAGGGTGGAATGTTTAAAAATGTGAGAGAAGAACTACTTTTTCACACGATAATGCGAGACAGGAAAGTTTGAGGTAACAAAACATGTAGCCATGAAGAGACATCGTGTAAAATAATAGAATATAGAAAACACATATGTGACAGAGCATGAGGGAATTGTAAATAAAGAAATGAAAATTTGTAAACGTTCTCAAAATAATTAGATTTTCGGGAATATAAAAACATTTAAAAAAGTGGATATAATACAAGATTGTTAAATGTCAATGAGAAAATAAAGTAAATAATGATGGCCAGTTATTTGTATATGGCATAAAAGAACAACATACATTTCTTCTAGTATGCGTATATCTTGGGGTGAATTGGGTATTATGTGAGTGTGAATGTGTTCATTGTATTTATAGCAACAAGTAGTTTTGAAGTAAGGGTAGTATTTATTGTTTGGATTATATTGATTTCAACGTGAAATTTAATAACAGAGGCAAAAGGATAAAATGTATTATAAATAAATAGACCAAGCAATTGTGGACAAGCGACTACTTACTTGAATGGGGAAATTTTATTGGCAGAAGTGAAATCCATAGATTATATCCAATATAATAATTTTCCCGCCAAGTTTTCGTATGAACGATGTTTTCTTGTTACCCACATAAATGTAGCAGACCTGATATTAATTATAATAAGTATAAATAGAGCTAGCCAATACCGTGAATTGATAGCCAGGAATTTTAAGGCGAAATTATTTATTTACGTAAAAGAGTTTTGTGAAGTTAATTAAATGAGTCAAAGGAAGAGAAGACAGGTTGTATTGCAAAACACATATACATATGTACGGCGTGTACAGTTCATTAAAGTAGCCTCCCAAAAAATCCACAATTCGTTATCAATGATGTTGAAGGTGACAGATACCTGCAGCCTCACAAACAAAATCTTTTGATCTCCCTTATCGATGTGGCAATATCTTCACGTATATAGCGTAATATTGCTTTTGAAATAATAAACAGCTCATTTACAGTTTTGTCTCGTTTCAATTTGACTGAGTCTCATAATAATCTGACATCGAAAAAGGAGGACTAGCATATTTGATATTTGGAGATGATTTTATTTTATAAGAGCAACAAGAGTCTAATCGTCTAAGAATTCTGTGTAAATTTATCAGAAACGTTGGATGGTGTTAATAAGAATGATGAGGAGCCACCGGAAAGAAAAATGCTTTTGGATCAAAATTTACCTGAAGGATGCAAAGTAACTCAAAAAGTCGTGATTGTAGGAATTACACAAAATGTTATATTCTGCGTTTACAAATTATTTTGAAAACATACATTGTTTTCCTGAAGCTGTTTCTGAGCAGTTTTTGTTTGATGCATGAATATTTTGACAAACATCCATCACATCACTTAACGTAGGTATTTGTCACAATGTCCAAAACTTTTTTTGACCCTCGAAACAGCCTGTGATATTCATCAGCTTCGGAGAAATCATTAATTTGTGCACGCGAACTGCGAAGCGAAGTTCAAAGCGCGCCGCGCCGCCTCTGCGAACCTCGATTGCGCCCCACGGGCGGGCGCCACCGAAACGGAATTCAGGAGTGCCATAAGCGTTCGCCTCCGCCTTTATTTATTTACTTATTTATTCATCTGTTTCCTCGACATGGAACAGCGTCGGTAATGGCGACATTTCTCTTAATTAAAGCTCCATAAAAAGTTGCGAGGCAACGCTCTCAGAGAGCGAGGGCAATCGGGAAACGCGCGCGCTAACACTTGACTATCGACCTCCGAGAACGAGAGCGAGAGCGCGAAGGGGCGGCGGACGGCGGTGGAATTCCGAGGTGAACCAATGCACGGGGAGCGCGCCGTCGTTATTGTTTGTTATTATTGGCGCTCCGTTTGTGGGATTTAGTGCCGCACCAACTAGTTTGTGGAAATGAGTCGATGTATCGTGCGATATTCGCGGTCCCAAACAACTGGGCTACTTACTCGGACGCTGGCCTAGTAGTGGCTACATTTGACACATGTTCTCATGCAACCTAATTCAGTGTGCGTTTATATCCACAATGCCGTTTTGTGTTACACACTAATTAATTAGAGCAGGGCGGGGTCGTTTCGTGTAATGTGGGCATGTCAAACTGCGCCTGCGCAAGATACTTGCTCGCCTGGGAAGCCCGACGCCTCTACGGGAACGACCAGCTTCCCCTGACTCCGCTCTTATTTTCCCTCCAAATCAAGAAAGGGGTGTACACGCGTATGCTGATGCGGGAGTGTAAGCGCAAATCATTCCCGAAGCATAACATAGAATAGTGGCTTCGAACGAAAATTCATTGACCTGATATTTTTCATCTAACAACCGAGAAATTATCTATATATACTTAACTACGAATTACTTTATTTAATGTATATTGAGATAGGTCATGTCAGCTCAGTGAAATTTATTATAAATTAATTAAAAGAATAGCAAAAGACGATGATACATTCATAAACCTTTGGGGAAAATTAAAACAATGTAACGTTGATAGGATATGCGTTGCTTATTTTAAGAGAACATGCATTTCTTTTATGTATTTATGCCTATCGAAATTAAAATATAAATTATTTAATAAGAAGAAGTTATTGGGAAAATACCAAATGAGATTTTTGTTGTGCAATATGAGGACAGAAGCATCGAATTCGCCAGTGAAACAACAGAGACAGAACACGATCGGGAGGAGGGGGAATCGCAACTGAAAATAACCAGGAGATGTACTTCGAGTGAGCACAGATGGTAGGGCCGCGAGATGGATAAGGTTTTGTACCTCGAGTGAGCACATACGTGTCTTAGGCGTCATATGGATTTTACAGTGGTGAGTAGTAATTGATTAAGAAACATTGTGCTAAAAAGAAACGAGAAACGCGAAATGAAACTGAACGTATAAATTCGCGATAGACAATGTTTAAAATGGCGAAATTACGAAAGCTAAAAGTGTGAAAAATTACAACATGGAAGGAATGGAGTCGCAGCTTGAAGTATGAATTACACGAAGAAGGCCAAGAGCGCAGATGTCTTCTACACACAGAAGACCCCATAATTTAAATAATTACAAAGTCTTGCAATGTATAATGCCAAGATTGTTGTGATTTTTAAGAGTAATATTAAATTGAATACGTCAGATATTAAAGTAAACGTGGCCGTAGTAAGATATAGTTTCAATATTTAACTAGTGGTGCTACAGAATGTCACAGACTTTTCTGTATTAGTTTTCATTTTTCTTTGGTCTCGGTTAGCTTTTCGAATGAAATAGTTGTATAAGTTGTCTCCCCGTAGACGTTTTGTGGCCTCCATACAGCAGAAAACTTATTAGGCCGCCTAAGCTATCGAAAGCTGCTATTGTAATACACAATATTGTTGGCAACGACAATTATATGATTATTGGAATGTAAATGCCAACAAAAACTTATTCTTGCCTTCTGCCATCTATCTCCTCTAAAGTACACTTTTTTGACATTTTCTTAATATTTCGGTATACTAACTGTAGAGCGGAAATATTACTTTAAGAATAATAAAGAACAGCAAAATCTCATCCTAAATGACAATTTTATTTGACAAAATTCGAACTAGTTTAAAAAAAAGTGGCGTTAAAGCGCTACTGTAAATTCGAAACGTAAAGCTCTTTTTCACAGAAAAGTTTTGAGTTTTCGAAAAACATAATTTGAATTCATTTAATTACATTTACTCACAAATACAATAATGTTTACAAATTGCTGGAAATGTGCATATCAACGGTGTGAGAGATCTTTCAAAAAATTTACACTTATGTAATTTTTGAAAAAAATAAAAAAAGTACACTGAAATTCCTTTACGTCATATTGAACAGTGCAAATACTACTATCAGTTCGAGATGATTGAAGAACAAATTTTAAGCCGTTTTTGAGAAAATGGCGTTTGAGCGTTTCTGAAAATGCGGAGTTTGAACTAGTTTTCACAGAAAACGGTAGTTTTTGAAAAACCAATCCTGACATTATTTAAGGCACATGCACTCACAAACATAATAGTGTGAACAAATTGTCGCTAATGTAAATATAAACGACTTGATAGACAAGTAAAAAAACATTTTTGTAATTTTTGAAAAGACAACAGAATAGAGCAATATGGAGTTTATATTATCTTATAGAGTAGATTTAGCACTATTCCTACCAAACGTTTACAGAAAAAAATGGAGTCGTTTTTGAGAAAATAATGTTTTCGTAATTTTTTAAAACTGCACATATTGCAGGCAATATTGCGCGAAAACTACTAAAATTTTCAAAGAAATGTATGAGACCTTAATAAAAGAACTCACTAAGTAGAAAAAATTTTATTTCCAGGAAAATCTCTGTCTTCAATTTTGTAATTGTAGAAAGACGCCCGAAAATTTTTGAAATTTTGAAATTTTCAATAATTCAGTGTTAAACTTTAAAATAGAAAATATGCCATATTTATAAGTGTATTTTACACTATTGTCAAAAGAAATTTAAAAACAATATTTGGAGCCTTCATAGGCGTTCACTACCGACCTACGTAAGTAAACCTTTTGAGACCAGAAAACCTTTAATTCGTATGACTGCCTTAGAAAACAACGACGTCCACGTCATATAGTTCATTTGCAGTATGAAAAATCTTATGCGGTCTGAGGGGTAAACATCTGATGGAGGCCGGTAGCAGGAATATAAAATTTCTCTCATCACCAGCATTAAAAAGGAAATGTATAACAAATGTTATACAAAATTTTTCACAAACTTTCTGGCTTGAATTGTGGAGTAGGTAAATGAGAACTTAAATTACACTTTTGTGACAAGAAGAAAAGGAAAATTACTTACATTTTTCCTGAAAAGAGCGGATCTCCTCAATACAACATTCCTAACTTGCACTTCACACATGCAACCGCGTTCCGTTTTATCTTGAATTAAGGTGGAATCGGATTACTACTCGCGTTCGAACTCGTGGTCGAGAACTCTGAAGTACATAGGTGGTTCCATACCTTTCCGTCTTGACCAAGATAACGATCTTCTATGAGAAAACTTTCTCAGTAGTATATAGACTTATCTTTAATTGTAATGATATACGTTTGCAGCCGACATCTCACTCAATTTTGAGGGGAGAGGTACTGGAATGGTGCGTGAAATCTCATGGTGTTTAGCGTCTTCACGACAAGGTACCTGTAGTTACTCCTCAGATTTCAAAGAATATTGTGAAGGGCTATGGCATTAAGGACCATTCACAATACAGTCCAGATTTCACACCCAGCAACGTCGTCCACTTATCAAAAATGGAGAAAACTTTCATGAAAAAAGTGTTTCAGACGAGGGTTAGGTGAAAGGAGCTGTTTTGACAAGTTTTTGAACAAATAATCGGAGTATTTTTCCTCGTATCGTGAAAGGCGTTCAGGCGCTAGCGGGCACTCATTGATTGATACCTTGCTGGGTGGTCCTTTAGTCAACAATAACAACGCAGCGTCTGAGTTCAAAAGATCAGCTGTTATTTCGGAAGTTTGTGTAAATATTTGTATGCTTTTGAAACAGCCAAACGCAGGAAATACACCGACGGATCCCGGATTTGTTTAGAGATGGTCTCCTCTGTGTTGGCGTAGCTGATGATAATTAAAATAGTTTTAATTAGTACAATATTATGCCTTTGATTTGATTATTGATACAGATAGGATATGAAACGTGTGCGTTAACATGCCATGAACATGTAAGAAAATGTTCGGGGTTAATACAGGAGAATACGGGTAACATGCAGGGAACTTGTAGAGTATACTGCAATGAACGGAATATGCGAGGGACGTTATGCGGAAGACATGAAAGAACAGGTGGGAGCTGAATTATAATTCGGAAGTATTAATCTACAAAATGAGATGTTTTTCTAAATTTGTATTACATTTTGTATATTTGCTTTTTTATCTATCTTTGCTTCATAGAACAGATGATCAGAAGCGATAAGAATTTCGAGATCAAGGTAAAATTAAATGTATTATGTGCAATTTAATTTTACTGGTTTAAGTCTTTTAATTTATTATTAACACGCTTAGCAATATCAACGTTCACTATCGAGCCTATAGTGCAGTAACACTATGTTCATGGTTTGACCGATTAAAGCAGGGTTCCAATTCGAAGCTATTTTCACTATCAAAACAATTAATTAGAAAGTTGGGAATATTCGCACTGGTTCAATATACGTTCCGTCAAGTTTATTGTTCCTAATCTTTGTTATAGATAGCATACTAAGCAAAGAAACAAATTGTATCAGCCTGAAGAGACTAAACAAATATTTTCTGAAACCAGACTCATGTTTGTAAAATTTGCGCCATATTAATCTAAAAGGCTTCAGGGGAATCAATCTCTTTAATGCTACGCATTTTCAATTGTGTACAATTAATATCGTTCGGAAAGTGAATACCTCTTCTGCGCTCAATGAAGAATCGATCTATCGAGTAACACTCGTCGAGCCAATTTCTCCACTACAAAGCGCGAGATAAACGAAGCGGAAACCCAGCGTCCACCTCCACACAGGAGATGCGGGCGCTCATACGTGAACTGAACACGCACGGACACACAGAGGGAAGGCGGAGGTACGGCTCTCGTTGCTTTTTATTGTGAAACACGCGCAAAAACGAATAAAAATTAATAGATCGTGCTACAATATGCACAAAAGAATCGAGACAATAGAATAGTCTGTCAATAAAATATAATGAGTAATATCGACCTTAGATAATACAAGTGATAAATGTTATTAATGATGGAGAGTTTTGATGAGCTGTAGATTTAAACACAATAATCTTGACTACAGTGATTATGGCGTCTTAGAGATATGACGTAGTGAAATTGTTTACACGGAACCGCTTGGGCAAAAATCTAATCGATAGATTATTGTTTGTGTATTACAGGCACTAAACGTGGCAATTTTTGCCAACATAGTAGTTAAAAAAATATTTTTTTTTGTTTTGCACATCCCGTTCATCTATGTTAGCCTAAACAAATGCACAGTCCCACTCCCAGAAAACAGTATCTGGAATATCACCTACTTTTTATCACGCTTCATCTGTCCGCAAGCGAATGGGAGTCTCCTACTGATTACTGCACAGTTAATTAACACTACTGCACCACATACTACACAGCCGTCAAACAAATTTATATTTCTACGTTATGAAACTTTCCTGCTTCAATTGTCACCCTCGTTGTATAAACAATAATTGTCATTCTAGCATAATCCATTTTAATTACTTTTGTCCGATTTTAAACAGAATTTGTTTGGCGAGTATTTGTTTCATCGATAAGTAAATATATCGATGTATGGATCTGTTCACGTTTTTGCTCACGGTCATGTATATCGTATTGTAAAGTGTGGCAAACGGACCTCGTTATAGGCAGGACGTCTGGCGCTGCGGCGGAGCCTAGGCCGAAGGATTAGGGCAAGACACGCTGTTATGATGTCGCAAGCGGGCGGGGGCTGGAAAGGTCCGCAACGAAGGTGCAGAACATTCCAGAAGTGTTTTGGGAACTTCTACGAATTGGAGGAAATACTAGCAGACAGGTCTAGCCAGCCCGGCGACACTGCGTGGCGTGGCAGCGATCACGTGATTTTGGTTGCCCCGGGAACGCAAGTATACCGTTGCGGGTCGCGTGGGATGAGAGTATATAACTCGGGGCGCGAGTCGCGAGGGTGGGTCTCGGCTGAGTAGGAGGTGCGTTGACGAGCGATGCGTCTGGAAGCCATATTGGAATGACACTTCCCCTTGGAGTGGTCACGTCGGACTTTGACTCGTGGAGGGGGCAACGAGTCAGGCAATCAATGGCAAGTAGTTAGGGATCAGTCATGCAATATGGGGACCGTCTACCAGAGCAGTACACTGATATTTTAAATTATGGTTTGTAAATAATTTTGGAAATAAACCTGAAAATAGTTGAGCCCTTATTTGTGATTCTAGTGAGATTTCTACGACGTCACAGTATGTCCAGGTGTGTGATAGAATCAAGTAATGCCATATTTATGTTTACATCTTAATTGTAAAATATCAATTACTTGTCAAAAAGCATGTGCCGTAACAAGATTAGATTCCAGTCTAAAACTTCTATCATGCCTCTGATAGTATGTAAGGAAAGATTGTGTGGAGTTAAAGAGTGATTTTTGAAGCCGTTGAATTGATGAGCATGCTTCTTTGCCTTGGTGTAATAATCATTGACTCGCTGATTAACGCATGCGTTATTTAGTTCTTAGAGCTTTCTTGAAGTGTGAACCACCTGTAATGTTTAATTGTAACATAACAAGTATTTGTCACTGTGTATTTCTTTATATGTCCTCATAGACTGAGAAATTGAGAGAGGGATCAAGAGCGATAGTACAAAAATGTGCGAGAAGGCCAACCCGCAGCTTTTCATATCTCTTATAATCTTTTCTCTCTACACAAGCTCTCTGAGAGAGACCAAAGGCCGATGCCCCGAAGCGCCGCTCGCTGCGACAGAGGCGAAGGCGCTTCGAGGGTGCTCGACAAGGGCGCGCGCAGCGTGCGGGGGAAGGCGCGATGGAGGTGAGATGGGTGGGTGAGTGAGAAGGGCGCGGCCTGGCGGAGAGGGAAAGGAGAAATCGAGTGTTAGTGATTCAACTACTAGGCATTATTCCTGTAAATTTAGTGTTTTTTCGGGCGTCACCGTTTTTACATGCGCGTCACCGCCCCAGCCGGGACAAATTCTAAGCTCCCGACCAGTCTCCCGGCATGGCAAGTGTTCTAGTGTAGTGCATGTTAGTGAAAGTGTGTGCAAGGGACGTGCAAAACGAGGAAGTGGCAGGAAAGATCGCGTGGGTCCGTAGCCCGTTTGTTAGAGAACTGCTCCGGCATTCGCCTGGTGTTGAACGGAGAAACCACGGAAAACTGCCGATCAGAGTAACCGTCCGCTAGAATTCTCATCGAGACATGGACTGAATTCGATCTAGCTGACAAGCTAGTGTCGAAAACCATGCCACCGACAGTACTTGAACCTAGGACCGCCCGGTCACAGGAGCTTCCGTGACATATTGATCCATGAGTCACGTCTCTCGTTGGGAAAGGGTCGAGAAAATTGGGAGAACTCATGGGTGGAAAGCGCATGAGCTGTTCTAGGCTTGAATGTGGTAATGACGCAGTAAAATTGATTACATAGAAAGAATTGGGGAATACATTATTTTAACACGTTACCTTGTACATTGGAGGTATTAAAGCCTGGCAAATTTTGACATCTAAGTTTAACCTAAACAACTGCATATTCCACGCCCAAGAAACCGTATCACTTTCACGTTGAGCGAGAGTGGCGGGTAGATTGGGGACCTGGGGAGGCGGAACGGGGCGGAAGGGGGAAGAGCGGGACGGGGCGGAGCGTGATGAGGAGGGGCGGGCAAGAGCGGGGCCGCGTGGGGCAAGTCGAAGCGAAGGGCGTGATTGGGATGAACGGGGATGGCAGCCCGCCGGACAGGAAAGGGCGGGGAATGTCTAGGAGTGACGGGATGACAGTGGCTGAACGGGTCTGCAGAGGGTGAGGGGGGCGGAAGGAATCGGGGGTGTGCGGCTGGGGGTCGCAGGGAGAGATGATGCCCGTTCTAATTACGCGCGAATTGCCACTCTGCGCCGTCGGAGCGCTGCCTCCGCTGCCCCTTGGCCTCCGGCAACGTCCGGTCGCTGCGAAGGAGGTGCCTTCACGAACTCTTTCGGTGCGCGAGGTCCGGTTCTCTCTTCCACATCGCAATCCTACCAACATGAATTGAGTCTCGTGAGAAGTATAGACTCTTTGAGATATGCTAACATTGAGTTAGACTGATGCTTCTAGCACCACCCTTGTTTATTCCTTCTCTTCTTGATTAATTTATTGGCGATTAGGGGGCCTTCAACTGGTGCTTTAAGTGATGATCTTATGGGTAGATGGTATGCCTCTCTTCCTTCGCCTTCGCCTCCCTTCGCCTTTGTCTTCCTTCCTTGGTCTTCCCATTGAACACCGCCCAAATGCCGGTCGGTAAATCTACCTCTGCCTCCGCCTCCATTTCGACCTCCAGCTCTGCCTTCGTCTGCCCCTTCCCTGCCCCTTCTTCTCCTACGCCGCTTTGGAAAGAGAAAGTCCGCGCGCAAGGCCCGCCATTGCATTTGGAAATAAACCTGAAAATAGTTGGGCTTGGGCGTCAAAACAATCCGAGGTGTTCCAGCGCTGTATCGAATTCCGCTGGAATGCGGCGTGCGAGAGTGCTTCACTAACCGAAAGCAAATACAGACGACCGAGAAAGCGGCTGTCAGTTCTCTCTCTCGAAGCAAATGACCGTATGTTGACGCATGTGATCAAATCACACGATTTTCTGTGAATTTGGAACGGGAGTACTTTTGCATATGCCTGTTCAACTGCAGCTAATTCTGGGCTTTAACAAAGCATATGACACAGAATATCATCGGGTTCTCAACCCTCGAATTGAATCTACCTCTTTTGCCTATTCTTTTACACCGTTATATTTTACAGAGTATACTAAGGAAATATATTTGTCATAAGTACTACAGATTAAGTACTGTATTGTATTGCGAAGACACGTGCTATTTAATCAATGCTTTACACATTTATGCGTTCTCACAAAACATTGAATCCCTGTTGGAATTACAGAACGACGCCACAGTGCAAACGAATTAAATCAGGATATTTTCTGCACATCTTACCAAATTCTATGACGTTTATCGTCTTTGAAAATCAAGTAATGAAAGGATGCCAGAAATAAAGCCAAGTAACATAAGGGATGCCAGAAATAAAACTCATAATTAATGCAGAGGCATCTTTACGCACTAATCTTTACAAAGGAAATAATATTAAATTATAAATAATCCAATTGTCGTAGGTTTTTTAGGTAAAAACGGCGTGGGGTCTAAATTTCTTTTCAACTCCGTTGAGTCGATGGTGCAATCGGTTGAATCACTTTCAGTGGCCCCAAGGAAGTGTCGTCCAAAACTGCTTTTTGTTTTCTAAGTACTTCCCAACAAGGATCGGAGTTGCCGGCGCTGGGCGAAAATGTTTTACTCGTTACCAGAACTTACTAAAAGTTGATATTATTAAACTCATGATTTTAGAAAAGCGGACGAAAGTAGCAAAGACGGGTTGAAAACTACAATTGCAAAGGCTACAAAGCAGAACAAAAAACAGAAACATCAGAGGCTGCGTTTTTCTAAATATACGGAGTTTTGTTTAATGTTTCAATATAATCACTTGGCACAGACCGCAATATTCTGTATTTTCACAACACAAGAATTGTTTATACAATCGGTTGAAGATATGTTCACTTACCAAGAGTGAGAAATTGGAGAAGTAGTTGACAGAAACAATTAGAGAAGTAAAACTGAGTAAAAATAATCACATCCAAGTGAAATCATTCGGAACAATATACTAAAGTTCTAGTTTAGTCTTCTGGAGCTTATTAAATCATTATTAACGTGGAAACTTTTTTACATTACGCTAAAAACATAATTAGTGACACCACATGAATTTTAAGAGCTTAGAACACAGCGTTTCCGAGTTATACTGGATGTAATTCGTAGCTTTTAGGATTCGAGACCAAACGGTGACTTTCGACACTAGCAAAATAAGCTAGGTCTAAGTTAGCTGCTGTCTATAGGAGAATTCTAGCGGCTGGCAGCTCCGATCAGTAGTATTATGTAGTTCCTCCGATCAACTCCAAGTGAATGCCGAACCAGTGCCCTAACAAGAGACTACATACCGCGATATTTTCTTTCTCTCCCTTGTCATATCCTCACCCCCTTACTTACACTTAATTGCAGTTTCAAGCACTACACTCCCGTACATGTCGAGGGCCAGTGTGAAGCTAAGAGCTTGTTCCCGCTGGGGTGGTGCCTTCTGGTGGGAGATACCTGCATGGGAGAAACCGTCGGTGTTGAATCTCACCATCCAGCGAGCAAGAATACCAAAACCTCACATGAAAAATCATGCACAACACTTACGTAACTAATGACCCTTGCGAATAACGAAATAATAAATTAATAATTGCGGGTAACATGGATACCTATTTTTTCCTTTATGAAATAGATCGTGAAAATGAAGATTTGCCTTGTTAAAATTGATACCTGCCAGTATATCCCTGTCCAGCAGCACGAAATATTTTTTCTCAATCGTTTCTTGTATATAGAACATAACAGTCATTTTTTGTCACCGAATTATCTTAGCCTTCCGTGAATAATCTGATAACTCTCGAACATTAAATTTAATAGGAGAGCAAAATACTTTGCCATTCTGAGATTATTTTAACTAATATTTTAGGGCGAAAAACTAACAACTAATCTTGTTAGAGTGTATGATACTACGAATTTCACGTTATATTTCTAAATACAGAGGCACCTCTTAAACAACAAGAAGAAATAATTTAATATCTTTGATTAATGCAAATATGCAATATATTAAACATGTTTCAATGTACAACCTTCACCAGGAATCAATGACATAGATGATTCATACGTTTATACAGGCAAAATAGGCAATGATTTCATTAAGCAATTATTAAATACTCATGAGAATTTTCGTATTGACGTATTTAGACTTCTCTTGCAGCTTTTAAGAAAACAATTTTTAAGTTGTTACATATTATGATTGATGGACAGACCGTCTCTTTAATGGAAATGTCATAATCTGATATGTTTGCTTGTTTTCAGGTGAGTTGACGTTTGCGTTTCCGAGCTTCTGCGACAAACTTCTATGCGGGTCTCATTTAATGTGGTGAGTTAACATTGTTTTCAATCACCTCTGTGCAAATTTGAGTATTAGACTAGGTAAATTCATACAAATATCATTTGATAGCAAAACATTTACAGTTCTTTCCACCGCATTTCATATACAGTTATATACATTATTATCCAAATGTTATATTAAAAAGTATTGGTTTTGAAAAAACGGGCAATTCTATCATTGTTTTTTAGTTTTTTAAGTTTCAACTAAACACTTAATAATACATGTCTTGTTTTCCAGTTTATGAACGCAGACAAGCGTTTGGAGAATGAAATCAGATCCATTGAAAATTCAATAAGTTGACACGAAAGCTGGATGTATCTTTAAACAATTAAAAAATTCTGTCTAGGGACTTGAAATGGGAATAACACTGACAAAAATGAAGGCAATATTTCCGGTAATATTTAAGCTGATGCATTCATCTCATATTGTCCTTTGCAGTTGAATGCGAGAATGTTGCTCTTCGAATAGCAATAACCCTCAACACCCTTTCCTTGCACGGACATTATTACTTCGTTCGGAATTTATAGCCAACTCCTTCATCCCCGAATCAAATAAACCTCATGCCTCATCTTGGTGATTTCGCCTATTTTTCCCAGGCCCAGTGGTCAAGAAGTTGGATCTGAACAGGAAAGTAAGATAAACTAGGGATAAATTAATCAAATATAATGACGCTTGCCCATTCTCCGTAAAAAAATTTTAGAATGTTAATTTATTTTCCACAATTGGCGTCCTTTGTTTATATCTGAGGTAAAAACTTTCCTTATTTCCCCACTGCCAGTATTAAAGTCAACATGTATTGCACAATAGAAACTATGTTATTCGGAAAAGAGCTCTTTAAATAAGCGGTTAAATTTCCATTGAAGCCGTTAAACCTCAAGATAAGCAAGAGAGTTTGGAAGTGTGTAGTGGTCGATTTCGCATTTGTTGCGAAATCGGTTGGTATCCTATACCATGGCCGATCCCACATCACCAATATGAAATGAGCTGCAGGATTGTGGGGTTTGGCACTACGACTAGCGCCCCCGATATCGCTTTCTTCAAGAAGTTAATAGTGTGGCAGAAATTTACTAAAGAATGAGCTGAGTATGCGGTGTACACTGTCGGCCAAAAGAAGATGGATTTTGAAATTGTACTCAATCATGGCATCGCACGCCCTCAGTGCTGCAGTAACCAAACCACGTCCGGGGTAACTAGGACGCGCCTGATCACTTGGTGTATAGCTTTGACGTAGCGCCCAATAGCTTTCTTCTCCTCCTCGAATTGAAGAACTAACTAGGAGTCCGACACTTCTAGACCAATGAATAGCTTCAAACAACGTTCACGACCATGTAGCGGCATCATTCGTCGAAGCGGCTAAGCCAAACCAAATGCTTGTACCGTCTGGGCGATTATGTAGAAACATAACCATGTTTGTATTTAAATTTTGAACACAATATTTTCTTTACTTTTTGCTTGTTTGTTTGTTACGGTTTATAGGAGAACGCAAAAGACAATCCTCGTACTCCGTACATTTACTTAATCAATCGTATTATTTATTCGCAATACAATAAATATATTAGTAATACTTTTACTTGAGTATATTATTTGCAGTTCGTAAGGAATAATACTCCTATATTATATTCAAAATACAAAACACAATCTCCGGAACACCCGCTGCACTGGGACTTCTTAAGGGAGAACTATTTTTCTCCTTGCGGTTGCAATTGCGGTACGTAGATTGCGCAAAGCAGGGTATGCCTGAGATTGTCGTAATCGTACAGATAGTTATTGGGTAACTTGTATGCGTCTGCCCGTCTGTCGGTTGTTATACTACAATTTAAATAGAGTCACTTCTGATTTTGAAATGCTGGACGCGCGGTTATCCAAGCGGGAGCCTCGTTAGAACTTAATTTTTTGTATTGAAGCTCCCGATTGCATAATTGTGTCTCAGTTGATCGAACGTCAGAAGTTACTGTTTAAATCAGAGAATAGACCTATTCCTGACCTCCATTCGTGCATACGAGGTGCCCTTTTGATGTTTCCACAACATGGAAGGTTGGTTTTTCAAAAATGCATGTTTGTGAACGTGTAAGGCACCTATAATGTTGACGGATATATTATTTGGTTCTTCTCGACAATTTTCCTTTTCCTTTTCGCCATAAGGAGAATTGTCACAATTTTATTAATGAAATAACAATAATTAAAATTGATTTATGTAATGTATAAACCGTGATGCTAAGCTGGTACAATAAAACAATTACAATGATATTTAGTGTTAATAGTTAGCATTTCCATTACACAAAAATTATGCTTTTGTGCTTTAGGATTTAAATCTTATGGATAAAGTCGTCTGACGAAAAACATCAATTATATACTAGTAATTTTCTTGATATAATTAATTTAAAAACAAATCCTAAAGTAATGGACTTTTGCTTTCGTAATCCTGGTGTCTCGAATTCGCGAAGGAATGTAATGGAAGACAACATCCTATTTTGCCATCTTGTTCTTTCTCTTGAAATGTTTTGTAAACGTCTATTTTAGCGGACACAAATTCTTTAGAAAGTGAGTTCCCCGCCCTTTGTGTCGCTGTCATGTGCCCGCCAGGCACGTTGCCTCTTTCGCCTTCTCCGCCCACCCCACTGCGCCACCCACCCCGCACCCCAACGCGCTCTGGCGGCGGGGAGCCGCACCCGCCCCTCCCTTCCCTTCCCTTCCCTTCCACCATCGCGCCGCCACCCCGTGCGGGCTCGGCCCGCACACACTGCTCGACTCGTTTGAGGTGCAACGTCCCTCATCTCCCTCCCAAGGGCTGCGCTCGCTTAAAGCGGAATTTAACGTGCCAAGAATAGTGAACGGGGGAGCTCGTTTTAATTCCAAAAACTACCACGTTTTTCTGAAATCGGGTGAATGGTATATAAATAATGGTGCCCCCAGACGTACGGAAGAATTTTCTTTTCGCGAAATCAGATACGCATATCCTCTATTTTATTCTCATTGACCTCAAAATCTTAAATAATAAATATTATTGCTAAATGCCTTGCCGACTTAATGCCAAACGTAAGACATGGACATTGGTACAGATTTAATAAGAAAGAATTCTAGAACTCAATGTTTATTTGTCAAATTATGTCCAAATCATAAACCTTTTTTTTAATTAGAAAATAATATTTTCTAAATATCCTTTTTACAATCACGATAAATCTTTTGAAGTTATTGAACGCAACGTTATAAAATTGCTTCTATTCCTCTTCCCTTAACCGTAATTAAACCATAAAGTTCTTGCATCAAGTTGACCGCTCTTTCAGCTGAATCGTTCCCTGTCCTAATCATTGGAATCTTCTTTCTATATTCTTCAAACAAAGCACCATTTAGTACCACCACAAAGTAGATAATTAATTTTCAGACGTGCAAACTAGAAGTTGGTTTTGACAGAAAAAAAGTCAGATGATTTTCTCGAATATTAATACACCACGAAATTCTTCCTGAATAGGGTGTAAAGTTAATCATACTTTGATACATATTTGTTGGTTAAATTTACAAATGCTTTTACTTCGGTTTCTTGGTGTACATTAACGTTAAATACTGACAATGGAGATACCTAAAATACCAAAAATGCTGGTTTCACTTCTGTAAAGCCGCTTTCAAGATGTTTTTATTAATCTTTTCGAAAGCCTTTAGTTTTTATTAATCAAATTCAAAAAGGAGACATTTTGTAAGCCACTTTTCTTCTTCAATAGTTTCAAGGCTTGCCATTTACTCTTTATTAGTCAGATTAGAACCCATTATTGAATGTTTTTCTCAACTATTAAAAATATACACCATTTAGAACTATGTAATTACACCGACGTGTTGACTACTTGAAAACTATGCCTTTACTACCAAAATAACAAGTTATTACTTGCACATCGATTCGCCAGATCGCTGAGTCGGCAAGTACTGACACGTTGTCACGACTTGCCATCGATTACAGCGCCACGAGACACCAAAAATGTTATATACTTAAGTTTTTTTGACAATCAGAATCTTTAATAAAAACCAAGGTTTCACAATTAACTTTTTTATTTTCCCTCACCTTGCCTCGTTTGATGAAGGGATTTGCATGAGATGACTGAGGTTGCATCAGGTAGTAGTCGAATACCAGTTTAATTATTGGATTATAAATACTAATGTTAAATCGTGTAATTTCGCGGTCCTTATTTCGCGAACATAAAATCTCACAAGTATTGCAAGCTTTCCTTTTACTATTTTTTCATATTTGATAAGAAATAATGAACAGATTAGTCGTACAAAGCATTCTTCACATAACTCCTCTGTTTTCATCTCCCACAAAGTAGCATTCTGAGTGTTTTGTTTCTTGGTCGGTCACCGGCCACTGTGCAGGAAATGGCCGCTGCGGAGGGGGAGGGGCGAAGGGGGTGGGTG
>BOPP01000119.1:1715437-1820456 GCA_017312745.1 Gryllus bimaculatus
GGGGCGGCGAAGCGGGGTGACGAAGCGGAGCGATGAAGAGGAGGGAGGAGGCGGGGCAATGAGGGGCGTTGAGGGCCGATGAGGGGAGATGAGGTCAGAAGGGGAGAAGTAGGCGAGGAGTGGCAAGGCGTGCTGAGATGGGAGGGGTCAAAGAGGCGGACACGGTAAGACGGGTGGTGGGGCGAGGTGGAGCGGGGAGGGGTGAAAACGGGCGTGGGGAAGTAGGGCGAACGGGGCAAAAAAGGGTAAGGACGGGCGTGGCGAAGCGGGTAGAAGCTAGGAGAGAGTGAAGGAGAGTAATTAATGGAATTGGATCAAGTAAATTGAAAGATACGATACGCGCATTAGAATTAGTGATTAAGATTTATTTGTTGTCCCATAACTCGTAGGAATCAAAAGCGCCAACTTCTCCTCTCACTTTGTGACAGTAGTGAAATAATGTTTCTGAATATTTTGCTCGAAAGTTTCAATTGCAATGCATTTTAAATCGCTTTATTATCATATAAATAGAAAATAAATATATTATTTTACTGTGGCAGAATCGAACTTCTGAGGTCCGATGTATTCTTTCAATCTTCGCGTTATTAAAGCTATAATGTGCAACATAAAATGCTTGAAAAGGTTTCACCTTTTCGTTTATCCTACTTCGGTTCATGAATGATGATGATGATGCTTAGAGGATTGCAACGAAACACAGAAATTAACAACGAACATTCACAGAAATACTCTTGCGTAACACTCGCATGTAGTAACTGCTTCCTAAAGCATTTTTCTGACAATATGATGAAAGCATACGGTAAATTTCGAGAAAGGGAAACTGTTATTTTAAAAGTATTAACAGTTATTTCTAAGAGTAAATAATCAGGATCTACTACGACAATAAGTTTCCGGAAAATTCTCCGTGAAATAATTTGCACTGTAATACGTGTTTTTTGCAATAATGATATTTACATTAGTGGTAGAAAGCGAAAGGAATAAAATTACAACAATCTCTGAAATATGAATGCAATCCACTGCAGTAAATCAGTTTATAATGGGCTATAGAAATTAAAAGTAATACATTAAAAAATAAAATTCTACTTGAGTATTTCCGATGCCTTTGACTCACGAGATCTTCAATCATCGGAATACATTGAACTACACGTAACTGTAATCTAGAACATTAATTATATTACATTAATTTAATTTGATATTAAAATTATTCGCATTTAACTCAGCATTGTTAAATAATTGGAACTTTTTACTAGATATGACAGCACATCGAAGAATTTGGTTAAGGAAATTCCCTCAATTGTAGAAACCTAAGCTGATTTCCATTGAAAACGATTGACGTACGATGAGATGTACACAGGGCGAAATGCCTAGCCTTCAGTTCCGTGCTGAGTGAACCCCTTGACATTTTACAGTATTTCTATAAATCAACTTTGCAAGGAGCATTGCTAAATTGCAATTCATGAGGGCACGTGAGTTGATCAGGAGAGTGACGAAACACCGAGGTCTGGGAAAGGACGTACACAGAGACGGAGGAGCAGAGTATTGGCGATGAAGGACGACGGAGAGGGCAATGAGAGAGAAGCCGAGAGAGCAGCGGAGAGTGACAGAGAGTGGAGGGAAATGAGAGATCAGAATGTAGGGCACAACAGGGGTAAAGGACGGGCAAGAGAATGTGGAGGAGAGGACATGGGCGAAGGGGGAAGAAAGAGCCTAGAGAGCGGTGGCAGGTGCCGAAAGAGGGCAGAGGAGACGGTAGTTCAGAAATCGCAGTGAGCTCCGAGGACAGTTGGGAGAGGAAAGCAGAGAAATGGGCAGCGAAGTGCCGAGGAGATTTCAGAGAGAGGTCAGTTAAGGAAATAGTGAAGTGGAGTGAAGAGAGAGAATCAAGATGGTGGAGAGACCAAAGAGGAGGAAGCAGAAATGACGGAGAGAATAGTCATGAAGAGAATCAAGGGTGAGAATGCGAATAGAGAGAGCATTAGGGGTGGCTTCTGTATAAGCTGAAGGAGAGGCGGTAGGTGGTGATAAAGGGGAATGAAAAAGGAAGTTGAGAAGCTCTTTAGCAGTGACGAGAGAGAGAGAGAGAGAGAGAGAGAGAGAGAGAGAGAGTAAACGCGTGTGCGAGAGAGCGAGCGAGCGAGCGAGAGAGAGAGAGAGAGAGAGAGTTAGAGTAGGAAAGTGAGAGAGATTTTGAGAGAGAGTGAGAAAGAGACAGAAAGCGGCGGCGTGCAGAGGGGAGAGTGGAGAAGAGGATAAGGGGCGTCGGACCCTGGCTGGGGCGAGGTCTCGGCGAGGGCCGTTTTTCACTGGCGCCGGTGCGACAGCTCTCCCGAAACTGCCACCGGTTAAGTTGGTCGGTTGTTTCGCTGCTTCAGCCGCAGGATCGGGCGCATTCGGAGGAAAGGCCGGAGGAGGGCCGGGGGCGTGTAGCGGGGACAGGGGAGCGGGGATCTCTGGCGCAATAAGACGGGGCGCAAACACGCGCTCTTTAATTACCCGGCGATCGCACGGCCACCGAGACGGAGCCCCGGCGGAAGGGGAAAACGGCTTCCGGGAAGGGCGGGGGCTGGGGCAGGGGGAGCGACTCAGCTGCTAGGCACTCCGCAGAGTTACGCGAACGGACTGAAAGAGCAATTAAGTGTAATTGCGCGAGAGTTGGTGGTTCTCTCATTGAATCCCGCCGAATGTTCCGGTGCATATGAATTGCGTTTGCTCGACTTCAGTATCTCTGTGTGTAATCTGACGAACTGTATTGCCAGTAAGATTTTTTAGCTGATACAGCGAAATATTTATTACAGCGTTCGGCTTTAGGTCATCGCGTTTATTCACAAAGTTGGTCTGGGGTTCCTGAATTCGTTTTTTCTCTCTCCTAGAGAAGTTACATGCATATTAAGCGCAATACTGAATTTTTTCAAGTAATACTCTAGTTAACATTAG
Organism: Gryllus bimaculatus; assembly: GCA_017312745.1. NCBI lineage: Eukaryota > Metazoa > Arthropoda > Insecta > Orthoptera > Gryllidae > Gryllus > Gryllus bimaculatus. Next base: position 1,718,369 of record BOPP01000119.1, read on the forward strand.
CATCTTATAGACTATGTAACAATTAATTTTTACGTAGGTGTCTGCGCAACTGTATACTTCAATTTGTCTATAGTAGCCGATGACATTAAGTCATTTTACACTTTCTTCTTTATAAAATGAATATTTTTAACACTGGTAAGCACATTGCTGCTGCCACGAGCCCCGCTGAGAAGGCCGTTTACGTATTATATAAAAATATTCATTTTATAAGGCAGGAAGTTTATCAATGACCTAATGTCATCGGTCACTATTGAAAAATCGAATAATACTTTAGTGTGTTGTAATGAGGCGTAATTATATGTCATAGGTCATATTTCGTCTATATTTGACATTAAGACAATATAAATATAGACACGGTTTGCTGGAATAGGAGACCACAGTTTGGCGACGTTTGATGGCGTGGAGACTGCTGACCTGTGAAGATAGACGAAAATAAATAGTGAGAAAGGAAATATTCGTTCGTGAGTGAGGGCGTAAAGTTCGGTAGAACGCTATAACCAGAGTACAATGACGAAGAGCGTTTGATGTAAAAGATGCAATGTCATATTGGTGAGGACAGTGCTTTGAAAAATTAAATAAACTACAATAGTTTGGAGAGTGATTACAGTGAATTGTCTGTATGAAATGGAATCTCAGGGGAAGACTTATGTTATTTTAAAGTATGAAGAATGCATGTTGAATCGTTGTTTAAAATTGTGGATTTAGTTTAAAGTTACGTTATCATTTCTTTTTAAAACAACATTGTGTAATTTGTTAGTTTTTCTGAATAAATGTTATCTTTTTAAAAAATTAAAAGCGATTTAATTTAATATTTTCAGAACGTTTTATTTATTCAAATACATGGTGTAGGCCCTTGAATCATCGTTCCTGAATGAATATTAAATGAATATTTTTATTTTTCCCAGTAAGTAGATTTATTGTTCTTTTGATTAACAGAGAAAGTAAAAACCTTTTCGGTATACACTATAAAATTTATGTAGACATTGCTTCTTGATTTCATATTTGTTGGCAAAACAAGGACATTTTATTGTGTAAATAAAAATAAACCGAATTATCTCCAATACGAACAAAATTTGTAACAATGCACATGCAAGTCCTAGAGAAACAAGCAGTCTTAAGAACTTACTCTTACGGGAGAGAGGGCCCAATGCGAATTATAGACATTTTACGATTTGGATGGACTCTTCCTTCGCCTATGCTCAGAAATCAGTGCGCCACACCAACATACACCAGACGTCGGCGCGAGAATCTCGCCATCCAGCGTGGAAGATCATTGCCACCTTTCGCGATAATATATGTTAGTATTGAGTTGTTGCAGGATGGCACCACAACAGTATAATGAAATTGTAGAGATTTTGTAGGAAAACTGAAAGCAGAAGTCCGTCAGACATTGTTTGTTATTGTTTGGGCTGGGGCAGTTTTTGACTGTTCAGTCAGATTTTGTTCAAGTGCAATTTAATGGCAAGTTGTCCCATGTAAGGCGGGATTAAGACAAAAGCTTCCGTTCCGTGATCAAGGTATCTAGCTCGACGTGACAGTGACACCAAAACTGTCACAAGTGCCCAGTTACCACGCACGCTTCAAGAATCGACGACGCGAAGGAAATATACTTGAAAAAAATGTTGTAGGCACATCGCAGGGGCAATTCGTGCGCTTACACTTGTTGGTTCACAACATACAAATAATGAAATGGAATATGTGGTGATCCACACTTCTCTGCCAGTGAAAATCGACAGCAGTCGATGGGCGAACGGCCTCGGCGATTCGAGCTCGTCTCAGTATGGATGAGTTATATTAATACGTATTCATTTATATTACGAGGGCCGCGGGAACAAAGAAGTGGGCATCGTCAGACGCAACCACTGGAAACTTCAGAAAATGCACCGAATGCGGGAAATATGTGAAGGATATTGGACTAAAGTCCACGTGCGAGTAGACTCAGCATTTTTAGCGCAGGCACGTGGTGAAATATTGTACGTAGCACACGATCACCGTCCGTTCGGTAAGAGGATTGCGGCCTCCCGCCCATAGGCTGGCAAATAGCGTTCTAAACTATACTGTACCTCATTAGCAGTTACGTGAATTACAGAAGATGAAGTACTCTGCGTTTCCAGGGTACTAGCGGTGTCGGCTCCGCTATTGCAGTATATTACACTTGATACCCTATAGGTCATGTGACTGTCAATCACGTTTTGCGGTACGCTCTGCAAAAAGTTAATAGGTGAAAGATGTTGTTTCACAAGTTTGAGCATGCGTTCGAAGTGACACTGCGTTAGAGAAATTTTATTTACTGAACGTTCAAGTGATATCGAGTGTTACAATTCTGACCGACATTTCACATTCGCAGGGGCAGACCGCCAGACACGCGCTTTATACTCGGCAGGTTGCCTACTCAGTAGACAGAGCGTTATCATCGTCAACGCGGGACACCATCAGCAATGCCTTCAAATATCCGATTTAATTCAAAATACTCTTTAAATACTCCCGATACTAATAAGAACAAAGGGTGAAAATTTCTGCAAAATCGGTCGTGTAGCTATTGCGTCTATATGCGACAGGCATACGCACATTCCCTTTCATTTCCATATGAATGAATAATCATGCTAACTCACCAGACCGGCCCCGCTCCCTCTGCATTTTTTTACAAAACATACAATATCATCCATTCAATAGATCATTGTTGCTACCACTATCGTTACTATGTGCCGCTATAAACAAATGCATTGTAGCATACTCCTGTGAAAATTCAAGAATCTTCAATTACTCTGAACCTAATTAGAGTGGGTAAAACCGCATTAAATGCAGTTTTATCACTACATTTTAATAGGGAATTGTACGTTGTTTAAAAACGTTTAATTCACTTTGGTGAATTTACTCTTTTGTTCCAAGAATATTTGCAAAAACAGAAAGATACGAGTACTCGTATTTTGCTATAACTGGTAGGAAAGGAAGGTAGCAGTAACATTTAAGAAATCGCATACAAGTAATAACCTGCCTCTTGTTCTGAATAATACGTGCACACTATTTAATTAAGAATAGAATAAAACTGTAGGGACATAGAAACCTTTATATTATAGAAAACGAAAAATTAAAAACAGGAGCTTAAGTTTTGCTCGACCACACCCTCCGTCTATTAGTGACAACAGTATTAAAATAGATTAAGCTATTACGGTTATTATTCCAGAGAAATCAACATACACGCAAAAGTTGGGGAAAAATAGAATTGGAGTTTATATTAAGTGTATAACGATATGAAATTAAAATAGTTATTTTGAAACACCGATACATTTTATTTATGTAGATAAAGCAACTAACTATTTCTGATCCTGATTATTTGCCTCAAAGGCATTTTGAACATACATCTCAACTCACTCATACTTCCAAGTTGATAATCTTCGAATGATGAAGACTTATTTGGAGAAAACCAATGAGATGTGAGCTCTGTGGATTTTCTACCAGCAGCGCTATGTTGTTGATAATATACATCTGCTAAATAATATGCTACGAAATACCCTAATGAAGGGGAAGAGTAAAAACTCAATTTTGAGTTTATAGAATGCCTTGTGTTAGATATACGTTACATTTCTTCATTCAACTCAAATTTGTACCTATTGCACTAATTTGCGAATTTTATTTCTTCAATAGACGGAGACGACCTGAATGAAACACAAAAGCAAGTGGTTTTTTTCATTCCTGATTGTTAGATGTCGATTTAGCCGAGAACTCTAATACATGCTACACTACTGGTCAGAGCGTAATATTGACTTGCGTTCGTTCAAACCTTCTTCTAAAAGCGTGCATAGCTGCTATATGCCTGTGGTTAAGTCAGAGGGCGAGGCCGGTGTAAAGCAATCGGTGGTTGATCCTCACAAACGCGACGACAATGGGCGAGCGCTATGCGCACAAAATTTCATTGGACATTAATGGGTTAAAATAAAGAAAGCTAAAATGAAAAGGTGAAAGGATTTTTTGTATGTCATGATTTCAGATCCACATCTGTTTCCTCTTTGAAAATGTGTTAGAAGCGCATCGTGACATTTCACTCTACAGAATTTCACTTTACAAATGTCCCATGATTAAAATTATTTTAAAACAATTGGAAGGGGTAAACATTATATAAATTTGTAAAATAATAGCAACGTTTTTGTAGCCTTTAAGAGGAAACATAACACACCAAAATTAACACGAGCGTTACACCAAAATTCATAATTTTAAAAGGAACATGTTACAATTATAACTTTCTTCAATATCTTTCAAGAGTGTTTAGGATAATTTTTGACGTTTTTAATTTTTTTAATGTGAACAATTAAAGGATATCAGTTCCCTTTAAACTTGTTGCAGCTGATGTAAGATAGGAGCTATAGAACATCTGGAGGCTACCCCACCAATTTCCTTTCTTTCTCTTGGAGTGTCTTCTGTACCGAGTTCAAAGGTAGTTAGTATTCATCAATCTGGGTAGCATTCACGATACTCTACTCCAAAATATATGTATTGGAATTTGGGTTGATAGTCCGACTTTGCAGACCAGTTAACGGTGCCCCCATGCGTGCGTTTACTTGTATTTCCATGCTCACGGGCAACCCCGACATGTGACGAACATGACGTATTCACTTCACCGTAACTGGCAAAGTGCGGCTGCCTGAGCTTTCTTCACACGGCTATAGTAACTGGGTCTAAAGGAAAGCTTCAACTCTACTTTGCCTCGGCCGAGAACCGAATCCTGGACCACACCACGGGAAGCTAGTACGCTGCCCTTGAGGTATCCTAGAGGCTAGCTCCAAAATGACTACCTAAACACTTTGCTATGATCTCTTTGGGCTATTAATTAGACGAGGGGAATTATAATCACTTGAATTTAAATTAAATAACATTGTAAATTAAATTATCATTGTAAACCTTATTTGTGCGCATAATACGCAAGCGTAATTTTCGTCGTTGAAATGTTAGTTTACCTGCTCGTATTGTGTTCCGATCAAATTACGTGAACATTGGGTCAGGGAAAAAGTGGTGAAACAACCACGATGAAGGATTTGAAAGAATTAATTTGGGTTTCAAAACATTGGTTAGAAATTACATACGAAATAAAGCTCGCGCAAGGAAGGCGAGATTAGAGCAACATTCTTGCATACAACTTGAGAGCACAGTACACGCTGAATGTATCAGCTTAAATATTACCAGAAATGTATTATTTGCTATTTCTTCACGACTTTATTATTTAGAAGGCATTGCACTTTCCTGATGAAGAAATATTTACGTTCTTATTTCATGTCTCTGTCATCAGTTTGAATCACATTTAAGGCCCTTTCACTGTTTGCTTAGTTTAAATAGAGAAATAAAAGAACAGCTCATGCATCATTTTACTTGAATTTATTCATTACCACAATTTATCCATAACCTCCATTTATCCATAACCTCCATTTATCCATAACCTCCATTTATCCATAACCTCCATTTATTCACAACCTGCATTTATCCATAACCTGAATTTACGCATAACCTGCATTTACGCATAACCTGCATTTACGCATAACCTCCATTTATCTAGTAATTCAATTTATTCAATTAATCGAATTATCCAGTTGCTAGAAATATTCAATACTCGGAATCAACCAATGCCTACTCGACCTGGCTCTGGGTGAGGGGCGGGCGAAGGGCGGGCTGTGGTCGCGTCAGACGTCGAGCCGCGGAGCAGGGACCTCCGCGCCGCATTGAGCCCTGTTGCCATGGAGACGACATAGAAGCCGCCCCCGCCGAGAAGTCAGGCGCTATGTCCGCCGGCAAGGGCTTCGCCGCCGCGATGGGTTTATTAATTTTGTTTTCCGAAGGCGCGGATGCCTCCAGCGAAACAGCGTCATCGACGAGTTCTGTTTTCTGATTGCGACCTCAAGATGGCGGCGTAGTTTGAAGGTCGGTTTTTTCCGATGAAAGGATCATAGAAATGGGGACGAGACGTTTAGGAGCTTGATTTTTAGTCTTAACATTTTTTAGTGCTCTTTTTCTCGTTGGAAGTTTAAAGTGGTCGACTAAGAGCGCTCATAATTTTCGTTTGATACCCCTCGTTTCCTGAGTTCTCTTGGAGGTTCTAGGAGATTCTTTCTTGCGTGCTACCGTCGCATTAAAGATCAGGTGTCAGTAAGAGGTTTCCAATTATACATTTGCTTTACATCGTAAATGAGAAACATACTAAGATTTTGGTTGCGAAAAACAGCAGAGGAGCCAACAGGTCCAGGATCAAAATCTAGCTTCTTATTAGGAATTTTGCACGAACGTTTTGAAATAATGAAAAATGTCAGCATCCTAGTATTTATCCTCTGAATTAAAATAAATAAATTTAGACGATAATTGAAAATATCTAAAGTGAATATTGACCCGCTCTAAAACTTGTAGATGGTGTTACAAGGGAGTAACAACTTATTTGCTGAAATGACAACAATGCATCCGTACGTAGAATTTTTCTGAGATCAGTTTGTAAAAACACAAGTGAACTGATATAGAGTTAAAAACCAACTAAAGAATAAGTTGGCACAAACAGGAGGATATGCAAGCGTTTGCTTTGTTCCAGAGCGAAGAAGAAAGGAAGACGTAACTTTAGAAGAAAGTCGTGTGCCCAAGGGGGAGATGAGGGGACATCATAAGTCGGAATTGAAGATATACTTGTGTTTTCAAATTTAGGAAAGGCGCGTTTGGGAACTAATAGTGATCTTTTGGCACAGAGTAAACAATAAACTTTTCAGTGAACTATTGGTGATAATTGGAAAAATTACATCTCGAGCAGCAATAGTATGTGCAGAGCTGCCTATTGGTAATGGGGCACTGAACGAGTGTCACGGCTATCAATCAGGCCGGGTATGATGTGTCTTGATAAGGAATTCATATACTTTTCTTGGCGATAGAAACATTATAACAGCACATAAGTTGTCAAAATTAGTGGAAGTAGTAGGAATTCATTCTATTAATAAGTATTAATAACTGTTACACAGGGAGCAAGACATTTAAAGTGTTATTTATCTCATCAATGTCTTGTGTTGTCTGAATTATTTGAAAATAACAGCAATGCACCAAAAAACTAAGCTACGAACTTGACATGACGATGGATTTGTGTTATTGTACAGGGAATACAATTTGTTCCATTCCCAGGTCTGATAATCGTTGTTTTAAAAAATCGAGATTCCCTGTGGACGGACATTACTGCCAGAGTATAACTGAATTTTATGATATCTTGATTGTTATCTGGAAGCAGTAAAAGTATTATAAATGAATCGAAAAAAATTGAAAAAGTAGTATTGAACATTTAATTTAATTTCACTCCTCACGAGAGACATGGATGCAATGCCACTGAGCAGATGACCCGTCGCTTCACACAGCCCGCCCAAGAACGTGTGGGCTGACCGAGCGCGATGTTCAACGTGCAAATTGCTCTCCTGGAGGGCGTTGACTGTTTCGCGCGGCGGTGCCAGGCTCAAGGTGAAGGTCATCATGTTGAACAAGTTGTCCTTCACGTGGCCACGCGAAAATCACAGCGCTTCGAGATGTACTAAGGCGGAAAGAAATCAACATGAATATTGTAATCATTGTGGTAATTTACCGTCTCCGCAAGCCTTACAGAGGAGCTCAATTGCAGCAGTAAGATAAGTCATATTTATCAGTGCTTCTGAGGTTGTGTTTATGTAGGACTTAAGAAAGCACTTCTATATTTTGAATGCAAAAAAATAAAATGTTATTGTTTGAGATAGATTGTGCTAATACAATTCGTTGAGAGCTGCATATTAAGGTAGCTGTCTACCCAAGAGTGACAAAAAATCGTGAAATTTCATGGTTTTAATTTTTTATTGGGTCGTATGCTGTTTTATTATATATGATTCAAATCGTAACTTTCTACGTTTCTCAGTTTTTGAGAAAATCTCTTCTTCGGAGCAACTGTCAAGCACTTTGTGAGTGAACTTCAGATGTATGTGGGAATTGGGAATTTTCAGCACATTCATGCTCTTCTCATATCATAAATTACGAAAATATTTAAGATAATAATACAATTCTTTTTGCAGAAAGTAACTCATAAAATTATCTAGTGAATGAACTAGAACAGTTAATCTCACACTAAAATTTTCATTTTTATGAACTGAAATGCCCAGACAAAATTTAATAATTTTTTTCAAATGAACAAGTCCTGACTCTAGTTTTCACAAGTCCTGACTCTATCTTTACTATTCTAGTTCATTCACTAGATGAGTCTATTGTGATTAATTAAACTAAAGAATTATCAAAATATATTAATTTTTTGAAGAGTTATGATGTTTGAAGTAAAAACCTGCATTTTGTCTAATTATTAATAAATAAATTGAAATTAAAAATATTTGATCTCTAAAATAATAAAGAAATCAAATGTACAAAAGAAAAGAAAATACAACTAAAATTGTAGATTTTTTTCTTGAGTGGACATAGAAGTATATATTAATTTCAAGAATGCCTATATTCACCTCAGTATAACGCCCACTGTAGGCGAGTCAGATCAACCCTACGTATGTTACGTTTCGTGATGTGGAATGTTCACTGTTTCAGCCCATATCAATTATAACACAACTCAGACTATCAATTAATTGGTTAATTTTAAATAAAGGTCAATAATACAATATTAAGAGGGGAAAATATTTTGAAGTAAGCAATTCAAGTGAAACAAAAAGTCATTGCTAGATGAACTTGCCTCTTCCACGGGTGTATGATGTTGCATATCAAACTTCAATCACGTTATAGTTTTCAGCCTCGACACAAGCCAAGTAGTTCAGCAGATCGATAACACTGTCTGCTTGAGATTCCTTGAGAACGGCTGCTCTGATGCTTAAATTACTATGGTTTCTGGTAACCAATTATATAACAGGCTTCTGTCAGCGAGTAGCCTTGTTGCTCATGGCTCCATCCCTCATCTTGACTGTGAAGAGGACGTGTGTGACCTCCCCGACAGTCTGAGGGCGCTGGTTTCTAGTTCAGCGTCATTCAAAGGCCCATTAGAGCCACGTTTAACCTTCCATTAGTGGCAACTTTGTTTAATTATGAAGTAGCATAATGGTACACTTGACATTGCCTTAATATGACCGCTTTAATTATATGTATATTATGTTGATGTAAATTGTCGATTAATATGTATTGAATTTTCTAATGGAATTACTAGGTAGCCTATAATGTGAACTAGTTATAAGTTAACTAAAAGTTTGGAAAATATCTCTCGAAACAAATAACACGATTTGTCGCAATGTATAATTTTGATACAAAACCTGTATTTTTGGCTCTTTAAACGTGCACTTTTATTTCTTTGAATATAAATTAATTTATCGTTTGTATCGGATTTCTCTGCATTTCTCATTTCGAAATCTGACTTACATATTCTTTCTTCAACATGTTCATTTTCTGTATCAGTTTGATCTTCATCACTAAAAATCCTACATTACACTTTCATTTTCGATTTCTTCGTCATAAAGTATATTGAAAACTGTCTTTGCATTTTCTGAATGTTCACATTAAGACACACATTCTGAATGTCCAGTCAATATCTTTTGAGTCATTGTTATAGAAAGAATAAAAAACCCAATTTGGAAACAGGCAAAATAGCTAAGAGATCTGTGGAGGATTTTAAGCATGCATATCATATTGTTGAAAGAAAATGAGCCATACTAGCTTGTTGTCAGATTGTAAAAGGAGAACAAATAAAATGATCTTGACGCAACAATAAAAAATATAACTTGGCACCAAATAAATGCGCGTGTGTATTGATCTGATATTCAGGTGAAAAATTTAAAGTTAACACTGGTTAATCTACCAAGATTTCCAGTTATATTTAATTTTTGATACTTATATAATTTATTGACAGAAATGCAGATGTGGTGAAATTATATGGACGGAAAAGTGAAGGATACAAACAACGCCAAACATGATTGTCTTTTATTCAGTAGAAATGATTCAACATGAACTGTTTAAATACACATTTCTCTTTTTAGTGATATTTTGTCACAATTAAAAAAGTATAAATGCAAATACATTATGATGTTTTTTTAAATACTTGAATATGCATTGAGTTGCAACTTGTCGATGCTCACATTTTTGGGGACTCTTTATTGGAATATGAACCAATAAGAACTAACTAGTCCATGAGCGAACTAAAGAAGGACGCTTCCTAAAGTAACCGCTAGATTGCCAGCTTTCCGCTTCAGATTACTACAGTTCAAATTGATGTATAAAATGTAAGAGATTGTACTTCTATAAATAACTTTTAAAAAACCATTTACGTTACCCATGAAAAGATATTTCCTCAGCATCGGTTACAGACTAGGCAACGTGGTCAGTAACTCATCAAGATGTGTATCATGGTGCCGTTTTGTCAAAAACTAGTTCCATAGTGAGAAGATTATCCCTAAAATTTCATTATAATGCTGTGGATTTGGCAAGATTTCGTTTTGCTTCAACGACTTTCAAGATTATTCGTAAACCGTCGGAATACGCCGGTGATTTGTGCGCACCGATCCTAGCGGGGTCCCACAATGTATCGAGACATGTGAGTCTTCGACATAAAGGAGGATGTCCGGTTTCTCGCGCTAAATGTATTGAAATGTGGGCGCCAAGAGTATTAACAACCTGTCTCCTGCGCCAGCTCGAGAGATCTTAAGGAGTGAGACGTTCTGGACCGGGATGATGCACATGCTCTTAACTTTTTAATTTTTAAAAAACACTGCCATATGATTATTTGTTTTCCGGCAGAATGGCGGTAACCCATTTATTCAAAACGCCACTATTTTATTACAAGGACATTTAAAGACTTTGTAACTAAGCAATCCCATGTCAAATTTTGGGTTACCTCGCTGTAGAGAATTTCTCGTCGTCGCCTGGATTCGCACTGAAATCGCACTCTCCAGGTGATGCCGTTAAAGGAAGGGCAGTGCAACAAGTCCAAGGGCTGGCGCGGGCTCGCGTCTGGATCAGATCTGGGTCAGCTGCACGCCCCGATGATTGGATTGAAGACCCTCGCCCTCGTACCGATGATGTATGTTTTTCTCGGTGGGTAGAGCCGTTACACGTCACTGCACCCGCGTCGGAACGCACATCGTGTCAGGTTGCAACCGTGACTAGACCCTTTCGGACGTTCTGGCTTTTGTCCCCAGATTGAAATAAAGTCCATTGGTGTGGTGATCTAGCATGATAATAGTTCTAAATAATGCACCGGTTCCAGAGAGAATGACATCCAGTGGAACGAAAACATTGTAGCCTCCTTGTGGCTGTTTCAAAAACTCACAGCTCTCAACGATTTTCAAAGAAATGCGACTTTGCTCGATGAGAATAAAAACAGCCTCCCTCAATGCATTTCAGACAACCTCTCTACGGATTTCAGACAGCCTCTCATCCTTGTCATCTCTGCCCTGTGTTACCATCCGTTGTGGGTGAGTGCCCTATGGACAAGTGTGTGTCGTCCTGTGTCTCTATTGGTTCCTTAGCTACTTCTAGAATATTCTATGGTGGGTGTGAGTGCCTATTGGTCGGCCCAGTTGATGACCTACATAATCTGATCGTTCCAATAGGTTGTCATTGTTTATCTTCTGTTGACAATGGGTGGACGGGGGGAGGGGAAAATTTCTAGGTGCCGGCGCTGTGGGTGAAGAAATACAGCTAGTTCCAAAGGATTAGCGAGGGGGCGTTTGCGAGACAAAGATAATGCGAGTTTTCACGGCATGGCGGGTGTCGAGTGCGCGGAGCCCGGTGTGATGAAGGTCAAGTGGGTTCTTTGCTTTTGGAGGCAGGAGTTCCAGAGGGAGAATGTCTTCAGACACTTGGTTGCAAGTGGTAGGGTGGACTTGGAAGAGCGGCGCTGTCGCCCTTTATGAGTCTTCTCGTCAACCGGCAGCTGCGCGTGCTAATGTAACAGGGGATGGGGTGGGGAGAGCTTCGGAGCGCGTGGGTGTACGGCAATTAGCACACGTGAGATGTCAAAACATCTCATTATAATAGGCGTGTCAACTGTCTCTGGAACAGATCTATAGGGTGTGAGTTGGGAATCGTGTTTAAGTGAAGACTTGCACCTCTATGAGAAAAGGGTGTTGGACGAGGAGGAAGGGAGTGCTGCCGTCCCTCAATCATACACATTACAGTAATTCTGAGATTAGATAGAGCTTAGATTTTCTCGCCTCGTGACATAAACAACTGCAAAGCACAGAGGAAAGAAGAGTTATAACAAAATTTGAGTATGGCCTGACCCAAACAGAACATTTGTTGGAGGCAACGATACATTTATTCATTATATACCAAGAATATGAAATGAAATCGTTAAAAACATGTAAAGGCTAAGTAACGGGTTGAGATAAATGCATTTAGATTCGATTCTTTTTCATGATAGCCTGATTCGACGGGCGCTAAGCTAGGGATTATATATTTATCCCGCCTTGTTGTCAGACCACCATTCTCTACCTGCTCTCTCTCTCTCTCAGTCTCTCTCTCAGCCTCAGTCTCTCTCTGCCTCTCAGTCTCTCAGTCTCTCTCTGCTTCTCAGTCTCTCTCTGCCTCTCAGTCTCTCTGTGCCAGTCAGTCTCTCTGTCAGTCTCTCAGTCTCTCTCTCTCTCTCGCAGTCCCTCTCTCTTTCGCAGTCTCTCTCTCTCGCAGTCTCTCTCTCTCGCAGTCTCTCTCTCTCGCAGTCTCTCTCTCTCGCAGTCTCTCTCTTTCGCAGTCTCTCTCTCTCGCGGTCTCTCTCGCGGTCTCTCTCGCAGTCTCTCTCTAGCAGTCTCTCTCTTTCGCAGTCTCTCTCTCTCTCTCGCAGTCTCTCTCTCTCGCAGTCTCTCTCTCTCGCAGTCTCTCTCTCGCAGTCTCTCTCTCGCAATCTCTCTCTCTTTCGCAGTCTCTCTCTCTCGCAGTCTCTCCCTCTCGCAGTCTCTCTCTCTTTCGCAGTCTCTCTCTCTCGCAGTCTCTCTCTCGCAGTCTCCCTCTCTTTCGCAGTCTCTCTCTCGCAGTCTCTCTCTCGCAGTCTCTCTCTCGCAGTCTCTCTCTCGCAGTCTCTCTCTCTCGCAGTCCCTCTCTCTCGCAGTCTCTCTCTCTCGCAGTCTCTCTCTCTCGCAGCCTCTCTCTCTTTCGCAGCCTCTCTCTCTCGCAGTCTCTCTCTCTCGCAGTCTCTCTTCCTCTCCCTCGCAGACACTCTCTCACCCGCGCAGCCTCTCTCTCTCCCGCGCAGTCTCTCTCTCTCCCTCGCAGCCTCTCTTCAGTATCTCTCAGTCTCTCTCTCAGCCTCTCTCGCAGTCTCTCTCTGTCTCTCTCTTTCAGTCTCTCTCGTTCAGTCTCTCTCTTTCAGTCTCTCTCTTTCAGTCTCTCTCTTTCAGTCTCTCTCTCTCGGTTTCTCTCTTTCAATCTCTTTCTTTCCTCTCTCTCTCTCTCTCTCTCTCTCTCTCTCTCTCTCTCTCTCTCTCCCAGGCTCTCGCTGTTCTCTTTCTGATCCATATTTCTGATCCATATCTCTGCTCCTTCTCTCTGGTCCCTCTCTCCGCATCCTGCATACGTTCATGTCATACATCTATCTTCCTTCCTCTCTCTCTCTCTCTCCCTCTCTCTCTCTTTCTTACAATCCTTTCTGTTTCTCGGTTTTCCACTCTTGTCTGGTCTGGCCCAGCCCCGCATTCAGCCGCAGCCTGTATGAGAATTCCAGCGGTCTTCTGTTTCTTTCGTAGCCTTCCATGGTTTCTTCGACACCCACCTGGCAAATTCTGGAGCATTCCCGTAACAAACAGACAATGTACCTCACCCGTATTTCCTTACTTTTTCTTGTGTTATCCTCTTCCCTTACACACATACACTTACATGCTTTACTCTACCACTAATGCCGCATGTCCGCTGTAGACCAGCTGGGATCTTATGAGATTCTCCCATCTGGGGAGTTCAGCACTGGGGTGGTTCCTAGAGGAGGAAATCTCCCGCAAGGTGAGGTGTATATCGATGCAAGGTGAGGTGCTTGTCTCACACTCCAACGTGGAGGAATATGGACGTCTTCAGGAAAACATGGCACTTGGCTCTGAGGTGCATGGCGTGAAATCGGGTATTCTTTAATAATTGAAATAATATTCTTCATGAACCCGGAAGAGGTTGCGTATTGCCTACGTAAGTGGTTGTCTGAGAGAAAGCGGACTCCTGAGGATGTTTCGTTTCATGAAGATTTTATTAGATCACGAGTTCTATTAATTCGGTATTTAAATGATTTATACAGTTTTGATATTATTTAGCGAGTATTTTTGTATTTATAATCGTATCCTATATTATTTCAGTAGTATAAATACCTTTTGCGACTCTTACATGTCTCCTATCTTTATAAATGACATTTCTGAAAAAACAGAATTTCACAAATTGCACTTTGACTAATAATGGGACTGATTTGTTTCAAAAAGACATCTAAGTATTCACGTCAAATGCAACCCGCAAAACTAAGTCAGATATATCGTTAAATTACTCCTAAACGAAGCGCTCTAGAGCATTGAAAATCAAACTTTTTACAGAATGTATTTCTCCAAGACCTATTTTGCATTCTCTGGTTCTGGTGGCAATATTTGTGACGTCACGCTTAGAAGGTTCAGATTCCTCTAGTTTATAGTATTGCGCAGACTGACGAAGTTTATTTGCCCAATTATTAATACAAGATTCGCTCTCGCAGCAGCAGCTAGAAGTACTTTTAATAGTTGCTCGATATCTATGAAGATTGTTTCTTAAACGTGTAGGTTAAACATTCATTTAATGTTTTGCTGTAGTCAACAAGTGCTGTATACCTAATTGTGGAGAGAACTATGATGGAAACGAACCACATGTTCAGTTTCACAATACCCAAAAGAAAAATTACGGTGGGGTTTAACATGCGTTTCTTACATTTATAAAATTCACCATTCACTTATTGTTGCACACCATCATTTTTTCTTTCATATAAGGCAAAATACATTAATAAAAATTGGCATATATAATGTTAATTTAAGAAAGTTAGTGTAAACTTTCAGTAAAATACATTTACAAACAAACAAAGAAACATGATTTTCATTCAACAAGTTTCTTACATTTTTGACATTCACGGGATAATTTACGGTTCAAATTTCTGGAACTAATATCACATAGTCTTGTTTGTTTAATGTCTACTTTTTGCGTTTCTTCTGAATGAAAATATTGTACTATTTTAGATGTGAACTTCATAACAATTCTGTTAGTACTGATATCAGTAAATATTCAAAGAAATCATTACACAATTTCGTCTGCAATTATTGTTTTCTGGCGATTCCTGGAAGTATCGGTAATGTTTTATCTTCTTAAACGTCGGTCCCATCACTCCAGATTGTGTATCGGGAAATAGAGGTCCTTGGGCGATGTACTAGTGGGCTCTACTTGTCAATGTGGGAGCGTACGCGAGAGATTTGTGACCTAAGAAGTACTCGAAAAATAAATAAATTTCTGAGAATTGACTGAAAACTTTCAATCATGAGAATACTGGATTTTTAAGATAAAGATTAGGGGTAAGGTAATAAAAATCGTTTGAATTCTCACATATTAAAACAATTTCTAGAACATTTTTTAATTAATCTTAAGGGTGTTTTTCACATACATTACATTACTATCAAAAAAGTATTCAGAAATCGTACGTTTTGTAGATATATTGTGCATATTTTTGATTTCAAAGTTGAAACGTAAAAAATAATCTTAAAATATATATTAGAATTTCCTTTAAATTATTAACATTAAAATATATAACAAAATAAAATAACACGTGATCATATCAAGCCAACTTCCTATTGAAGCATTTACAGCAAATATATTGAGAAAATCTAGTAGTATTTATTCTCTTTTAGATTTAGCCCTGTATTTGGTGTTTCTCTAATGGTGTGAATTAAAAATGTAGATCTAAATTTGCAATTTCATGGTAATGAACGATTTAGTCTTTACTGAGCGTCAGTAAAATCCCCTTTTCCGGCGCATTATTACCATGTCTTCCGAAATTTCCGTCAGCAGTGGTAAAAAATATGAAGGCGGCCATCTTCCAGCAGTAGCAAAGCTCTCTGCATTCAGGAGAGGCGGGGAAAGGAGGGGTGGAGGGGAGAAGAGGGGCGACGTTTGCAATTCACATAGCAGGCGGCGCGCCGGCGGAGGGCGAGCAGCCGGAAGCGAGGGCAGCCATGCGTTGGTCAAGTAGCGGCGACGGGCCACGCCCACTGAAGCTCGCGCCGTCCTGCCCCACACCATTCTCTTTCACCAAGATTCGTCTTCTTTCCCTTCCGTTTCAGATCTGCCTTGTCCCACTTCGCCTCCTCTTACCTCCGCCTATTCATCCACACTGGGCTCACTCGGTACATACGTCCTCACCACAGCACGTCCTGCCACATATCACATCACTCGGCACGACTCATCCCCGCCTCCCTCTGCCCATTTTTCCATTCCCACCTCATCCATTTCGTACTCACTCACCCCTTCATCCCTGCTATATACAGGATCAACGCGCCGAACCCCGATGCACCCCATCACACTCTGTCACACCCCAACTCACCTCCGCCTTTCTATTCCCCCTCTTCCCATTTTCCCACAGCCCACCTCACCCGGCTCATGCTACCTCACCTCACATCGCATCACTCTGCGTCTCCCCATTGAACCCCATGATATACGCCTCGTAACTTCTCATCTTATCACATCTCATCCCGTCCCATATCGTCTCCCATACCGTCACATCCCGTCAAATGCGGTCAAATCCAGTCACATCCCACCTTCCTAACCAACTTTCACACACCCTCGCTCCGTAGCCGTTTGACACCCGCCTCACTCTGAACCACTTAACTCACGGCGTGGCAACTTCCTTCACCGTCTCATCTCATTCCGCCCCGACCCGTCCATTCGCCTGCCAGCCTGTCCCGTCCCAACTCTCCATCCCGCACCGGCCAGGCGCACCTCGCCGCTCAGCACAGCACTTTCTCCTCTTTCTCCCCCGGTGCCCTATCCCGCTCTCTTTCCCTGGCAGCCGCGCCGTTGCCGCCCCGCCTCATGCTTCCTTCCTTCCTGACGCCCAGACCACTCCTCGCTCCCACGAGGGCGCGCATTCGGTTTGTGGTGCTTGGAGTGAGTGGATTTGCAACCGAGAAACTAGACATTCTACAGAATGAACCGGACTTTCACGTGCTAGTACTAATTTTCTATTGGGTCATTTTGGTGTTGCTTCACTCTTCTCCCAGCTGCTACCTAAAAGTGATTTTTTCACATTTTTTAAATTATTTTTGGAAAAGTAATACAATTGAAAAATTACTTTAAGAAAAGCCAATGGAAAGCTCGGAATCCGATTATCACACCTTTTTTCTGTACGAGTTCGTTCGTTAAAATGTGTATATCACACTGGATTAAAGTAGGTTCAATGGCTTTTATTACCTACCATTTCTCTAATTTCATAAAGTTTCTTTATTTTTATTTTCAGATTTGAAGGCAAAAAAGTAATTGTTTTTAATGCAATAACTCAACATTGGGTTCCTAAGCTCTTAACTATTTTATTATTTTTCAGTTTATCTTTTTTCCCATAAGTCTTATTGATTCCCTCAAATTGTAATTCTATTTATCTTTTTTCTTTCGTCATGAAAATATTTATAGCTGAAATTCAGTTAAAGCTGGAGGTGCTAAAACAACAAGTACTTTCTTGACCATATTTTCATGCACAATTACGCTAAAAGTACTCATATTTTCAAAAAAATTGTTCATAATCTTATTTCAAAATATCTCTTTAAGAAATGAACTTCACTAGGGGGTAAATTCTCTTTAATATTTTAGTTGTAGGAAGACGTCCAAAAAATTTTGAACCGTTGCATTTTTCGAAAATCAGGGTTTTTCAACGAATATTATATCTACACCATTCTTTCAAACGTCCTTTTTACTATCCGACAACACGATGGATCTTTTGATTTTTGAATATGTCCCAGGGGCTTCATGTAACGTATGTATGTTGGCGCGACAGCCCATGAACGTGCTCAGGCCTATCGGCGACGTTCCTGCCTCGCGACCATGGGCTAAGGAGGTACGTGTGTTTAGAAAGTAGACATCCCCACGCCGTATTCCGGTCTTTTCAACCTGAGAAGTAAATTTTCTCATCTTTATACAGCAACATCTACTGGGACATTGCAAGGAAAAAGCACACTATAATCTTGCCTCACCGGCAATTGAACCCAGGGCCGCGTAGTGGATAGCACGGTCACCAACAGCTAGCCACTGTCATGTAATGTACCGCCCAAAATTAAAATTTCTGTTTCTAAATGAAGGGGTCATGGCATTAGGCAGTTCGATTGCCGAATATCTATTTTGGATGAAATCGACTTAACGGTTTAGCCGCTAGTGTTCACAAACCGGAGGAGAGACATAAGACGGACGGACAGACGGTCAGAAAGACGTTTCACCGTCATTTGATTTTTCGATATCAATGGCCCACGCAACATGGATTCGGACTACAGCACGTGTTAGTAGTCTTTTTTCTAATTTTAGCAGCTGGATTTATCCACTTTTTCGTTACCAGGGCCCTTTAATAAAAGCTTTTCTTCCGAAAACTCCCGTTTTTCCCGCAGCATTACATGACTTTCTCTCTTTTGATTAAGCGATTGCGACAAAGTAAAAATCGCATTTAAAGAAGTTAGACACGTGAAATTTGCACGTCTGTAAGCAACTCATCTATCACTAGTGTTTCGTAGGTGTCTGAAACATCCTTTATGTATTTCCCACTACATACTCGTTTGGAAAATGTTATCTTCTTCGACCACTTACATACTTACAAGATTGTAACATATATTTGAGGTCACTCTGCAAATCGATTTCATGAAAGTTCCTGTAGTGCATATCAATCTTATGTCGAAAGTAGCCCCAGGTTTAATGGATATGAAAATGGATAATAACACATGATGTTCATGGCAGAGAGAGAAAGCCGACTTAAGAAAAGGAAGAAATGAAGCTGTGCCACCCAGAGTACAGTTGAATAAGGAGAGAAGTGAATTGTTGCCGAACAGAAACGCGAGTGAATAACCTGGAACTGAATAAAAAACCACTGGAATAGTTCAGAAAATTGTTTACCATCTTGATTGCGAGAGCTAAATAGGAAAGATAAATGAGCCAATTACTCAGTGAAGGATGTAATGAAGCTGCGGGACCCAAAGCACCGTCATTATAGCACCCACATTCTCTGACGGTAGGATGGTACATGAACAAGCTTCAGTCCCATTTGCGTTTCAATATTTTAGCATCTACCGACGGTCAACATTTGCTCGGTTACCTTCAGATCCCCAGTGGCCGTCCTGTTCATCATCAGGGCCAGCTCCTTTGTGGCGTATGAAATTAAACCACCTGTAGAGACTCTTCAAGCCAGCCCTCAAGTAATATACGGCTACACGCACATTCCAATGGGGAAACGTCACTAACGCAGTATAGCGTCTTTGCGTAGAAGAAATACGAGCATGGTGCGGGATCTCTTTGACCTTATATGAGTAACTAAGAGGGAAAAATCGTGGAAAATCTTCAAAGGAGTTCTTCTGAGTTGCATCACAATATCTTATTTTAAAGAGCTGCGTGCCTAATGTTTGGTACATATTATGAATTCTCAAGGTTACTTAGAGGCGGTTGGAGGATTCATTTTATACATTGAGTGCAAGGTAATCTTTAAACTGGGTCCCCAGCTTTATTTCGTTGTTGTATGTTGCGTATTATTTAATTTCTTTATGGAATGTCCACCTAGGGGGACATATCAGTAAATATGCTCTCGTCCTTTATAAAAGAAATAACCAATTTTTTTTCATGATACGAATACTTTTTAAAAAGATAAAAACAATTTCTGTGATTTCAGTAATATAACTGATTAAGTAATAACAAATAATTAGTCCACGTACGAAAAACGATGTCAATGCAATTTTGCATTTGAGGCAGGCAATTGCGATCACCATTAACATGAGCAGTTTTGAATTGTCTGCGGTTAAGGTAACCGTTTTGGGTCCCTTAGTTCAGTCAATGTAAACAAATTGAACACTAAATTACATCAATTATGTTACACATTTAGAACTCTCCCAAATTCATACAGATCGTTGTCTGAATTTTGCTAATGAAAATTTCTACCTGAGCTACGGCACAATATTTTGTAGAAACACTAACAACTACATACAGGTCTTGATTGTAGAAACTAAATTGTACGAGTAATAAGCAAAGGCCATCCATGTGTTTGATACACTGTCATACCGACCTTCTATTAATTTACGAATGGTCACCAGTTTCGGATATATCGCAACGGACTGGACTGTCGTAATATTTGACTGCAATGCTAAACCAAAACCTACGTATTGAACTATCCTTTCCACCACCGTCCAATAATAAATGCCAATTTTGAGTTAATTTATAATTTCTGAAGTTGCGTCCGACCCAGAGCACAAAGGATGGAGGGAGGACGGAGCCACGGGACATCCAACGGCGAGCACTACCTGTGTGGCTCGCGACCTCGAAACTTCGCCCTCCGGCGCCCGGCCCCCCGCCGCCTTCGAGAGATTGGCTTCCGGGCGGCGGCGCGCAGATGCGCATTTCCGGCCCCTCCCCCCTCCCATCGCCACCCACGCCCGCCTTCGCCCAGCCTCCTCTTCCCGTTGCTCCTTTGCCAAGCCAGCGCTCTACCCCGCCCAACCACCCTCGCTTTCACCCAGGACCCGTCTTCCCTTTATCAACGCGCGCTCTTCTACACGCCTCGCTTCCACCACCCCTGCCTCAACACACCCTGCTTTCGTCACGTTCTCTTCTTTCCGGCGTTCTCGCTTCTCTCCATCCCCGCCTGTCCCATATCCCTCTCTCCTGCTCCGCCTTCTCTACGACCGTGACTTCAATCCATCTTCATCTTCCCCCTACTCTCCATCGGCCCGCAATTTCCCCTAGTCCTGACGCCCCACCGTTTCCTTCCTTCACTTTCTGCGCTGCCCGAGCGGGGTTCGAGCCGCGGGCCGCTCTCCCAGAGGCACGCCGCATCCCGCGCTCCAGCGCTCCTCTAACGACACCGTGGGGAGGAGACGGCTGGCTACTTACTCGTAGGTGCACATTGTATCATCACATACTCTACCAGCGCATATCGTACCAATGCATATTTTATCAACGCGATGTATACCAGCCTACAGTGTACCAGAGCATATAGCACCATCGCGTACCAGCGTGTATTGTACCAGCGGAACTTGTACCAACCCACATTGCACCGTCGCAAATTGCACCAGTGCATATTATAGAACGCGTTTTACATTTGTTGCGCTTCAGGTGAA
The DNA here is from genome assembly GCA_017312745.1 of Gryllus bimaculatus. Taxonomy (NCBI): domain Eukaryota; kingdom Metazoa; phylum Arthropoda; class Insecta; order Orthoptera; family Gryllidae; genus Gryllus; species Gryllus bimaculatus. The sequence goes on from BOPP01000119.1 coordinate 1,739,644, forward strand.
GACAACGTTACATGCATTTTTTAATTTTTGTATTTAACATTATCATTTGACCTTATTTATGGTAACATTTTAGAAATAAAAAATATGTACTGAATTGAAGTACGTAATGCGTATAAAGTGGTATTTCAATCAATAAGTGCGACAGGGAGATATTAGTTACACAAATGGTAACACGCTGAAATAATACTTAACTGAATAATAGTATTTAATGAACAAAAGAAACGAAACAGACTGAAATACAAATTCTACGCATACGCTTCTTGAAAACTCTCCTTAAAACTTCCATAGGAGCAATTAATATGTCCTGCAGAACGCCCGGCGGCTGAACGAGTGCGCCAACATCCCTGCCGGCAGTGTTCCGTCAGTCGGCTGGGCCGTTGCGTTGGCTAAAGAAGAATGGCGCAGTGGAGTCTGCCCCAGCGGCAGAAGGATCGTTCTCCCGATGAGAAGCTATTGAGATTTGGGGACCACGTGACGCATGCCCTTGAGGCTGAACCTCATAGGCCAGTGCTTGGCATGAGGTCCACAGAGATACCGTTCCAGCGTTCGCGAAAAAGCTTTTCAATTTCTTGCACTTACGATTGTGGGAAGAGAAAGTATTGTAATCGTGCGCCGGAAAACAGAATTTTCGACAAAAACTTACTGTCGGTCCCTGGTAATGAAAAAGTTGATAAATCTTGTTCCTATATGTAATAAACTACGTCATCTAACAAGTTGTGTAACTAGAAACCATGTTGTGAAATGAATACAATAAAAAACATTTTCTCAAAAACCGCTCGAATTCTTTCTTCAAACGTTTTCCACGGATAGAAGATGGAGCGCTTAGAAGAATGGCATGGGTCTTATTTTCGTTGCACTCTGAAATTTCAAAAATTGCAAATTTCGATACAATGCCAGAACGTTTGTTCTGTTGTGGCACTACGAGTTATGTGTAAAGTAAAGATCGTTGGCTAAGGTTGACTCGGCTGCCATGCTTCCTATCACGCGTGCGTTCATTTATTGGTCTGACATAGCGCTCGCCATTCGTATGTTCAGGAAAGAAAGAGTTTTGCTCCATTCTTGCCTGTAAATAGTGAAAGCGACTGAAGAAAACACTTTTCTAGCTCATTTACGAGTGAACGTATCCACATTTATTAAAATAATATTTTTTGAACGCCCGAAATCTTTAAGCGGGGCCGGTTACATTTCTATAAATTTTTATATTTCTCGATATATAATATACAAATATTCATATGTTTATTTGTTTCTCCATCCAATAGGGGTTTATACTGCGCATACACTAAAAAATAGAATTAAATACAAATTTAATAAGTCAAATTGGCAATTTTTAAAGGAAAGAAAAACATTTATATATTGTTAAATAAACAAGACAATCCAGATCTTCACACTCACAATGTTTGTAATTGTGATTTTCAAACATAATTTATCAGATAATGGCTTGCTACAAACCTGAATGTACTCATTTTTGTCTGTAGATATAAAGTTATACTGTAAAATTGTTTGTGTCTGCTTAGGCTTGTTTGCATAGGTTGACATGGTATGAAGAAATATTTTTCCTTACTTATTTAATGTGGATTAGCAATGTTCGTGTAATAGTCTAAACAATAAATAATAATGAAAAATTAAAAATATTGACTGTACGCAGCACTGTCCTGTTTCTCCTCATTCTAAACAAATATTCATATTACTTATGTACTCTGCTTCATATTACTTTTATATTCCGATTATTGTGATGTGTAACAGCGTTTGATGCGTTTCTGCAGTAGAAGAAATTTACAAAAAATTAAGTTAAAAATGAAATAAGTAAACTTACGTTATTCTTGCATTTGAAGCTATTATACAAGCGCTCAACTCCTCTGTAGGTAATATGAATGATTCATAACCGGTATCAAAGTTAAGATGATTCTCGCTGGGCTGACAGTTAGAGAAACTTTTTGATTGATTACGTCGTACACTTGCAAATAAACCGTCAACCCCCATCTGTAGAGGTTGGGGGGGGGGCAGCAAAATTGGTTTCAAACTTTATGCGCTATGCTTTTTATATGTTACGATTATTGCATCTTGTTTTTATACCAAAGAAAGTACCAAGTGGTTTCAATTAAATGCCGGATAGATTAATGGATCAGTCTATGTAGTGTCACAGAAATGAATCATGCGTTAGGTGCTAAGATATTTACATGTTAAGGTCATTGCAGCATGTTTTTATTTTGTTCCAAAGAACGTGCGAATGATTTTTAATGGACGCCGTATGAATTGTCACTAAAATTAATCAAATATTACGCGCTAAACCTCTACATGTTAGGATTACTGCATTTTTCTATAGCAAAAACCCTGCGAGTGGTTCCAAACACATACCGGATAGTTGAGTGCGACAAGATTCAGTGTCTTCGAAATGTCACTGAAATGGAGAGGAACATGTTCCTTTCTAACGCGGGTTTATTATCGTAAAAAAGGAAACAAGACAGCTACAAAGCGCTGCGCGTATTTATCCGCGCAGTCGCTCGATCCTGGCCGAGGTGGGGAACGAAAGCAGCGCGCCTATAATGCACCCCACCCCCGTGCGAAGGGAAGGAAAGAGGGGCCGGCTGCGCGGAAACAAATCGGCGCAAAGTGCCGCTGGTGCTTTGCATTGCACCGGCGCGGAGCGAGTTTCTTCTCGAGCTCCGAGGACGCGATGGGATGAGGAGGCGGTTTTTCTCCTAGGAGGGCGGACGGGCGGACGGATGGACGTGCAGGTGGCCGGGCGGACGTGCAGGCGGACGGGCGGGTGGACGGGCGAACGTGCCGGCGGACGTGCCGGCGGACGTGCAGGCGGACGTGCAGGCGGACGTGCAAGGCGGACGTGCAGGCGGACCGTGCAGCGCGCGTGAAGGCAGGCGGACGGGGGGCGGGTGGGCGGACGGGCAATGAACGGGTGGGAGAGAGGGGGCAGGCGGGTGAGCAAGTGAGCGGGCGGGTGTGTGGGTGGGTGAGCGAGAGGGGGGTGGTGGATGAACGGGCTGTCGTTGAGGGAAGGTGGGGATGCGTAGAGAGGCGGAGAAGGCGTGGCGTGCGGGCGCTGCCTTGCGTCCCAATGTTTATGTATGTTCCGCGGAGACCGGCGAGGCGAGGCGAGGCGTCGGTCGGCGGCGCCGGCGGCTGGGGCGGAGGTGCGTCGCGGGGGAGGAGGCGAAGGCGGGTCACCTTGCGCGTTGTCATGGTGACGGGCGCGTCCGTCTGCAGCCACGTGACGGCGCCGGCGGAAGCATCGCAACGCAAACGCGTTTCTTTCACTCGCCGTTGGCTTTGAGGTCCCTCGGCCAATCCTAATGAGCGAAGCAGCTAAACGCAGTTGTCGACGTGTCTGGAAGTATCACACGTAATTCTCTTAATACTTCTCTCGTAAATTATAATCAGAACTGACGAGAGTAAGTGTGCCATACGGATAAAGACAAAATTCAGCACTTCATTTTACCGACGTCAATTCCTTTGAACTCCCCTTATTGAACTATGAGTCTTTCTTTCTTAAAGAAATATTTTCTTAGCAAGACATCGCTCCAAATTGCTTTTATGCAATATAAAACCGTTCTTCTATCGTTGCACCCTTTGCTCCCAAACAGCAGAGAAAGAAGCCCGAAACCAGGATCAAGAATATTAACCAATACCCTGCATCTGTACACTCTGATCTATTATATAAAATCTTGATGGTTTCTATGATAGTTCAATTTTTCATAATGTGTAAACCTCTTCATTTGATGATTAAGGTGAAATATATTTTTCACAACGTCTCATTCATTTCTTACACTTTACAAACATTAAATAGCTGATCTTCACATCTAATTATTTGCGTGAAGTGACGCATAATTTAGTTTTAAAACTAATAGTGTTCGTTTGTTTGCACAGACGAATTCGATTTACCCATTCTCAGAGTACAAATATACTTCTAATGAATGAAAAACAAGTATACATAGCATGAATTACACTGAAAGAAAAATCTGATGTTTTGCAGTTAGATACGTTTGTTTTTTTTTCTGATTGGCACTGGCGTCCGATTCAATGATTACCACTCAGCATATAATATAATCTTCATAATTCTTTTCAGTAATACATTTCCATGCGTATTATATATTAAGACGACTCAGCACGTGTGAGAGTCTTTAGACGAAGTCAAGGATTTAGACGAAATTGTCTTTAAGGTGTAATACGAAATGTGTGTGTGTTCTCCAAACAGACTTCATCGTTCGAAATGCTCTTCAATTGCATCTGTGGACATTCAACACGATTTGGCGGGAGAATGACAATTGTATACAAGTATTTTCTTCAAGGTGTGTTGAGTTATGTTCCATGGACCTTTTGGTCGTCATGTTCTTCCGGAGATTTGAAATATGATAATAATGTGATAATAAATCTCACAATATTGATGTCTAACAAGTTTCGTGAAAGCAACCCGCTTCAGCCTCGTGTGTTGCAAACGCTGATTGCGTCATCTGCAAAGCAGGAGTAGTCGCTGAAAAGACGCTGATAGAAACAAATTTAATGCAAATTTAATGAAATCGTGAGATTGTACTTCTAAATAACGCGTTTTTAATAATTGAATGGAGATATACAGCGACTATTAAATATAATTTCTTCTTTTCCCTTTCCGTATTCATTATTTAAATATCCCCGAAACGGTTTACTTGTATTTTTTCTGCAATTCTAGTATCATTTCAGATAATATTAATAAATTAAAGTGTGAGAAGTTACACAGAAAGTAATTTCATTACGATTCACTGACTAGGGAACAAAATGTTTAAATAGTTTCTCATGATGTTACAATGATTCTAAAAATAATTTATTAATTTCTTGCAATTAAAAAAACGTTGCTGATAATAAAATGTATTTTTTATTTAGTCAAACTTTGCCCCTCTGTAGCTCAGTATGAAAATTAAAATATAATATATATTTAAAAGATATTACATGAAACACAGTAAACTATATTCTAGTTAAAGATAATTAACGATTTGCGATTTAAATAAGTAATAAATGAGAGAAGACTCTTCGGTTTGTGTCTATAGGGGTTCGAAAAATTCTCTCAAATTTTGTAATACATAAAAACAGAATAAACCAAGAGTTACAAGGCCGTAAGGTGAACTCGTTCTCGAATATTCGGATGCTGTGTAAAGGTGAACTTCAAAATTCTGTGTACAGAATATGCTCAGGACAATATTTTAACTTGAATCATGAATCTTTAAAAACACTGCAAAGGCATCATATATTTTCACCATTTTCTTTTTTCACAAATCACAAATGGTTGGGCGAAGAAAAGAGAACCTTTCCTTAAGTAATTCCAAAATACGTAAATTTGCACAAAAATATACATTTTCATTTCCAACCCAATTAACACTGCGGTGTGTAAAACATCATTAGGCATTATTATTACTTCGTTATTTCCCGCGAAACGTCAATATCTTTGACACCGTTAACTTGATCAACCCTTCCCCGACGGTCGTATTTCGCCGCCGCCGCCGCTTCGAAGTGGCCAGATTGCGCCTCGGCGCGCAGTCGCAGTATTTTTATGTGGCGCTTCCAGATCGGGACGGCGATACAACGCGACCATTCTTCTCGCGGAGCAAATTTACGGGTTGGAGGAGCGCACTTTTTGGAGAGTCTTTCAATTCGCTATAGCGCACCATTTAAAAACCGGGCGCGCGACGGGCGGCAGCCACCCAACACAATTAGGGTTCCCGGGGGGGGGGAGGTTGAAATTGGATGAAGCGGCGAGACGGGCTCTCGCTCGGGGTGGTGGGATGATGAGGGGGGCGCGGGACGCGGGCAGGGAAGGGCAGACGACAGTTGGCGAAATTCAAAGTGCTCCCCAAGATCCACAGAAACGAGATCAGGAGGATTTTTTTAAAGAAAAGCCAGCAGGGTTAATATCAACACTTAGAAAAACAAAAACAGGAAGTCTAGACTTCAACTTTTGATTAACAGGGAAATTCAGATAAGATGAGAAATAATATTGAAAAAATTGACAATAGCGTTAAGTTATAATAGGTGAATGAAATTGACAGATAAATTTAGGTGTGCAGAGAACAAAGGAAACAAAGTGTAAAGGGACATAATAAGAAAAGAAGTATGTGAGGTAAAGAGTTGGAGGCAGGAGTGGAGGCTCGAGACAGGAATTAGGGGTAATATCGAAGAGAAGAGGGAAGGCAGCAAGAAAGGGGAAGAAGGGAGAGGTTCCGAGATGAGAGATGGGAAGGGGAATAGAGGGGGAGGCTGAGGTTTTATAAGGCGTCTGGCTGCTCGAAGGCTTCGGCAACAAAGCGCCCCGCTGCGCCGGGGGACCGGCGCTCAGCGAAGTCGACGCAGGCCCAAACGGACTCGGAGGAGGTGGAGGTGCCGGCGGAAACGCAGGGCTGTGAAAGCGATGGAGCACGAACATATGGGCGGGGCTTGGCCTGGCAGGGCAGTGGTTACGTCGGCGAGGGGCTCGGTAGCGAAGCTGCTGTGGAGTAGTTAAGAAGAGACAAGGCTACGGTGAAGTGAGGGTAGGGTAAGGAGTGGCAGGGACGAGAGAAAGCACGAGGATGAGGGCGCAGGTGCGAGGGCAGGTGCGAGGGTGGGTGCGAGAGCTGGAGCGAGGACGTGGGTGTGGGTGAGGCGGTGACATGGGTATAGACTTGGATGTGAACGTGGACGAGGAAGGTAGCGGGATCCGATATAGGGACGAGAACTCTTGTGGAAGCGGGGCACGCGACCGATAGGAAATGCGCTCTTGTTGCAGCAGAACAACCAGTCGGGTGGCGGCAGAAAAGAGACTCATTGTGTCGTTCCCAGACGTTTCTATGATGGCGCTGCGACACCTTTAGTAATCACCGACGGTCTGCGTCCTTCAGACGCACGCTCCAAACTAGTTATTATTTCATTTGGGGTTCCCACCGCAGCGGACAGCGCGCTCTATTGGGAGCTGGAGGTCAAATTGCGGTCACCAAAAGTCTGTGGCAAATGAAATAAATTCAATGAACGGTTCCTGGAGGGTTTCTTGTTTCTTGTGCCTCTCATTTCATAACATCCAATTTAATAATCATTACTCATTATTTTCTTCATTTTATGTCATTATTTAGTTTCCATCACGCACTTTAACATACAAAAATTAGTTATTTATAAATTACTACATTACCTCATAAGTTGCTTACGAGAGCATAAGCTAAGAAGAAAGATTTAGTCTGTGGCTCTTTCTTCTCTGGCACAAGTTAGATGTTTTGACGATGTGACTTTAGGAGGAGAGTCCTATGTTTTGGAATGAACACTGTATTGGGGGATTTTTGGCGGGAAGTGTGCTTCATGATCCAACAAAGCAAAAGTGTACCTTTTGGTGCTGAAAAAATCTTTGTTAAAATTGATGAGAATACCTTTAGCATTATTAAAGTAAAACCAAGGCCCTGTTTTGAGAGTATTTCTTATTTCCGGGGCATCATTACGTAACTGTCTCTTCTTAGGAAGTATCTTCGTAAGGGTGAGGATGCAATCCGCTCTAAGTCGTGGTGGCCAGCACATACCGCTCTTCAATAATAGTTGCAGCCGTAAACACAATTAGCAACGTAGAAACATCAGAGGCATAGGCCACACCATCTCCGGATCTATGGAGGTGCTCTACAATCTCGATATTGCCACGGACGCGCCTTCGCGCTCTTTTAAGCCTAAATAGACTTCGTATACGAAACGGAATTTATAATACAAAAGAGTCGGAGACGGAGATTGTATTCAACAATCTGTACCTGCGGTACAGCATAGGGTAGGTCGCAATCGCGTAAATATTTATTTGCAGATTTTTATGAAACCATCAACTGATAACTCTCCGGGGATATTTTGAAAATTGATTTTAACATTAGGAGAGAATACGCTAGGGGGATATTAACACGAACAGCAAATAGACAGCATCATGAAAGAATATCCGGAGTACACCCGAGATGTCAACGATGTGCGCGAACATTATAGTAAGCCATGAATATTAACTCATGAACCGTAAGGAATTATAATATGAGATTAACAAGATTAGATCATATCATGAGCTCATTTATAAGGTGTAACCAAAACTGTAAATAAATGTTAAGTTATCTATTGGAAAAAAAGGCGGATCTGCTTCCCTGTCCACAATGAAAGTGTCTTGCTCGCGATCATAGATCATAGATATTTTCTTGAATACCGGTCGCCCTGACAAAGTGTATTCTCTATATTCGGTTTCCATATGGGCTAATTTTGTGTTTTTAACAATGTATTAATGCCGTTTTTATGTTCAAATAAAACCGAGGATATCTGTGCTATCTCAATATAAAACGAAAAACTCAAACCATGGACGTGAATAAAGATATTTTACTTGTTTAGTTTCGATTTGTTAACTATTTTAGTTAAAGAGGAATTGAAGTAGATCGGGGATATGAGGATGAGCTCCGACCTAGGCCGGCGTAAAGGATGGCAAAAGTTGATCAACAGATGTCACTGCAGTCCCTCTGACTGGGAAGTTCTAGGTTCGAGTCCCGTCGGAGCAGGATTATCGTCACTACATTGTCAGCTAGGTAGAATTCAGTCACTGCCTGGAGAAGAATTGTGGCGACCGGCTGCTCTAACATACACTAACATGTACTACACTACCACACATGTCGGGAGACCGGTTGGGAGGTTAGAACTTGCTGCAACTGAGGCGCTGGGGTGCCCCGCCGGTGGGAGATACCTGGTTAGGGAAAACCCCGCCAGCCGACTGGTAGATCGGTGTCGGATCTCACCATCCAGCGGCGGAAGACCACCGCCATATCACAGGCGAATGCATGCACTACATTTACAGGACTAATTACCTTACTAGTTGACGCGCCCAGAATCATTATGAATCGATGGCTGATGTTGGAATATTGTTTCTTCTACAGTAGATGTTTGTGTTAAATGAATATCCGGACAACACGTGTCACATAGTTTAATATTAACAAATGAAAATATAACTTCAAAAAATGCATGATGATGATGAAAAAAGACGCCAGATATTAATATATAATTGTAATAAAAAAATGCCCGAGCACTGATGGCTTTCTTTAGCAATTACTATCGCTATCAATATCGCTATTCCTATTACTATACTATACTATAACTATAACTATTATCGCTATTACTATCGCTTTAACTAAAACTGTCGCTATTACAATCGCTCTAACTATAACTATAACTATTGCTATCGGTATCGCTATCGCTATCGCTATCACTATCACTATCACCACCATATCACCACCAGTATCACCAACACTATCACCATCACCATTACTATCACTATTTCCATCACTATCACTATTATTGAAATTGTTAGTTCTTCCTGCTAATATCTATAGGGTTTAAATCTACATTCAGCTTACCATCATCTACAATATTATTATTTTTATTATTATTAATTCCTAGTTTCTAACTCTAATAATTCTTAAGATATTAACAATAATATCATGTAAAGTTTAACAAACAAACATTAGTTTCGGACATAATTATATTCCTACTAGTGGACCCGTGCGTCCGGTCTCTCCCATATTAGTCCCACCTTTCCCTATCCTTTCCATTAAGTAGGAAAGTTGTTAATGAAACGTGTTTATTTGTTAACTCTGTATAAATGTAACTTCGAACTTACAGAAAATCAAACAAAAATATATTTAGTATTATTGAGGTATGTTCTTTGAACATTTTATTCTTCCTTAAAAACAACATTTGAAGTAGTTTTACAATCTTTCTTCATAATTAGCTTTCCTTGATAGTCACAGAAATATGAGAAAAATGTTTACTCTTAAGAAAGCCAAGTAAAGTTTTCCATGCGAAAATACAGTATAGGGCAAATACAAACCTACTCCTTGCAATTTTATTTAACTTTCCTGGATTTGTTATGAAGACCAGAAGGGGTCTCAGGGGCAGGGCGCCAGCTTACGGGGGCGCGAAAATTGAAAAATTATCTTATTTTTATACTAAAGGGTATTGAATTATTGTCTGCTTTAGTAAGTACGTTAAGAAAATCAATTACGATTCAAAAAATAATAAAACTAGAACTTTCACTTTGAGAAATAAGTACCATTAGAAACAATTAACTAGGCTTATACACTTACTTCGGTACATGAGAATGTTGCTCAAACAATGTTTAAGTAATAAATATCTTAAGTTTAATATTACCTTCAGTTTAATATCAAACTGTATTATTTACAATTGAGTTTATAGCTGGGCATTGACTTCCACACATCTCTAACATTTAAATCGTGCGTCTGGGTTGTGATTGTTGGCAGCTGTGGAGGGATGCGCTATTCTTTCTATAATTTTAATCTTGCTTCCTTTTGTAAATTAATTCACGAAGTGTTGTAGCGTAGCGCATTTTGATTTTTGTTGTTCATGTATTTCAAGCTATTTTACTTTAGTTAATTTAAAAAGTTTGTTCTTTGTTTTCCCTTACTACGTCCGTATACCCTTGCGAGAACTTTCGCATTTTAAACCCCACACTCTTCCCTATCCTTCAATTCTATGAAGATCATTCTAAGAAGGAAAGTTGTTAACGAAACACATTTATTTGTCTAAGAAATTATAAAGGTAAGTTTCAATGTAGGAACACAATATCAAATTTAAAAAAAATAATGCAATCGATGTTGAAAAGAAACTTTCAATAAAGATTTATTCAGTATTTTCAAAATATTTCTTTGAACAATTCACAACACATTCTTAAAATTATTTCAAGGAATTATTCAATATTCCTTGACAGTTAGCTTTTCGCTTTTCGTGATATTCACAAAAATATATATTTTTTTTACGTTTGAGAAACACGCTGACTGGAAAGTTTCACCGAATCACTGTTAATAACGAAAATACTGGTACAGGTAAAACACAACCAAACCTAACAAGACATGTCATAATTTCACTGTACTCCCATATCCCTTCACAATTGAGTACACAGCACTTGAAGACCTCGGCAAAACGTTAAATAAATGTTTTCACTAGAGGCACAAGGGACCATTTTCATAGGTATCAAGCACCTATTAATAGTACTTCTAATTGTTGCTGTGCGAGCGAATCTTGAATTAATAATTATGCAAATAAACCTCGTCAGTCTGAGCAAACCACGGCGTACACAGAAAGCATAAATAGTATAAGATAGAGGAATCTAAGCCTTCTAAGCGTGACGTCACAAAGAAGGCCACTATCATCTAGGGTTGAAATATAGGTGCCATTGTTGTATCAATAAGATATGAACCAGGCAAAATTTAATAGAAAGTTGAAGAATTTCTCATCATGTTTATTACGGTGTGAGAAACGTTTCTTTGAGGCCTTTGGTCTCGAAACTTTAGTTTTTGAGGCCCTAGAACGCTTTGATTTGGAGTGATTCAACGATTTAACTACGTGCTGTGGGTTGCATTTGAAATGGATATTTAGATGCGTTTTTAAACAAATCTTTCATATTTTTAAAGTTAAAATGCAATTCGTCTCGCGTCCGTGAAATTCTCTTTCTTTAGAGACCATATTTATAAAGATTGGTTGTGTGTGAGAGTCGTAAAAGTTATGTATACTACTGAAATAATATTGCAGATAGTTTTTAACATTTTTATTACATGCAATTAAAAACTCTTTTCATCATTTATTTATTCTCGCTTTTCTACGACAATATTAATTCCATTGGATTATTGGTTTGCATCGAGATACTAAATAACACAGGTGTGGTGATCACCAATAAAGGATTATAGTGTAATTATTTGGTATTCAAAATACTTCGTCACGAAACGAATTATTATATGAATACATCTTTATAAACATGAATTGACTTGACACTTTGTAGGTTTTTCCAAGTTAGGTATCTCTCACCGCCATGGCACCACCCATGCGAGCAAACTCTTAGCTCTTGACATGTGAGGTAGTGTAGTGCTAGTAAGTGAGTGTATGTGTGAAAATGAGGAGTAAAAGAAAGGACAAGAAAGTGCAAGGAAAGATCGCGTGCGGGAAGAATAAGAACAGATCGGGTCCGTGACCCGTTTGTTATGGCACTGCTCTGGCATTCGCTTGATGACTGATCAGTGATCAGAGCAGCCCGCAGCTAGGATACTCTTCCACACAGTGGACAGTGGTTGAACTTGGTGTAGCTATCTAGTCAGTGTCGAAAATCCTGCCCTCGTGGGGACTCGAACCCTAGGACCTCCCCACTGAAGTGCAGTGACATCAGGAGTCCTGAAGCACCCAGCCGATCCAGTTCCTCTCGAGTTCCACGGACTCGGGGGTGTGGAGGTGCTCATGCGGCGGAGTTTGGGAACTCTAAACCTTGTCACGAGCACAGGTTCCCAAAGGCAATGGGGAAGAGTGCATTTGTTCGACGCAATATTCCCAGAGAAGTTCTACGAACATATAAGGGGAAAGTTACGAGTTGCCCGAGCGGTTTGGTGGGCAATCATTCGCGTTTAACGTTTGGGAGTTCGCTTTGCCCTCGGCGTGGCCGGGTGGAGGAGAAAAAAACTTCCAGGCGATTCCTCTGTCGGTGAATCACGCAGACTCTCGAACACATATCTTCACGTATTTCGGTAATAGTTATGATAGTGAAATTCTCTTTCTCTACTAAGAGTAATACATCAGGCATAATTCGAAATAATCCTAATCAAACAAGTGCTAAGTTTCGAAAAAATAGATAGGTTCATTTTATGTACCGAAAATTTAAAATTTAAAAGAAAATTTCTTCTCGCCCTTGAATTGAGTGTATATGCTCTATTTGTACAAAAACGTTGAAGAAAGAGAAACAAACTAAATCAGATCTTTGGCGATGAGAATCGAGCGCGCTGGGCCTAAGTCACACCGTTTCTTGCCCTGCTTTTCATTTGGTTATATTATATTAGTAACAACAATGTGTTTGTCCTCATTACAAATAACGTGAAAACTACTATTTTAAAAGTGTTCTTAAAATTATTTGAAAATATAATACTGAATAATTGTTGTCATTATCAAGGAAGTATTAAACTTCAGAATTCCAGGTGTAAAAGTTATTCTTAAAACAATTCAATTTTCCCAGTTTTTAAAACTCTCAAAATTTTAAAGAAAATATAGCCTATACCACAAATAAAACTGCTTTATTATAAAATAAACTTACATTTGGGAAAAAATGTAAAGAAAAAATGTGACGAAACTTCCCAACAGTATTTTCTCGCGATATAGTAAATGGTTATGTAATATTGTAATACGAACATTTCATCTGACACTTCAACTGCCATGTGAACAATTCGTAAAGAAACGATGCACGAAAAATACACAAATTCGTAAACAGTATGTGCGGAAGTAAAATAATTAACAGTAATAAATTATACTATACTGATTGTTTTGGCAAACAAATGCAAATAGATAAAATATATAATAGTAATTATTAAACACTATGTAATTGTGATATTCTACAAATACATAAATTATTAGTTTGTATCACCGCGAACGAAAGGTGCCTTCATTATCACCTTCTGTTATCAGTGCGCCGTTAAAACAATGGGTTACAACAAGCAACAATAACCGCTCATCTATTCATTTTCATATTTAACACAATTAAAGAACGCAATTTAAAATGAAATAACATAAATAAAATATAAATATAATAAATTAGAATAATAAAATGAAAGAAATAATATATGAATTCCAACTTACGTAGCATCCAACTGCTTAAATTGGGAGCAGGCAACTGAAGGCTAGCAATCTTTATTTCATATTTATTTCGAATAAGTTTTAAATAATTTCTAAAAAATAATTTGTAAACTAATAAAAAGCCTCTAATGTAAGAAACGAACCAAGAAATATGAAATAATATACGAATTCTTACTTACTTGGCATCAAAACACTTCTACATTTTTTTGACGAAGGGCAAGATTTTCGGAACGGCTGACTAATTTCGACGCACAATTACTAAAAAATATTGATATTTTCAACATAACCTTACTTGAATATCTGTTTTTGATGAACACATTTCATTAAGAAAAAACTTCATAATTTGGAAAATATCTTCATAATTTTAATTGTAGGAAGACGCCGAACAAATTTTCAATTTTTAAAAACTCAGGGTTTTTAAACCAACATGAGACCTAAACAATTTTCTTAATCGTCCTTTAGACTACCTAACAACAAAATTGCATCAAAAATGGTAGAGTCGTTTTTGATAAAAAATGTTTATAAAAAATTAAAAATTGCCTATATTTCACACAAAACTACGCGAAAAATTACTTCAATTTTCGAAAATTTGTATATGTCCTTACTTCAAAATATCCCTTTAAGGAACGGATTTTATTAAGGGAAAATCTCTATCATAAGAATTGTAGTTGTAGGAAGACATCGAAAAAAAGTTTTAATTTTTGTAATTTTCGAAGAATCAAGAGTTTTCAACGAAAATGAGACTTGCACCATTTTCTTAATCGTCCTATACACGTTCCATCACCAAAACGTATTCAAAATCGATGAAGCAATTTTTTTGAAAATTTTGAAAATGTTCCACAGGTTTCATGTACCCCCCCCCCCAATATTAAAATATCGGTTTACAATTCAAGGACCAGATTGATCATCATTGATTCACCAACCTGATTGATTGGGGAATTCCTGTCAGGTATTTGAATTCTGAGTCGATATTCTCACTTTATAGTGGCACTTCCCGTTTTCGTGCATGATCATCCCCCTACACGATCCATTCTACTGATGCCTAAGAAGAGTCCATCTAGAACCAACTGATTTACCTCCCACACGTCCTCGGGCAGGCAGCAGAGCTGTTGAAGGAGAGCTATCGTGCTAACGCGAGACCGCTTCCGCAAACACTTCATCACGGCGCACCGCACCTGCAAACAAGCGCCGCTCTGACGCGCAGGCGCGGCCCTTCATCGCAACAACACCCCCAGGCAAGAAGGCTCTGCTTTGGCTCCGCTCGGGGCTTTTTGCCGCAGAGGAGAAAGAGGAGGAGGAGGGGAAGCGTTTAGCCGCCGGAGAGCGAAAGCAGCGCCGCGCCCGTGATTGATGAGGGGCTGCGCGCAGAAGCACGCGTCGCGCTGCGCCGCTCGCGCAGACACGGGGATTCCCCGTTGAGCGATCGGCAGCGCTAGCGCTCCCCGCGGACAACGCGGAAAACACTCAACGCGACGAAATGCTCCCTGGAGAAAGGTGGTACTCTTCCTGTGGGGTTATTTTTGGCAGCTCGAGGGATGGAAGGTTGTGTGTTTGAGGGTGCATTTGTGACTATTTCTATCCTTGTGCAATTTTAAGAGTATGCAATTGATTTTGATGAGGGATATATTAAATTACTATTTTCAAAGGGTGATATACTAAGCTGTAAAATAGGTAACTTAAAATTCAATATAGCTGACACTTGATACTGCACTCAAGAGTCCAATGAAAATTCTTTTATTTACCAAATGCTCAGGAGAAACAAAATTATTTTTAGTAATACAGATGAATAATGTTTATTTATTTCATTTAATGTCAAAAAAATTAAAAAGGTAAACAGGCCGAGCTGTTTTACTTGAAAAAACATCCCCTCTCCCGTCGTTTTTCGGAAATAGACATATTTTCTTATGTCATTTTGCAGAAAAGCGCTTCTTTATTGCATAACAGTTTATTAACGATTGTCTTTTCCACAACGTACAAAAAGTTGTGTTCAGAGTGAGTCGAAACGCTCATGATATTTCTTAGTACTGCCGAAGACAAGATCCACTTTTCCAGGTTACAAGCGCCAAAAAAAGAAAATTTAGGAATTGACGGAATTGCATAATTCGATAAGTATGTATCGCGTGAGGCCTTGCTGTCGTGCCAGATCTCGCCAGCGGACCGTCAGAATAGAAGAAATTAATTAAGAATTTATTACTATTATTAAGAGGAACATACCGGTGTGTTTCATCTGATATGTCTCACCCCTCTTGATAAAATATGTATATATTAAACCTAGATCATTTACTATATTCTATTATACAAGGGGGTACCGAAATTATTTTTCGTTAAATTATTTTTTCGTGATCGACAGCTCACTTGTCGATGTTTGATTTCACTTGACAATTTTTTTGGAGGGGTGAGATCACAATGGAATTTTCACTAGCTTAACTGTTAGGTTTCGAAGTCGTAATCAATGCACCATGTCTCATCACTAGTAATGACTTAAGAAAGAAATATGGTACGCTTTGGAGATGGACCTTCAAAGCAAGTTAAAACTTGATTCTCTTTTTTCTGTTCATTCAGGACAGGATGCATATACATTGCTGTGACCCTTCTCCAGGTCCATCCCCAAAGCTTGTGACAAAATTTGCTGATCGGAGCTCCAAGTGATTCCAGATATTTTACTAATTTCCTCAACAATGCGTCGTTGGTCTTGTAAGAACTTTGTAGACACTCATGAATTTTGGAAGATGACGGACGTCCAGAACATGATTTGTCATCAAGAGAAATTTCATCTTTTTTGAAATGAGAAAACCATTTGTACACTTGAGTTTTCCCATAGAGCTCTTTTTATAACCTATGTTTAACATCACAGCAGTTTGTGCGGCGTTTTCCCCAAGCAGAAAGCAAAATTTTACAAGTGCGCCGCGTACATAAATACGCCATGGCAAAAAAGATAGAAGTAAGCGAAACTGCTGGTACAAAACAAATTATTACGAATGAACAATGGATTCCCATCCGAGAACAATGAGTGCACTGAATCCGGAACTAGTTGCGTTACACTCACCAAGCGGGATAAATGCGTACTGCATGAGCTCCGTCATCCGCAGCAGCGGTACGTTTTGGATACAACTATGTATACTCTGTAACTATCTGCAGCCTGCGAGAATCCCCACCGATTGAGTGACCGTAACGCTGCCCTCGGTCAACAAGGGAAACGCTGAGCGAGGCGGTCGAGCGGAGGAGTACTCGCGGGGGCCAGTGCGTTCAATGAGTTTCTACGTCTGTGAGTATTAGTCTGAATTTCAGTTTTTTCGAAGGAGGATTTCCCACAACCTTTCTCGCAATTATCATTCTAATACATTTGAGAGAATTTGGTGGGTTGAGATTATCAAAGATTCTGACGATCTATTTTCAGAGTAGATATTTGTATCAAAAGTTTCTTACAAATAACATGCCTGGCAGAAAGCAAAACATTCCAGAGTTCAATGGTAATATGTTTATTTCACTTACTCTTCAGAATGAAAAAAAAATTGTAGATCGTGTATATCGATTGGGAAAAACCACTAAAGTATTTTTTTATGAGCTGAAGAAGAAAAAATGCGATAGTGTCGTGAGTGAAGCAAATCCACCCCTTTTATTGGATGACGGATATTCCCCAGATAGTATTTTAGAATTCTCTGCTTAAATAGTTGGGATTGATTGCTTGCTTTACTTAATAGGTAGGGAGCATTTTGCAACAACTTTTATTAATAAAATACTTTTGTTTGCGGTTATCATTCTTCCATTGATCTCCCTAGACTTCTTTTGTTTGACCCGACTACGCGAAAGAAGTAGAATATTTTCATCCTGACTATGAAAACTTATTTATAAATTCTAAGTATTTCGGCATTCTCTTAGGTACAATTCACATCTTTCACTCGTTTGACGCTGTAAAAAAATTTCTTGGTCAGAGAAAACTAATTAGCTTTCATAACCATCGTAGTTCCACCCATCTTCATTACTTAGAAAAGGATTTCGTTACTCAAAGAAACAACCGCTTTTAAGTTCGAGATTTATTTTGACAGATGTCACAGCAACCAGAGTCAGACCTTCACACAATTGAAATAATATTGTCATATGATTTCCATTCTTCCCCGTGTCTTGCCACTCTCACCCATTGTCCGTCTACTATCTTTTGAATTCATCCACCACCCTTCTTTTCCATTGTCTACATTGTTGCTGCCTTCCAGCTGGTCCTATGAATTTCGTACACTTTTATTTCATATACTCGTATATCTATAGGTGAGATTCATAGATCGTCGTATATTTCATACATCTCGTCTATCTTTCATTTAGATCGTATAGTATACTTCATTTAGATCGTCGATTTCATCGTTCTGTGTCTACGTTTTATAGAGATTTCATGTGGCACATTTTTCATACAGTTTACACTAAATAAATAGTAACTGAATTTTTTAATTACATTATATCGTGCTATTTTTATTGAAAATATTGGCAAACATCCTCTGATTGCATCGCAAACCTGGTAAGTATCTCTATAACTCTTAGAAACTGTCGAGAATGTCAGACCTCTACTTCATACGTATGTGATTTAAAATTAAAATATCTCGGGGGAATTCTCGACAAAGGAGTTAGTGAAAATCCTTGAGCATGTCCCCGATCCAAATAGTTCTTTCGATCTTTTATACACAATTTATCTTTAAAGGTTTTGCGTTTTTAATGAAATTGTGTTTTCCCTCACAGCATGTGCACCATATTGTTTTTATCGACTTAATATTCTGATTGCCTGCATATTTGCCATATTTATACTTTAGTAAGTTTATTTACACGATATTTTAGGCTATACACTATCAAACAAAATCCAAGAACCATCGAAAATACTTCGGTTGTTGACCCAAACCCAAAACTTTGCTCATCACGGAAATACAAATATGAATAAAGACCGCAGTATTTATTTCTACAATTTAAATACCAATAAAAACTCGCCAAAATAATAATTTTCTGCCGCCAACCAGTTTTTACGAAGCTCTCCGCGGTGGGAAAACACGATTTAAAGTATGTTTACCTAAAAATCTTTCCCCTAATCACAAGCGTCGTGCATCGCGCAGAGCCCTCTTCCCTTCCGAAGAGGCCTCAGTCACTGTGTATCCAGGAGGGCGGGCGCGGGGAGGCGCTGATTGGATCGGAATTGGAAGCGTAGGTCACGGCTGCCGCCTGGCGGGCTGAGCAAACGGCGGCGAAGGCGATAGAGGAAATGGACCCGTCGCCTGCCGGCCCGCGCCTCGCCTCGCAAACAGCGCCTCCTGGAAATTATAGCGGGCAACGGCCTCCGTTAGATGGGGCTGGCCACGCACAAGCAATGGAAGATGGAGAAACACAGATATTCCACCGATGGTGAAGACAATAGCTTCAAGCTCTTCTACTTCTTCTTAATGATGATGATGATGATAATAATAATAATAATAATAGTAATAATAATGATGATAATTACCAGTATTATTGTATTATAATAATTATTTAGTACCTTTCCATAATGTAGGGATCAAGCATAATCATTGCGTCCAATCTTATTATTCAATTACCCTCCAATCTTTGTTCCCTAGTTAAAAATCACCTATCCCCTCCATTGAAAGAAGTGAAATTTATCACCTAACTTGTAATAACTGTAATTCAGGATATGTAGGCAGAAAATTTTCAGTTAGAATTAATGAGCATATTAGATGTTGGAAACAAAATTTAGACACTTCTACCTTTGCCAATCATTTAATTCAATTTAACCATTCTTTTGATCACATTTATAATTTTAAAATTCTTCACCTAGTCAACAAAGGCACAAAAATGAACATTTTGGAGAACTTGGAAATTCTAAAAGTTTTCAAAAACACTATTTTTTTCTGTCATGAATGAACATTTCTAGATTAAAAGCAGTCCCATTACAAATATTTTATTAACTATCCCCTAATCATTCTTTTGAGTAGTCTTTTTATGACTACCCTTTCTTCTCTTCTTCCCCCACTCCCTTTCCCTTCATTGTTAGGCTTCCTCTTCTCCCATTCGAAAAGATGGCTGGCACCTAGCTGTAACCAGCATGTTTTGCCACTTTATATTTTTTGAACATTTGTGAACATTCATGATGATCCCTGTTGTTTGAGCAGTAAGTACTTTCTATTTGTATTCATATGATATTATTTGTTTTTTCACTAAATTCACTGTAACCCCCCCCCCCGTTTTGGGTCCAACTTATGTTAATGTTTAATTTTTCCATTTTGCTAGAGATCCACTGAGGATGGGAAAAGTGTTTTCCGAAAGTTAAATTTGGAAAATTATTAATAACATTATTAAACCTTTTGTGGAGATTATTTCCTTTACCATACAATAAACAAAAGCATGCAAAGAAGCAAAATGCGTTATTTAATTAATTAATAAAATATCTTTCATTCTAAACAAGAATAAAAAATCAATAGAAAACGAACGTCTTGAAAACAGGACAATTACTCGTATTTGCAACATTTTGATTGAGATAGGGAGGCACTAGATGTACATGAAGACTTCCATCTAATACTCATACAGTTGAAAGGCAATAAATAAGGAAAGACCTTGACATCGTACTCAAGAGATTATTCTTTCTCAGAAATACTAGTAAGATAACTGCGTTAACCTCATTTGGGAAGGAGGATTAAAGGTTGCTTCTCGGTGTCGTGGAAGCGTCACAGCCACGGAACAAAGCACCCCGGGCTGGCAGAAGCGCGGGTCTGCTTTGTTGAGAGCTCAACCGCGCTTCTGTTGCGCACGGAGCTTCTCCAATACGTAATTAGATTCGGCCATAAATTGTGCGCGAGATAATTACCTGGGCGGAGCACACAGGCGCAAAAACACCACCGCAACCCCGCCCACTCGCACGCTCCATCCCCTTTAGCGGCGGCTGCGCGGCGCGGCACGGGGCGGCGCGGGGCGGGGCAGTGGGAGGAGCGACTGGGATGAGGCGGGACATAGTGGAACGAATCGCGCGGACGGGGAAGAACGGAGTGGGACAGCGTGGGGAGGCTCAGGGGTCAGGCGGGGCCAAGTGAAACTCGGCAGTGTGTAGTCCGACGGGAGGGCATGGGTCGGATAAAACAGGATAGAATAAGACTGAATAAAACGACACGGGGTAGAACGAATCGGGGTAGAACAAGGCGGGATAAAACGGGTCGGAGTAGAATGCGGCGCGGGTATAAAACGACGAGGTAGAAAAGGACGAGATGGAATGGGACGACATATGGGACGAGATTGAACGGGACGGGGTAGATTGGAACAGGGTAGAATAGGAGAGGGTTGGGAGACTAGGGCGAGACGAAGTGGGGCCAAGCGGCACATGCTGGGGCGAGACAGCCCCCAATGAGTCAGATTAGAGCAGAACGGGCAGTGGGAGCAATGACATAGGAAGAAACGAAGTGAAACGGGTCGGGAGGACTTGGAACGGAATGACATGGGAGTGGCGAGGAAGGGCGGTGAGAGGATCAGACATCATGGGTGGGAAGGCGCGGGGCGAGGCGGCGCGAGGTGGGTACCCATGGTGTGCATGTGAGAAGGGAATTTGAGTCATGAGACTGGGAGAGCGCCGCGACGCTGTGGCTGGGTCTTCGGTGCGGAGAGCGGCAGGGCGAGGCGGAGCGGGAAGTGTCAAACGAGGAGCAGAGGGTGCGGGGCAGACCAGGACACGGACAATACAGCGGGCAAACTGGGGCACGTTGGGCACGCATCTGGTGTCAGAGAAAGGGGGAGCCCCGGAAGAGCGACAAATGCAAAGACATTTGGAGAAGGCAACAGCGCCGTGGAAGAACATGGCCAAGAAGTGAATAGAAGCCCTAGTACTGCTTTGTACGGCAGACGTGAACGAGCGGGAGCAATGAGTGTAGTCAACCGGGGAGAGAGAACTGGTGGCGACGTTGACAGTGGGGGAGGCCAGCCGATAGAGAGGTGAATGGCAACCCAAGAGAAAGAGACTAGAATGCGATGGGCTAGAATGCCGGCTTGCGCGATGACACCGATGGCTGCTACGTCGTGGAAGGGCGACAGGAGCTCGTGTAGCTCACAAAAAATATTGGAGGTGATATAGAATGGTAACAGAAGCCATTATTTGGAACAAACAGACCCGAAATAACAGAAAGAGGACTGTAATACAGATTTTCGATGGACATGTCAAGGACACTGACCTAGAAGTAGCAAACGAAGGAACGGAATGGAAAGAAAAATTAAAAGTAAAATAGGGTATAGAACGGAAGAGAGAGAAAGAATAAGTTAGGAAAGAAAATGGAGGAGAAGGGAACGGAAGAGAAACAGTGAGTTGGAAAAAGTAAAAAAGTCTGCAGACAGGGTAAGGTAAAGAGAGAAGCGGACGAGAGAGAAGAATGATCGATCCCAGAAGGCGTTCTGTGCAAAAGATCTATGATTTTGGCATTACGATTTATGGATTAATATAATGTTTTCGGGCGAGCCAAGTACTATGACCATTACTCCCGTAAGTGAAATGTATCTTACACATATTTCCCCCAGCTGGACACTAAGCACCCGTCTGATATCTCAAAATGTGTGGGAGTGTAATGATAGGATGAGGGTACAAGAATGAAAAAGAAAAGATCGCGCGCGGTCCTCGGGCAGTTTATTAAGGTACTGCTCCGGTATTCGCCTCGTATTGATCGGGGAAATTATGGCCAACTGCCGTTACGCAGCCTCTGGAATTCCCAACCAGGGACTACATTTGGCCTCGCTACGCCGAAAGCCCGTCGTCGTCGGCACTTCCCTACTGAGAATCTTAGGACTTCCCGGCCAATGCAACGGCACAGGCAATTGCAATGCTGCAAATGGGCCATTGAAACAGGTTATCCTTTTTTTGTGCGCGCGTGTGTGTATTGCAACCACCCGGTTATTATAACGAAATGTAGTGCTGCCAGAAGCAACCATCACCCTCTTCGGTTTTTAAAATCAAACGCCCCGGCTGGTCCATAGGATGGTGCATCAATCACCAACACTCCCCTGACGTGAATGCAGTTGATTGTATATAGAAATCTACTTAGGTGGACAAACCGCAATGTATCTGCCCAATTAATTACTTTGTAATCTTCACCTGCAAGTTTTTTTTCTCTATTTGCATCTTAGGGTTAGGTGGATTCTACTCGAGAATTTGGAAATTAAACAAGACCATAATATTCTTTAAAATATAACACAAATATTAAAAAAGGCTTAGAAATATACATTAACAACTACAAAGCAAAAACACAAAAATCCATCAAATCCTATACAGGAAACATAACACGGAAATAATATGCAATCACTCTCAATTACAACATCCTGTCTCAACTTACAATCAAATTCAATAGGATTATTAATATATTTAAAAGATATTCATACACTGAAATCAGTTTATCCCCTCTTTTACTTGTATCAACAAAATTTACAACCTTACTTGATTCTTACTATTTCTTCTTAGTTTAAAGTTCCATGCTGTCGCAATGGAAACCAGAGATTACTCACGAAATGAATAAATGCTTTTTGTAATGGCATTTCACGTCTCTTAGAAATGATTAACTACCTTATACAAAATAATGAAGTTTTTCTGGCTTTCAGAAAAAAACAATCCTGTTCTAATTCCCCCTCTCAATAAAGTAATACTGGAAGCAACAAGCTTATTTTTGGGAAACGACGTCTGTTTCTTCGCGTCACCTTCGAAGAACATGGAAAAGGGAGTCCCTCGCTGTAGATTCCAGGTAGATTCTCCGTACTGCAACGACGCCTCCAAATCACTGAAATTCTCCAACCACGCGCCTCGGTTGAAGAGAAATGTTCTAATAGCCCCAGAAACTTATTCGGATTTTTCACACTTTCAGTTACTAAAACAACAGCACTGTAAATCAAATTACGCTCATTAGCATCAATAATGTTACAAAAGTAAGTCTTTCTTCTTCCTCGTAAATTGTTCTAAAAATAATTTTATATTTACCTTTACGAACCTTTCAAAATCTCTTTTTATAGTAGGTCTTGCTCCGGATTCCTAGTCCGGTAACTTCTCACACTTACAAGAACGCTTTTCCCGCGAAGAGCACTTCGCAGCGGTGCCAAAGAAAATGGGGACGGAGAAGGCGTTGCGAGGTTCGAGCTCCGTACAACCCCTCCCTTCCCCTGCTCCACCCCTCCGACGCTCCCAGCGCGTCAGGTTGCGGCCTCCGCTGCGGTGCGAAATCGGGTTGTTGCCGTGCAAACATTTGATGCCATTCATTCTCTGGACTGTGTCGCTTCAGCCGGCTCGGGCTGAGCGGTCACAGTATGTGTGTGTTTGTGTGTGCGCGTGCGTGTGCGCACGTGTATGTGCGTGAGTGGTACGTAAGTCTGCGTGTGTATACGTGCGTTCATGTGTGCGAGCGGATGAGTGCGTGCGTGCTTGCGCGTGGGCCAAAGTAACCCCCGCGGCTGCCTGGCGGCTCCCTTTCGTCGAGGTGCGATTTCAAGAACGCATAACTGCCAGTTAGGTGAAAGTGTCTGAATAAAATTTACTTTTGAAAAATACTTCACGTTGGGCGCACAACGGTCATGATATCAATGAAGTTAACTTGCTATACTCACTTTTTCATCTAACATCTCCAATCAACGTACTCCTTCACCATAGTTCCTCCTGAAGTGTCCTCTTTCCTCCAACCCTTTTCTATCGCCCTGGGCGCAAGATGTTGCCTTTATCTAGTAATTCTCTCCCAAAACATTACAATCTAGCAAGATCAAATCGCTGTTCTAGTACTTTGTCTACACCTGGATTGTTCCCCATTTCCATACATATTTAGACTGTTGTACTAGCAACATAATCATTATAATGTTCTACATTGGGGAAAATGTCAAATGGTGAAGCGGTGTAACGTAGATGCGTGAAGATAAGGGTCGAATCTGTAGAATCGGAAGTAGAGAAAAACAGCAAATATTCATTGCGTGAGCAGCCAAAAATAAGATTATATCCTGCAAAGTTGGCAGGGCTTCGGAAGAAGTACGCTCTCGTTTGGCATACTGCTATTTCGAGCGCCGTCTCCAAAAGGAGCGTGACGAAGCATCTTGCTAGCTCTGCTTTTGATAACGCAGTGAGAAACGCATCCAAAAATGTGCAGCTCAACGATTTTTTAATATCCGTCAGCCAGGATTTCTTTGAACTTCCAAATAACCTTTTCCCATATACCCCCCTTTTATGATTAATTACAAAAACTGATAACTTTTGCTTCGATCTAGATACTGTATGTTTCTTTTCTTTCTTGTAAGCAGTAGTTCATTTTGTTTTTTATCCGTTTAAGAATTTGTATAATCGTAATTCTTACATCCCATGTAATTTATAAGATACCGCGAAAACATAGATTTTAAAGACATTATTTTATATTATGTTATATTTTCTGAAATAGTTACATAACACTTCACTACACTACACTCCCTTCCCCTCCACTACACTACACTTCACATCACTTCACTGTATAAGGGCCATGACGATAATAATTATAACAACAACAGTAATAATAATAAAAGCAATAATAATATTAACAATAACAACAATAATAAGAGTAATAATAATATTATTACTAATAGTAATATAATAATAATAATAATAATAATAATAATAATAATAATAATAATAATTAATAAAATAATAATAATAAGATAAATGTCTCAGTCAGTATTATTCGATATTCAGATGGAATGAAGCATATTTTAAATTTGCAACATTAGAAGGAAGAAGCTCTATGCTTCGCAGTAGTGATTCCAATCTTTTACCGATATCTGCCCATGCTGTGTCCCCTCTGTATGTCGTATACATTACGCATAAACGCGCCCGTTCCATTCTCTTAGATAAGGACTCCCATTCTTCTCGTTCGTCACCAACGCACCCGTGATTTACAAACTTTCAGGTCCGTTTTTGAATTTTATCTAACGCTTAGATTTGCCCTTTTCTGTATGGGTCCCAGCATGCCGCTCCGTATTCTAAAATTGGACGATCAATATAGCTTAGAGGGTCAAGAGGCGACCTACCTCAAAATTTCAGAATTTATCTATTCTACAACTCTCTCTCAATGTGAAATGGCATTTATTTATTCCAAATTAACTAGCTTTAATGAAATTGTAGTTTCGACATACCACTTTTCGCATATGCTACTAATATTCTAATGAAGAGGGGAGAGAAAACAAATTGCATTAGAAATAACTGTGTAACTTTTAATAATAAAAATAATATATTGTAATTACACTTTTAAACATGCAAAGTCGATAAGTTAATCATCAATAAGTTATCAAAATCAATATTCCTTCGTATACGAATACTTTTTCGTTGGGTGTTAGTATTCCACAATACTCTATTTTAATAAGGGATGAGAGTACATTTTCCTTCTAGTCCCATAAACTTACTGTGACTGTGTAGAAATGCATTGATGAAGATATGGGCAATAACGGATTGTCGCCATACTACTAATTCACTAGATCTACATTCCACAAAAAAATCGAATACGTAGCCATGTGAGGCATTTGATGATGTTGCCGGGTTTACTCCAATTGAACAAACACAGTACTCACGTCTCGGAGCTCATAAGAATCGTGGTCTCTCTTAATAAACCTGATAAAAATAACAGAAGACTGTTCTCTTCGTTATTTGATTTGTTGTGCCGACTACTTTACCACGCATTGTCCACGCTGAACGAAAACTGAATTATCATTGTTAATGTTGCTTCTCTCTTTTAAATGTTCTCAGATAATTTCCTGGCTATCAGCGTTAATACGAGAAACTTATTCCTACAGTTTTATTGTATATTAGGTTATATGATATTCCCACTTATTTCAAATAGATAATACAGTATGAAAATAAAGTTCGCGAACTTGTACAATAATCCTGCTGAATATTCGAGAATTTCGAAAATATTTTCTGCGGATTCAAAATTATTCGCACGGATCGCCGACATAATTTTATAAGGTACAAACGTTTTTACAAACTCTTCCTTACTTTTCATTTGCACATAAGTTCCTACTCTTTAACGTCTGGAGTAACGGCGATATTAGAGAAAGTTATTAACCGAGCGTAATCTCGAAAATGCCAATTCAAGTGGCATAGGGGCTGTCGGAATTGGGAATGATTTTCTTTAACAGAAAGTTCATAAGGGTTTCATTTTATAAATTACTACATAAAAAGCTAAACGGGTTCCCCATGCTCCGTGCATATTTCCACAAATATCCCTGGCATGTTTGTCCCCATATTCTTCCCTCTCCAAGTTTCTCACCATATCCCATATGAATATTCGCGTGTTCCATCACATATTCTCCATTCAGTCTCACATTTTATATCATGATTATGTGCTACTGCATATTTCCCTGCACTTTTCCCAAATGTTCCCCACTTGTTCGTAACACGTTCATCGTTTTTTCTTCGTGTTTTAAGTGTTAATAAAAGTTCATCTGTTTATGAGCATATTTGAGTTTGTGTTTATAAGTGTACTTGTTTGTGCCTAAATGTTACGCCAGAGAGGCAGAGGTGTCTCTAATATTCAAACTTTGTAATTTAAGTTGCACATTGTTCATAATGTAAGAAGTATTCGGTGTTTGACCACATGTTAAAAATTACAACTAGCGTACCATTGTGAAAACTCTCGCATGTTAATCCCCACCATTTCCCTACCCTTTCCATTCAGAAGGAAAGTTGTTAATGAAACGTGTTTATTTTAAAGAAATGTATGAATATAACATCATACTTACAGAATATTACACAAAAATAAAAATACTGCAATGTATGTTGCAAACAAATTTTCAAAAAAGGCTTATTCAGAGTATGTCTTTCGGTCAATTCACACTTTCTTAAAACAACATTTGAAGTAATTGTTGAATCTTCCTTGACAGCTTTTCGCTTTTCGTGATAGTCGCAAAAATATTCATAAAGCTTTATACTCTTGAGAAAGCTACGTGACTGAACACGCCGACTAGAAAGTTTCACCGAATCACTGCTGATAACGAAAACTCGGTACAACACACGGTATAACACAACCTAACGAGGTATAAACCAAACCTAACAAGACAGTCTTCACTCTTCACTGTACACCCACATCCCTCCACAATTAGGTACACAGCAATTACAGACTTCGGCAAAACGTAAAATGAATGTTTTCACTATACGCATAAGAAACAATCTTCATCGGTAACAAGCAACTATTAATAGCAAAGAGTTGTTGCTGCGAGAGCGAATCTTGAATTAATAAATATGCAAATAAACCTCCTCAGTCTGCGCCAATCACGGTGTACACACAAAGTGTAAGCAATATAAGATAGAGGAATTCAAACCTTCTAAGCGTGACGTCACAAAGATGGCCCCCATCACCAAGAGTTAAAATATAGGTGGCATTGGTAGTATCGATAAATACCGAACCAGCTAACACTTAATAAATGTCCAAAAATATCTTATCCTGTAGATTAAGGTGTTAGGAAATTTTAGTTTTTGAGGCCTTAGAACGCTTCCTTGGTGAGTTATTTAATGATATAACTGATTGAGTGCTGCGAGTTCTTTTTGACATAAATATTTAGATGCGTTTTTTAAAAACCTTCATATTTTTTAATTCAAAGTGCAATTTGTCACGTCTCCGTGAAATTTGCTGTCTTTAGAGGCCTCATATATAAAGATAGGTTGTGTGTGAGAGCCGTAAAAGGAATGCACTTTTGGAAGACAATATAATAAAGTTCCAGTGCTAAGCAAAATCAACGTAACATCCAGGACATTATTTTTGTAAGTCACTGCCCTTATCAAGATTTTCAGAATTATCAGAAATATCATTTGTCATTTATCTTCAGTGGCCCGAAGACTTCAACGTTGTCAGAATTAACTTAAATTGTGATGATGAACAGGAAAGATAAAGGGCAAAAGATCATATATATATATATATATATATATATATATACTTTATCGCTATCACTGCCGCGGTAGAGAGTAAGGTATGTAACGCTGCACGAAAAAAACAATTTTCGACAGAAAAAATATTACAGGGTACTGGTAACGAAAATGTGGATAAATCCAGTTGCAAAATAGAGAAAAAAATCTTCTAACTCGTGGTGTAGCCTGAGTACACGTTTAGTAAGTCCTTGGTTCCGAAAAGTCGATTGACGGCAAAACTTCTGTCAGTCCGCCCATCTGCCTGTCCAGCTGTGAACAACTCTAGTGGCTAAACCGATCAGCTGTTTTATTTTTCCAAAATTTATATTCTCCAATCGATCTGGCGGATACCACGGACTCTTCATTTTGAAATCGATATTTTAATTTTGGGGAGTACTCTTCACGAAGCACCTGCAACATTTTCAAAATTTTCAAAAAATTGATCTAATGTTTTTATTTAAATTTTGTTGTTTGATAGTGTAAAGGATGTTTCAGAGAATGGTGCAGGTCTCATGGGCGTTAAAAACTCTGATTTTTCGAAAGTTTCAAAAACTCAATTTTTTTGGCGTGTTCCTAAAACTAAAATATGAAAGATGTGTACAATTTTTTGAAAATTTGATTATTTTTGGCGTAATTTTGAGTAAAATATAGGTATTTTTTAAATTTTATTTAAACCTTATTTTTTTCAAGAATGGCTCTATCGCTTTCCATGAAATTTTGTTGTTGGATAGTCTTTTTGTAGTTTAAGAAAATGGTGCTGATCCCATGTTGGTTAAAACACTGATTTTTGGAAAAATTCAAAATTGTTTCGGGCTCTTTTATACTACAATTATGAAGATTTTTTTGTTAATGAAATGTGTTCATAAAAAACAAAAGAAATGTATTCTTCTTAAATGTGTTCATCATAAACAAACTAAATGTGTTCTTCAAATAAAGTCATGTTCAATTTTTGTAAACGAGTATTGTTTGGAAAATTTTGTGTCAACCATAATCAATTTTTATTTTCTTTGAACCATTGTTTCTTAAAAGGTATCAACAATAAGAGTTTGAAAAATGTTGTATCCCTTACGAATTAGAGGTCATTGTTGGGTGTCGCAACACATAGTAGTAACTCCTCACTGATAACAGAAGGTGATAACAGCGGCCGGTGTTCTTTCGCGTTAATATAATCTAATAATTTTATTTTCGGTTAATATACGCAATGCGCATCGTTGGTACATGTAGAACTTGGATAAACTAAATTCAATAATATTACATAGCTATTATCAACATTGCGAGAAAATACGTGCTGTTGTATCACCGCTAGTTTTCTCTCTATTGTAGCGGACCGAGATCCACTGTAGTTTCCTCTTAGGTATGATACTAAGAGAGACTGGGCGTCCTTTGTTTAGATCTCGTCTTGTAGGACAACTTGCGAAATGACATGACACTCAGAAAGAGTCTCTTTAAAAAGAATGACGCTGTACTACGGAAACATTTCTTCTTTACTCTGCGACAAGAAATGTTGCTTTCTCTTATTTCTCAGAATGGACTTGATGTAGATCTTAAAGAGCCATGCTCATCAGCTTATGAGAAACCGTGAACAGAAAACTTGTGCTACGGCTGAATGGAAAATTGTACCCCCGTCCTATGCCAAAAAAAAACCCGCAGTGCATACAGAAAGTAAGTTTTCCTACTTTGTGAAATAAAATATAATACAGTTACGTTTGGGACATTCTCTCACATACTCGTAAACTTCCCTCACCCCGAAGCACGGGCGACCAGAATCGGCTGAAGTTGAATTCCAGAGTGAAGCTATTTTCACTTTTAAGGCCATGATTTAAAAAATGCCACTTTTTTTAAGTTTACAATTTTTGCAAAAAAATGTGCATGCCATTTTATTACTTTTGGTGGGTTATGGTCCTCCTGAGTTTTTTCGATATTCAGAATTTCCCTTTCATCTACGAAGAGAAACATTGCATTAGAACACGTCGGTGTTTTAATGGAATGTTTCTCCTGGTGGATGAAAGGGAAATTCTGAATATCGAGAGAACTCAGGAGGGCTCACATAACATTTATAAAAGTACATAGTAAATTAAAATCTCATAAATTTAATTTTTAAATTTCAAGATTTTTTTTCAGATTGACATTCACATTTATTTAAGTTGAACTCTTACGGCCTAACTTTCAAACCAGATACTTACAAACTAATCAAAATGTACTTTCTCTCTCTTTCTAACGTATCGTCTCCTATATTGTTGGCGAATACGATTGGGGGAAGTGACAGATCCTGTCATGAACTGATCTTAGATTTTGCATTGCGAACACTAGTGTGTAAATGCCACGAAACCGTATTTTTCGCAAGAGGAGAAATCCCTTTAAAGAGACAGAAAAAACTTTAAAGAGGTCAATAAATACAGTAAGTTCAAAGCTTCCACGTAACGTCTACTTATCTGGCTCAAAAACGATCGGACTGATGAAACGCATCTCAGACGATGGGGCTGAACTAAACATTCCATTGCGTCGTTATTCCGGTGGAACCACTTGACGCAGTCATGGCTCTATGACAGTTAATTTACGCGCTCCTTAATTGAGTGCACCTGGAGGAGCAAAGCATCGAACGCGAGGCCAAGCCTGATCCGCGGAATGCGCCCGAGAGCCTGAACTTGCCTCGTCCGAGGGGGCGAATGGGCGGCGGGGGCGATCCCCGAGAGGAAGGGAAGGGAGCGGAACTGCACTTCCCACCACCCCAACTTCCGGAAGTGCGGAGAGGAAGAGAAAACAGCCTTCGTCAGAGTGGTATGAGGATCGAGAAGTTCTGCCTCCATCTCGAGCCCCTCAAGAACGCCAGATGGCGCTGGAGATCCTGTGAGTTGGAGAAACCTCTATGGTCTTTCATGGATTCGACATTTTTGGTCAAAAATTGCTTACATATCGTGATATTAACGAATTTCAATTATCGATTTAAAGAAAACAAGACTTTGATGCGTAAACATTCCAAGTCAAATTTACAAAGCTTTCATTTGCAAGACCCAGAAAACAAAATACAATCAACAAAATTTCAGACAAATAGCTGATTGGTGTTCTTCGTAAAAAAAATCTTGCTTCCGCAGCTCGAAACGAATATTAGTGGAATTCAATCAATTTTTTTAGGATTTGCAGAAAACTGGTAAAAAGCAAACTGTGTAAGAATTCAATCTAATATATATTTTGAAACACTTGTCTGTTTTACCTGCATCAAAACAATCACTTAAAATGCAAAAACTAGTGATCTTCATGAAAACAAAATTTCGATGTCACTGTGCGACGTGAGAACATCAAACAACTGCAACTGCCTCACTCTTTTCTACAAACTAGCGCTACAGGAGCATATGTAATACGTACCGCTGCTCTAAACAATTGAAAAGGGCGTGATGCAAGACATACAAGTCAAAGTCAGTGCAACAAAAACATACATCTTAGCATACATACGCTTTTTCATACCTCTTAGCAACAACTCCTACTTTTCATTCTAAGGTTGAATATAAACAAAGATATGAACAGATACAAAGCGACAATTTTAAGTATGAAAACACATTATAGGGCTAGGGTATTTGCGACTTTACAAACGTTATTTTTGACTTTTTGAAAGCAAATATTTAGCTCATTTCCGTCCTTCTATTTTTTCAATCATGCTTGTATCAGTTTATTTGAAAGAAACAGCATTTGGCAGTCAGTATTTGAAATAAACATTACCTAAAATATTAACATAACATTAATTAATGAATTTGGCAATTTCCTAAATACATCTTTGATAATTAGCATACAAACACAAAACTACTTTTTGTAAGATTTGTTGTTGCAATGACCGTGTTCAATCCTAAATTATTTCTAGTGAAGAATTTCCTATTTTCGCTCATTACAAATTTGTAATGAGGAGTATTGTAGGAATTGTTGGCTTAATCAATCGATACCACTGGTATCGATCAAAACAAAATATTTCAGGTACTTATTCTCTTAAAAGAACTTCTTCTTGATGTAACCAGGATTTGCAATGCATATTCGAGTGCTTTAACAAGAATAGACCACCAACAGTCCCTGTTTCTTACTTCCTTGAAACAGTTTCATTAACTTTCTTTGCTTCTTATAGAAGAGCGCAGACACTTGCAAACGTTTCAAAGGAATCATACGTCAGCAACATCAGCGAAGAGAAGAAGCAAGGGATGCGAAATGTTTGCAAAATTTGAAATACGATAATCCATTCTTTTGAGGAAATATGTAAGGGATTATTTTTTGATAATATTGTGAGGAACACGTTATTTTGTTTT
Organism: Gryllus bimaculatus; assembly: GCA_017312745.1. Classification (NCBI taxonomy): domain Eukaryota; kingdom Metazoa; phylum Arthropoda; class Insecta; order Orthoptera; family Gryllidae; genus Gryllus; species Gryllus bimaculatus. The sequence goes on from BOPP01000119.1 coordinate 1,772,443, forward strand.
TTTCACTGCAGTATGTATACTTATAAATAAATCTAAAAGAAGGAATACATGTGACATGAATACAATAACGAACAGGAATAAAATAGGTTCACAAATAAAACAATCTGGGTCTTTATGTAAAATTAAAAGTCACGAATGCTGACTAAATTTGCATAAATAAAACAGTGACCTTAATAGTCATCTAATTTTTACAAGATGTTTTGCTAAAAAAATTGTTTAGAATTTACAAACGATTAAGCTACAAAAGCGCCCAGATTGTGCACCTGCACATTGAAACGTACGCCTTTTGTGTGGTTTGCGACAGATTAAAAACCTAAGGACTAGATCTCTCTTACATGGCTAAGACACTGAGGTGATAATAGTAACAGTAAAGAAATGAATGCCCTTCTGGATGGAAGTGTGAAGCGGCCATTCATTTGCTTTCAGTGCAGCAGAAGACGGGAAAAAGGGACAAGATAAGTTGCATCGTGAGGCGCGCGTCCTGGCTGTAGTTGCGGCGCGCAGCCGCCGGGTGCTGCTGGGGGCGTCTGGGGGCTGCGCCGCCGCCGTAAATAACGCCCCCGCCCCGCCCCCGCCCCCTTCACGATAAGCGGCGCCCGGGAGGCGGAGTCGTTAGGGTAATGAAGCGGCGCCCAGCGGCCCCTCGGTGCCTCAGCGATCCGCCTCCGCCCTCCCCCCCCACGGACCCGACCTGCTCGCCACCGCACAGCCCCGCCAGGCCTCTTCGCCCATCGTCGCTCTCTCTCGCCCCGCCTCGCCCCGCCGAGACGCAGCAGGGACATGGCAATCCAGACTCTGAGCTAAATTCGACTGGTATTGTACTACGTATAAGCTAAGTACTAACCCCATAGAGTAAGCAGTTATCCCTGAAACAGATGGCATCTATTTGAAATTGATGATAGGAAAACTGTTTGCTGACAATTGGTAATATCGAAACTCTTGTTATAGGGAAGTGCAATCTTTCAGCTTGAGATACTGCAGCATTCAAAAATCTTCAAAAAAGCAACTTCAAAGTGGTGTAGCGTTCAATTACAAAAATATAATTGAGTCGTCAACAGATTCATTCATTGAAAAATCTCATCGTATAATTTTTCCGGATGATGTCATAACAAATTTCAATGGTTATACCAATGCCTAAACGTTACAATTAAACTTATCTCTTGAATAATCTCTTTTTGCAAAACGAGGGCTCGCACGAACAGCAAACGCAATGTGACCATTATCCAAAGTTTGGAGAAAGAGAAATAACAATAATTAGTTTTCTCGAAACACTTTTGTGACGATACATCATGAAAAATGCATGATATGTTGACAAATCGCCTGCTATCCTCTAAAGAATGCTCAATCTTTATATTCCTCTAGATCCACGAGAGTCGAAAACATCTTTGTACTGTGATTCCTACTTGTTATGCTTATCTTCATACCGGTGCATACGCGAAATTTCACCTGATCGGGCCTTTCAGGTAGCTCCCCAGCCGGAAGATATAGATTGCTCGAGAACAGGAATACATAGATCGTCACCAAATGTGTAATGGAGAAGTTGCCAAACTGGATGAATGGTATGCACATCTTCTTTGTATTAATATCAAGTGAGGTATCGGGTATACCTACTGACAGATGAATCGATCAGCTAAGCAGAAAGCTATCAAACCAGTGCATGCAAACAAGCTTCGCCATATCAATAAAGGCATATATTATATTTTTGTATGTCTTTGACACTGATAGGACAAGCAGCACAGTCCACAAAAAATACCTACGAATTTAAAATACTGAAGCCATGCACATTGGAACATTTCGAAAACATTTCAGTCCTTGTTTATGTTCACATTTCGGTCCCTTTACTTGTTTTGCAACTAAAACGGTTACGAAGGAAACAATTATGACCACCCGCTGAAATGAAGACACGGAATAAATGCATTGATGTACATAACTATGGGAACGGTGTGCAATGATACCCTTAGACATACTACACTACTTTTGCCAGTCTCGCGTATCTAAAGGAATGAAGTCTACTCTTTTAGTGTGGAGATATTAGCTCGGTATCTGCCATTTTGTTGGCAGGAGACGTCACCAATCTCAAAAGTGCGCAGCGACGTTATTGCAACGAAGGAACTGCGATCCACCAGTGCTCTGTATGTCAAACAATCGTGCTCGAATCAGCGCCGAACTGTGAGGAATTATTTCATAAATTTCGTCGTCTAAGAGGTGGGTGCTCTAAGGGCAGGGTTTGCAAAGGGAAAGGAATCCAATTTTTTTGTTCACCACCTTTTCGTTGTTTTTATTGATATTTTATTCACCAATAAATTGAAAATTATTTATCACACACAACTAATGTAATAAAATTTTAATAAAAGAATTTTCTTCCTTCTCTTCTCTTTGTGCCCAGAATTTACAGGTATTCATATTTACAGGATCTCCTCCCTATCATCTGATGTGGTCTGAAATTCATCGGAACACCGAATCGCCCACTGACTCAGCTGGCTGGCTGCAAAACCACGATGTTCCTCTCCTTTCTAAAGTCCTCCTTTTTTATCTTTCCTTACAATACTGTCTAAAGGAGTTCGTATTATTACCCAAGGAATACGTGGCCCAGTTTTTATCGTCTTTGTGGTTTTCAATGGCGGTCTGCCCGTGCCAAGCACCTTATCATTGGACTCTCTTTTGAATTCATAACCTTCTTCTGTAAGTCCACAAGTCTGCATTTCAAACATTCTATTCTATTCAATGTAATAATTTTAGAGCTCTTTCTTTCATGTCATTTCAACTCATTCTATTAACATTTCCAAAATCTTATTCTGCGTATTGAAAATGTTTGCTTAGAATTCTTCTGTATTACTTTCAGGAAAATGACTATACGTTGATAAATTTGGTGTTAATATATCCATCAGAGATATGAACTAAAAGAGAGTATAAATTCACGTATTATTTGTTACGTACTATTTAATATTTCAAGTTGTTTTCTTTAGTCATTTCTTAAAAACTCTTTCCAGAAAACGATATACGGAATATTCGAAAAAACTACACACTTTTAATTTTTACTAATTCAAAACAATTTAATGATAATGGTACTTGCGCCCAACTATATGCTAACTATATAAAACGTTTAAAGAAAATATTTGCAGCTTTTCTTAAGAAAATTTAGTGTACGTGTTTATGGAAAACTTTCAACTTTACAAGAATTATTCATTTAAAAAAACTGTTTTATAAATTACTCTAATGTTGACTAAATTTTGCTAAGAAATAAATCTCCAGCTTCAATAATGAAGTTATTCGAGAGACTCTAAAAAAGTTGAATATAAATATCACAAATTTTAATTGTATAAATCTTGTAGCGTGCATCCAGATTGGAAAGAAATTAATCGACGGGTAAGTATTTCTACGTTCATCAGAAGGGAGGATCACAGGCACAAACAGGCTACACGTTTTTTTGTTGTTGTTTTTTATTCAGTAATTCTGTGTCCTGTAAAGGGCAATTGGCCTCAGCGGTATTAGAACTCGATCATGCTAGTCGGTTACCCAACCAGGAACCCGCGATATTTCGAATCCCCTTAATCTTCGTGACGTGATGTAATTAACGAATTCGGCTAGAGGTGCCGCTTTCTCGGTTGCCGCCTTTCCGAACAACCATCCTAGCATTCAAATGAATGACCAAGGAAACCCCGGTTAGGATGGCCGGGGACTGAACCCGGTTTTCCTGAATGCGACGTTAGCGCGATACGCCCTTATCCCCTCCACTCGGTATGCTGCACGGTATACAAGTACAAGAAACCACAGTGAGGGGCGTCCGGAGCTTTTGGGTCTTATCGTCTGCCGCGAAAAGCTGTTGCTAAAGCTCAGTGAAGTTAAGAAACAAAACATTCGTAATTAAATATTGGTTATCGTTTTAATAACTGCTTGGTTCAATTTAGTTTACAGCGCTACAACCGCGCGCGTAGAGATATGGTAAACCGTTCAAGACCCCTCCTGGTGGCAAAAAGCGGATTACATAATGAAGCTCTCGATGTGACTGTGGCCCGATGTTCAGCTGACAGCTAAGACCAAATTATACCTTCGTAGATATTTTAAAACACAGAATCGTTACTCATATTGTACTCTAGTTGTTTCTACAGTCGTGCTATTTAAACCAACGCTGCGACGGTATCCCGCAGGGTGATGAGATCGCTGTCCTTCTGTTGGCTCAGCGGTTGATGACAGCTGTCACGTATGCATTCTATATAACGGTTCAAGTTCTATTTTTTTCATTGCCCCTACAAAAAAGTTTTTCTGTCAAGAAAACACCAGTTTTTGTTGCAGCATTCGACAGCACTCTCTATACTTCATAGAAGTATACGAGAAAGTAAAAAGTACTATTTGAAACTTCAAGTAACGGGCATCAATACTCCATTATTAAGTTGACGGCATTGTCTTCTTCCTAGCACGTATCAAAATGTACTTGACACTTGTCTATTAATATCATCACGCAATTCATGTTTTGTACCATTGTATTGTGTCCCTTGATTTGTAAGCGTCGTCCTGGACCTCGCCTGGGGCCTGCAGGCGCCTCCGCCGCCGCCGCCGCCGCCGCCCCCTTGTGCGTAGAGTGCCGTGAGGAAGTGGCGCGGCGGGCGGCGGCTGGGCGGGAGCGCGCACCAGACGACGGAGATGGCGGCGGAGGACACAGTCGAAGTGTAGGCGGCAGCTTCAGAAGCGGGGCAGAGGAGATGGCAGCGGTGTCAGCGGTGGAGACTGAGGAGATAGTAGATATGGAGTGGGCGGTGGTAGAGGCGAGTGCGAGAGAAGAGGCGGCAAGGCCGGTGGCAGCGGCGTGGAGGCGATGGGCTTGCGATGCGCCGACAAGGAGCCAGAGGAGGAGCTCACCTGGCGGCGGCGGGGCGGATGGCAGGGGAGGAGAGAGGCTGACGCAAGGTAGTCGAGCGAGAAAGAAACGGCCAAGATACTACGGAAGATCTTCCATTGCGAGGAGAGCAAATGGGGTGTGAAATTTCTGCATAAATGGAAGAGGTACTGCAAAGGGTGCAGAGGATAGACAACGCAATATAACAGAAGAAAATAAGGTCTACATGAGATATGATTTATAAAACAAGATCATTTACAGAGGAAGTTGGTGAAAAATGTACGAAAGAATCAAGAATACTAAGGCAGGAATATCAGAGAAAGAAGAGTTGATATAAGGTTTCGAAATGACGCGATCGACGTAAGATGGAGTTGTGGAGGGTAGAGCAGTCGGAAAGAAGAGCAGAAGAAAACGTAAAAAATGAAATTAAGGCTCCGGAAATTGAGAAAGGAAGGTGTCGGAGATTGAGTTGGAGGAGATGGAGGAGGACGGCGGTGGGGCAGGGGCTGCAGCAAGCGGACGGATGCGGAGAAGTGACTGGAGCGGTGGCGACTGCGGGAAGCTGGGGGTGAGGCGGAGCTGAGGCGGGCCTGGCAGCGGCGCCTGGCCGCGGAGACAGGAGGCGAGGTTGTGGGATGAAGTGGCAATGGGCTTGCGGGATGGAGACTTGATTGATTGATAAGTTGATATATTGATATTTCTGGGCTCTTTACCTTCAAACATTATTAATCCCTTTAGTGCAGTGAAAATTATTATCGTGAGATGTGGCGGGTTCCTCCTTAGGGGTATGATAAGTTCCGACGCCGACCTACTACCTGCGGGGGGAATTCAACCTCCATGTATCTCCCCCAGAGGGCGCCTATAAGCTCTATGCTCCCGGTCGGCCTCACGGCAAGCGTGGTAGCGTAGTACACGTTCGTGTAAGTGCATGTAAGAAAGGGGGAGGAAAGAACAACGAAGAGGAAGGAAACATCACGCGCGGTTCGTGATCCGTTTGTTAGGATGCGTCTCCGGCATATCTTCTGGTGTTGATCGGAGAAACTACGGAAAACTACCGATCAAAGCAGCCGGCCGCTAGAATTCTCCTCTAGACAGTGACTGAATTCGACCTAGCTAGGAAATAATTTTGCAAGGCTAGTGTCGAAAATCCTTCTCGGACCCTAGGACCTCTCGCATAGTCAGACGCATAGTAATGACGTCAGTTGGTGCCCTGATCCACCTCTGTCGGCTCCATTTAGCAGAGTCTTGTAAGGTGTCTGGCGAGGTGGGGGACGGCTGGGGCCGCCTGTGAGAAGGTGTGGTTGGAGACTCTTCGAAGCGGCAGTGTGAGGGTGTGGGTGGCCGTCTTTGTGATGCGAGCTTCTCTCCTCTGTGCCTTCCCCCATCGCCTCCTCCCGGAGTCGTGAATTCCGCCCACACGTCGGGTGCGCGCACCCAAGCAGATAACCCAGATATTTCCTTCTTCGTTCCGCAAGCGAATTCTTCTGCCTGCTCTCGCTAGAGAACACACACAGACACATATCGCATGGGGTTTTGATGTCGCGAATTTAATAACGAATATCTAGTTGTCATCAACCGAAAGAAGATTCATACGGGTATTCCACGGACATTTCTCTGTAGAGAATCATCGGTATTTCCAAGGACTCATTACTAGTTGCACGCAAGCACATAAGTCATATCATTTGTGATATCGAAGGCGCGATAATTCGAGCGCGCAAATTCCATTTCCTGATGAAAAGGATCTGTCATGAAGTTAATGGGGAGATCACTTTCCGAAATGAATTTCTGCTTTAAGATCGTCTCACGTCAAAACTACAGAAAGTCCACTGTCAGAATTTTCCTCTCTTAATATCTCAGGACATAATTACATCGTGAATAAAACTCAAAATGCGATGAGTTATTTATTACATTTTTTGTATTTAAAATCAAACAATATTTTGACATAATTAGCAGAAGTATTATACGTTGGCGGTGTATCTGTTGGCCCCAATCGTCTATTAGGCAGGAAATCAAATTAACTGTACTTGTAGTGTCCCCCAGACAACCCACCTCTCACTGCTGGCTTCCACTCGTTCCGCCCTGCAATACCGCGCCCTGCATAATGTTAAGTTAGGACCATTGGTGGCATTATTTCTTCGGACAACTCTAAGCGTATGTAATGTTGCATACTCCAAACACAATTCCAGTACCAATTTTGACCTTCAATTGGTCAAAATGTAATTGCATAGAGTAAATAAAGTGTATTTACTTCGAAGTGAAGTGAACTACTTTTAGAAATAATATATACACTTTGATGATTTATTCCTGTTCGAGATATTCATGGAAAACAGAATGTGAAATTAATGTGATTTTAAATTCTGCTTAAACGGAAGAGAGAAATGTGAGTTTACGAAATCTTTGGTAGATAGTTAATTTTCTCTTGTATTGTGGACCAAACGTTTTATTAATAATGTAAGAAAAGTGTACATTTGCAGAAATATTATTTACATAATATAAAATGATCTGAAGAATGTTTCAAATTTATGGTCCTTAAAGCATTCTTCCTTTCAATAAAAAATACATATGAATCTGTTTACTTTTTCCAGAGATTATATCGGTCGAAGGGACAAAATTGGAAAATCAATTGTACGGGTTATTACAATAAATGATAATTTAAGCTTATGGAAAGGAAGGTAGTGTGAAATCTCAGACATACACTTCAATTTTATTACTATAGTAGCTTATTTGAATTTTAGCAGATGACTGTCACATTTATGTGTGTTTCAACTACAATGAATCTGAATGATAAGAAGCCGTGCGTGGTGACAGATTCGGTGTTTGTATTTGTGCTCCATTTGCAAATATACAATTTGAGAAATTCTTTCCTTGCAATAGTATGGAACCTTTGTGTTTCGTTGAATGTGGCATTATAAACAAATTCATTCGTAAAAGCGATCGCTCACAAACCATAGATGTTTCAAAACATCAAAATATCCATGTTCTAAATTAAAACATCTACATAATACACCCCAACAAAACCATCTATTTTTAAATCTGGTTTAGTACCATTTAGCATTAATGATCGTTCGAAGAAATTAAAATTGATAATGACCGATTGATTTATAATTAATACATAACTTGTAATTGATGTCAAAAAAGAAAAAAATTAAAAACATTCAATATCAGATTCAATAGTTCAAAATAATATCGGTGAATATTCAAATATTTTGTTTCTATTTATATTTATTATATGCTCCAGAATTATTAATTACAGTTTTAAAAAATGTTTCTTGACCCCAAACCACTGTTAGCACTAAATAAATGACAGAATTCTCTTATCAGGCCTCTTCGAAGTGCTCTAAATGATATTTGTCTTGATAAGGACAATTTCTGCCCGTGATTGGCTGTTAGATAAGCAAATGATCTTGGCTGACCGGGTGACGCTGTGTCGAAGACTCTGGTTCCGACGTTTCGACAACCTTGTTGTGGTCTTCCTCAGGGCAGGTCTGCTTAACAAGACAACATGGAAGGAACGTCGACGCCATAGCTTTTAGCGCGGTGTCATCCGGACAGCCAAGAACACTTGCATGGCTCCGGCTGCGGAAACCTATGACTTCTCTATTAGCTGTCAGAAGCTTCAGTTGCTGTCCATTAGTCTTACAGGCGAAGTGAATGTTATATCTTCGCAGTTGACGCTGCCCTTCCTCGCTAGGAAGTGCAACCCGGCGACGACTTACAGGTCGCCGTAGTCGTTATATATATATATATATATATATATATATATATATATATATGTATATATACATATATATATATACATATATATATATATATATATAATTTTGCAATATTTCCTTCCTCTTCCATATATATATGCATATGTCTTCTCCAGGAGAGCACTGCTCCAACCGAGGCAATCTCTCAGGTGCCGTTTGGTTTCATTTATTGTAATATATCTACCTTTATACATAATTCTATAAGTGTTTATTAAGAAATACATTTTTACACGTGTGCGATTAAAGCCCACAGGATATCAAAACGTCAAATTGATTTTAATAGATTTGAGATTCAGCACGTTTCTCTTCAGCCGTTCTACGGAGTGAGAGTACGCAGAATGCCCAAATCTCCAAAAATAGAATTAGAAGCACCGAAAGGTACACCTTTGTGAATTACGCCCTAAGAAATGTGACACGGAGGCATCCCTGGAAAGTTTCGAAAATAATAAATTAGGGGTTGAAGTCTCAGCACTTCTGAGACCATCGCTTGCGAAGATGTGTTTTCTCTCAATATAAGAAAGAAAGTCTTTGATGGACTGTATTAATAGATATTAAATATCATAGAAACCATATTTTTATTTTTAATTACGTCTTACTTGCAAGTATTTATTGATATTAGAAACGAAAATGAGATATTTGTAAGTTAAATATTATAATGCGTTATAGGCAGCGATAATATGTCGCAGTTCCTGTGAACAATTAACAAGTTGTCGCAGTTTCTGACATTTGCATCAGTACCTCAACAAAGAAGTGTAGTGCTCTGGGAAGGGTTCGCTCTGTGCGAGAGTTAAGAAAGCTGAAGAAGGACTGTTAGCCGGCTTGAGATTTGTGGAGTTTGCTTTGAGTTTGCTCTGCACAACCTTTCCCCACAAAAAAATTGCGCTCCTTTATTTGCGCCATTTCGAATGCCAGCAGTTTCCGTGACTCTGCATTCAATGGTGATAAAATTTGTGGCACGAATTTATTGCCCGTCATAATGTGGCTTAAGTGCACTAATATCATTAAATGGATTTACTACTGCAAAAAGTTCCAACGAGACGGCGATGGGTGTCGGAGGAGTAACCTGCCAAACCGTGGATCTGACTTCCTCGCATACGCGTTTCACTGTGGCCGGTGCAGACATCACGGAATTTTTGTGACTTCAAAAGCACGGATATGACCATAGATTTCGTCAAAAACTGAAAAAATCTAAAACAATAAAAAAATGTAGAGATGGTCGGACGATGAAATTGCTGAATGTTATTATTTTAATTCTATTTATATTATTATTTTTTATACTCCGACTTTTCCGACCATGAATCATTCCCTCCCCTCCCCGCCAGTGCTGAGTTCAGGTCAGAGACAGAATTGTCTCTAAAGTGAATCTGAACGTGAGATCCTAGGGTTCGAATCCCGACGGGGATGAATTTTACGCAGTAGCTGAAGAGGTAGGTCGAATTCACTTGCAGTGTTGAGAATAATTCTGGTGGCAACTGCACTCATCGGTAGATCTTCGTGGTTTCTCCATGCGAATGCCGTTGCAATACCGTAACGAAAGGATCATTGACTGGAGACGATCTTTCCTTCCTCTTCTCTGTCCTATCCTCTTCTCACATAAAGGGAGTGTTGTTCAGCGTGTATCATACATGTCGGGAGCAGATATATGTTTCCAGCTGCAGAGGTGCCTCTCCAGGGAAAATACCTGGAAGGGGAAATTACCCGCAAGTCGACGTGAAGTTCGGCACCTGATCTTATCATCCAGGGGGAGACACATCGCGACCTGCCCCAGTAAAAAAGCATTCCTACCCTATTAGAACTAATACCATGACCATAGCAGTTGACGTGTCTGTAAGCAGCATTAAACTGTGCCCAAGGGGCCGGTTACCCGATTGGCAGATGCTTTCACCAAATCAACTGATAAGATATAGCGCTGTCGACGTAGGACGTGAGCAACCATGACTAATGTGCATCAAGCATTTGATTTCAGTAGGATATTGCCTTCTCCCTTTACCTGGTACTTTTTTTTCCTGAAAACCCCTCTTTTTGTGCGCAACCCGTTTTGTTAATTCACGAATAAGCCGTGGCATAGAGTCGATCATGATTCAAACGAAAGTATTACCAACAGTAGTTTCAATTGATTTGATGTTAGACAAATGATTGTAAATTGTTAGTCAGAACATTTATTACAGTTATAATTTTAAATGCGATTAATAGTTTAAATTGAAACAAAGAATTACATTTATGTATTACAACGTAATTTAATTCTTCAATTTGACTTTTTTGAATTGTCACCATGCGAGAAACATTTGTGTTAAGGAAAATAAAAGAAAAAGTTCGTTAAAAAATAACTAGGAGACTTCAAACACTCATTTCAGGTCAACCATTTTTCTTTATGAATTGTGAGTTGGACGGAGATAAATACACATTTTTGTGTGCTCGAAACAACTACGATAGAGTCGCGATAATACGAGGTAATTGGGGCTGATGGAAACTCGAAATTAAAAAAAAATATTCCACGGGAAGAAGGAAAATATTCACCGAAATTTTTAAATACAACAAGTAAAATAATACAATTTAATGTACAGATACTATTAAAATTTCAGATGCATACATACTACATGAGCGTGATCCAGTCACAGCAATGTGGCAGGCAGATCGACACTGGCACTGACTGCCGCACACGTGGCCTTAGACGCAGTGTTGCCACCCCTTCAAGAGCTCTCGATTATCGCCGTTTGTTTGCTTCTTTGGTAATTTGGTGCACATTAGGTCAGCTCGGACTGAACGGAATTTCGGATTAGCAAGACTCTATTCTCAAGAAGTTTAGTGATCCTAAATGGTTCTCACAGTAATCCCATTTTGCTTATTAATATAAACGAAGGGAACATAAATTCGTACTCATGAACTTTTCTCTCACCGCGATGAAGAAACCTTGAAGAGGGAAGTGTCTCAAGATTGATGTAAATCATCCCACGCCCACCTTCACCACGCGCAGCCACGCCGCGCCCCTCTATGCGGCATCGATAACAAAACATCGATGTTAGTAAACATCGATGTTCAAAATTAAAACTTCAATGTTAAAAGTATATCGACTAAAGACCATCGCTGTTTTTGCTTAGTAATCTTTAACACTAAATTTGGGTGTATGAAAATGTAATTGGACTGGGTTCGTGTTTATCAATTCCGCGAAAAAGGGTATTTAGAAGAAGAAGCTGACCCTACGTCCCCGGAATATTTGTTGACCATATCTCAAAGTGTAAAATGAGTATGAAGAAAGGAAATACAAGAGCATGGAGGTCATCTCGGGCGAGATAGTTTGGTCGATGAGGGTTGTGCAAACTGCGTTCTTTTGGTTCCAACACACGAATATTTGTGGTACTCTCTGTACTCTGTGTTATTATTTCATATTTTAACTTTCACAATTTTGTGATAATAGGAATTTTTCTTTCAGAAACAAACATCTGAAAAGAAAAAAAACAATTACAAAACATATATGTTAAAAAAACATCCATGTATTGAAAACATCGACATAGATGTCTCATCCCTAGCCCCGACCCATCCCATCCCGGCGGGCCGTACCTTTTCTTGCCCCTTTACGCCCTACGCTCCACCACGTCTTGGCACAGGGCGTTCTATCGCGTCCTTCTCCACCATTCCCCTCTTCATTACGCTCCGCCTTCGCCTTTTCTCCACTCTGCGATTTGCCTGTCTATTAGCTCTCCGCGCTTGAGCCATCCGGACAATCTCCTTTCCATTGCGCCTAGCGCTTTTCTCCATTCCGGCCCTCCCTTCGCGCCACAATCCCATTCCACTGAGCTTCGACCCCTCCCGATCCTTCTCATCACAGCGCTTCACCCCCGCCTCTATCCCTCCTTTCCAATTACCTCTCTGTTGCGCTCCGCGCCCCTGGTCCCGCCATTTCCTTCCCATTGCCCTCCGCACTCAGCCCGTTCCACACTCCATTACGCTCGTCCGCGCACCTCCGATCATTCCCATCTTCACTGCGCTCCGACCACTCTCCTTCCTTCAATTCTTCGCCCCGGAGCGCTTCACCCTCCTTGCCATTTACCTCTGTGTCGCGTTCCGCGCCCACCCCACCCAGTCATTCTCCTCCCCCTTGCGCTCCGCCTTGACTCCCCGTTCCCCGCGCCCTGGCTCCGCTGCTCGCCGCAACTCGGCAAACGGCGCAAAGTCGCGCGAAAACAGCTCTGAAGTGAGTCAAGAGCAGAAACTCCGGGGAATCGACGGCGCCTGCGCCCTGAATGCCAAGCGCAGCGGCGGCGGCCGAGCGCAACTCAGATCAATCTCACACGTTGTAAGGGCGCGCGTGGAGCTGCGGTGGGCAAACGGCAAGTAGGACGAAGTAGAGACCCTAGTCCACAAACGTGCATTTTATTATTGTATATCAAAAATAATTGTATATCAGCTAATGTACAAAAACCTACTAACACTAACTTTGGCTCTTCCCACTTGCATTACTAGAGAATCAGGATGTCCGGTGATAAAGAAATCAACGACAAGTAGAGATATATAAGGCACAATATACGCATAAATTCAATCTACTCGCTACGTAATATGAATACTGATAACAATCTGAACATGTTTTATGTGACTATCCAATTTATGGTTGGCTTAGAGGACCATAGTACAATGATGTATTATTCTTTCCCAATAGTTTGATTGAACTGAACTCTAAAATATCTAAAAATAAATACATATTTTTCACCAATACTGAAATTACGGCATTTATAATACATAAATTGTTCAAGTTAAATTCTACGAAATTCTTACGATTGAATTATTAGTATCTTATAATACCTATAAAAAAGGTTGTTTTATATTTTTATTGTTTAAATTATTTTATATGTTATATTATTTTATTTTCATTTGTTGTCGTAATTATATTATACCTTGTGTTAATGTATTGTAGTAGGTTGTGTAATGTATTGTTTGTATTAGTATTATGTCGTGTTATTTTCACTTTTTTGTATTTTCTATATTGCTTGTGAGTTTTGTTCATCTCATCTCCAGTGTGAAAAATAGTAAGGAAACATTAAAATAAAGTAAAATAAGTTCTATTAACAGAAACTTCCTTTTGAATCAAAAGTGATTTGTAAGAAAACTTATTTACAATATGATTGAGCTGTATTAGACAGCTGTACACAAAGCAATTGTAATAAGATAATCCTGTAAGGAAATTACAAATAAAATAGAATCGAACTGAATTATTGTATATTTTGTGCATTTACAGGTATACTGGTAGTAGGTAGCAAAGTAATTTATCTATTTGTTGTATAAAAGACAGCTCTAGTAAACAGTGTTACCTAGGTTGTGAGGTAACTGTTCCCTTGCAAAAATCGGATGTAGATAGATTTAATACAGTAGATTAATTTCTAGCAGACAAAAACATAAGCGTGTTCTTCATAATACTAGCAATAAATTATGATCATTTTGGTCTCAGAATCGTAGATTCCCAAAGAAACTGAATTTGTATTTTTCGATTTCCTCACAGCCTATGACCGTTAATTTCAGAAATTAAACTGCTCTTAGACTTACGAGGTCAATAAAACCGTTTTCTGGGAAGAGAGTGAACTGCATTTCTGACGACCGGCTGGTAGGCTAAGATTCTTACATCCTAAAATCATGCGCAATCGTAGGCCCGAACGCATTAGAAGTAATTTGAATCCAATTCCTTCAATTCACTTGTGTATTTATTCGTTTGTTGCAGAAAACTTTCTTTGCGGCCACAGTTGGCGCTACCCCTAGAGGATTGATATAATTTAGACAACAGGTGCTTAAAAAGGCGCAATTCAGGAAAAAAATCGGTAACTTTGTAACCCATTTTATGTGTTTTTAGAGTTTCGAATTTAAGGTGTGTCACCTCTAAATTAGCGTTTTTACAAAAAAATTAAAAACCCTAAAAGGTTTTTACTTCTTTCAAATGTTTGCTTATATGTCGAAAACCACGCGGTTTACCGAAATTGTGGACGCATTGATATTTAAAGTCATTATAATTATCTACCAATTTTTGGATAATAATTTTAGGCGCTAGAACTTGAAAAGAGGCAACTTTTTTTTATCCTCAAGGAAGAAATAGCTGTCCCCCGCTCTATTACTGCTACCTCGCGGCAGCACTAACTTAATTACATTATGGTTACAACTACTAGTATGAATGAATTATTTGCATTGTTAAATGATTGTTCCTTGCGAAACCAACAGGAAAATGTTCACTCTCGGCAGGTATTTGCATATGTAGTCATAAATAACTACAAATTAATTAAATTCAATGAATAGGATAACTTAAATATGAAGAAAACAAAAGAAAATAGAAGACCCAAAACATTCTGTTCAATAGGTTCTTATAATATTTGAGCCAACGATGTGTTTGTTTTGTCAAATTATCTGTAAAAGAAACTAAAAGGGAAAATGTATGGATATATGAAACTAAAGCGTAATTTTAAGCGGAGTTCATAAATATTACATAAAATTGGTGTTGGGATAAAAATAAATAAAGCATCACTACAGAATAAAATAGCTGTATTATAGCATAAAATAGCTGTATTACAGAATAAAATAGCTGAATTTGCTGGACTTGCCAACAGTTATCTAATATATTTCAAAGAGTTTAATTCACCATTATTTCCTCCATGCTGAATCATGCCACTTACGTGGATTACGTGAATAAGAAATATCTACGTATGTCAAAAAACAAACCATAATTTATGTTGTTTTAAGTATGTACGGTGTCTACTCTACCAGATGCAACACTCCAATGGAGAAAGGATTCTCCTGATACAAACGATAATGGTGTTTACTGAGAGGCCATGCATCCTATTTCTACATAAAACATCTGCGGTAGCTACAATTTTGAAGTTGGTGTTGTTTACGAGCACATTTTATTCTGCACGCGAACTTTGACTGCTTCTCTGAAAGCTTCGACAGCGATAGAATTCTGAAGACGTTGTCCGCCACCTCCGTCAGTCTGAGAGAAAAGCGACTTCGGATGTAGGGAGAGTGCAGAGTTTAGCGCATCCGTCATAACAATTAAGTAACAAGTTACACAGATGGTCGCGCGTAGCATTCAGAGCCCCCAAGCTACTATGGAACGTAACTTGAATACGTTCTTATTATCGTAAAGACATGCGTAAGAGAAACAAAATAAAATGTATGTTATTTATTAAAAAATACCAACATTTATTAGAAAAACAATCACATTAATTAAAGTTAAAATTTTAATAACAACATAAAACGTGTTTTGTTCTTCACATTTTTTTATTACGTTTCGGATTCGTTTTTATTTTCAGCTCCATGTTGTGACAAATTAAAATTAGAAAAATAAACCACGCTTTATGTTTTTATTGAAATTTTAGCATTAATTAATGTGACTGTTTTATCAATAAATTTCTAAATGTGTAAAATATTTGGAATCTTTAATTATCAAAAAATGTATGACAGATAAACATTAAAAATTTCACAAATATCTTACTCGTACACCTTTAACTCTGCAGTAGTTGCGGCTTGTTTCGTAACGAATTAAATAAAAAGAAAAGAGTAAATAAAATACTCTTTCGTTTCTTTACTAAACATGTATTCAAAATAAATCGGACCGTGATAATGAAAATCTTTTGCCGAAAATTGTGACGAGCAAATACTCTTTTACTTCTAATTTTTTTAATTATTTAAAAATCCAACTCTATATTTTTGTTCCTCAATCCATATTCCCCTCAATATGTATTGCTAATTTTCACGGTTTATTCGAAGTTATCAAAATTGACGTTGGAATTTTTTCGTATGTAAATGTGAACCATTTGAGAGGAAAAACACCGTTCATCGTTCCGAAATATTATAATTTTCTTTTAATACACCGAAAAAAAGAACCGTGAGAGTTACAAGTTTCCTTGTTACAGTATCATGGATCTGTATACCTGCAACGTTTTTTTCTTCGGTGTAAATTCACCTTCTCCAATCTCGCAGCTCCACTGTTGCAGCTACGAATAAACCCAAATAACGAACATCACAATACATAAAAGAACATGGATTTCAGACGACTATTGCAACACCTTCACACAAATCATCATTCACCCGATATCTTGCTTTCTAATGGCAATGCCACCTCCTATTCTTTTTTATGAATATATAAATATTGTATCTAAATTTGTATCTTGTATCTTGTCTAAATTTGCCACAACTTGGTCTTCCTACATGATATATTTAAATGTTTATACACTTTCCTTTTGGTTGCCCACTGCACTCTTGGCCGAAGAAACACGTGGTAAGTTCCCTCCCACATTCGGTAACTCTATGCCACTCGACGCGTTCCAATTCATAATTTAAATCCTATTTTTTAAAAACCAACTACCATGCTCTACAAATACATTTACTCAACTAATTAATGGATTGCAAACTTGATTGCACGTTTTCTTACGCATATCATAATGCCCACCTCTCAACTGTCTCCTCCTGACTGATAGATCCTCAGTTATATGTCTCTTTGCTAACTACTGCGAATTCTCTTCAATTGTCGAGCACGCTTCTTCCCATTGGCTGTAATTTTATACACTTATTATATTGGTTATTCTTTCATATTTGAGTGTTTCTATTTACTATTATATATTTTTAAGCATATTTTACGTTTACACTTTATTTTTCACTGGTTATCATTCTGGTAACTTCCTACTCTCGCACCTTTTATTTATATTTTATTTCTCACGTCCAACTTGACTTATTTTGTTCTTTTCACATATTTCTTTCAACCCTTTGGGTCTTTTAACCCCACATAAACCAGAATAACCCATCACAAAATATTGCAGTTAAAATTTGCTGACGACTCGGGAATCCTTAGGTTGCCAAAGAAAAATGGGGCGCTTCAGAATGGCAACGGCAGCCTGGAACTAGTTAGTTTCCATATTATTTATTCTGGGCTACCTTTCCGGATTTGCCCTACCCTCTCCTTCTGGATCTTGGTCTCTAAACTATAGTTTTAAAAGTTATTATAAGTGTTTGTTAGGGGATTGCATCTATTTTAATTTTTACACGACTGTAATTTTGATAAAGTCTAGAATTTTTAAAATATAAGTGTAAAACTAAAAGTACAGTGCAATATTTGAAGTTCTTTTGCCATTTTTGTTTTAAAGCTGACATTTTGGGTGTTGATCATACTGAAATTCAAATATTACATTCCAAAAAACTTATAGAATAGGTTACAAATCCTTCAAAAACTTTTTCTTCCACCGGATACCTACTAACTCGACTTCTTTCTAGACGTAGATGAAAATAAATCGTCCAAAAAGGTTGTGCAGAATCGAAGCGTTTATCAGCAAACGATATTAAAAACCCTTTGATCATCTAATTCAGGAGACGTCAGTGACGATTTTTTTCACTTTCACTTAAGTGATTCAGCCTGCGTAATACGTTTACCCATTTGGTTAGGGGAGATCCCTAAGGTGGGAGTGCCCAGCTAATGGAATAATCACAATTTTCATTATTCCCACCTTCAGAATGGATATATGTTACTTCACCTCTTACCTCGCCAATAAATCCCTTCTGCGCTTACAACCCTAGTTATAAAATCCGAGACGATATTGGAATAACAATGTTATTTGGAATACTGCCCAGTACCTGTAATCTGGAATTCCTAGAAAATATATATAGGCTTCCATAATAAAAATAACAAGGCAACTCGGCGCAATCGGCCGCTCTCGAAGGACCTTCAAGCAACGACCAAGTTCCAGGAGCTAAAGGCTGCGTGGCCCAGATTCGTATAAAGTAATGGGTGTCTTGCGCTTTGTGCGTAGTTTGCACGCTGTTTTTACTTCTCATACTCGTAGTAGTTGTGGAGTGGAACAAAGTATTGAGATCCATGTGAACAAGGATCAATTCACAACCGTTCATCTATCATTACTCTAACCTACATCTCTGTTAATCTGTCAGTAGAAAAGAGGGTGCAATGTCGAACGCCGTCTCCTACTGCATTTCAGTAAAAAGTAGTTTGCCAGACTAGAGGCGCAGGGGTTTCGGGCAGATGCGCGGAACAACAGAGCTGAGAGTTCGAATTACAAGTAAGACACGGATGTTTTGTCACGGTTGTGGCATGTGACCCTATTTTTAGTTCTGTACTTATCTCCTGTGAAGCTCTAAATACTTTTCTAATCCCTTTGCAATATCGATAAATAGTGTAAGATGTAAGATCTTGTTTGTGCAGAAACAAATGGCTCTCGAATGTCTAACAAAATACAAACAGTGAGATGGTCTCAAGGGAATTAATATCATTACATTTCTCCAGCGATCTCGAGGGCTACTTCACCGTAAGGCGCGATAACTTCCGTGAGCTCTCGCCAGGGTGTATGGCTCGAGGGCGCAGAGGGATGCCAGTGGAAGACGAACACCACCTCCTCCCGGGTATTAGAACTCACTGCACTGACACAAAGCGATTGACGCTTGCAGACAGCAGTCGGGATAGGTACCGACTATAAACAAAATGTAATACAAAGACATTAGTAACTTCAGTAGAGCTCGGACGTTCATTCATTTTACCGAAAATATGCTGGCAAAAAGGCATTTATTCTGTCTCAAGTACGGAGGTGAAAATACAGGAAACATTCAAAATACAAAAATCAATTTTAAACGCAATTAATGTACTAAAATTATTAATTCAAATGATTCACTTTTTTCATTTCAACACTTTTCTTTAACTACGTCAAATAAAACTCCCTTTTTTTGTAATATTTATTGCACATGTCCGCCCGTACGACTACGAATTTATTTTACTCGCGACACTCTCTACGAAATGATAATGTGGACTCCGTTTTGAATCTTGACAGGGGTGCAGTGAAAACGGAATTGTGGGTTTCGTTGTTCGCACTTGCGAAATCACCAGAAAGGAAGAGAGAACAAGAAGCAACTGAGAAAGATTCATCATTAACAGAGAATTTTGTCTGCGAAAGGCATCCGACACCATTCACAAACAGGATAAGATTTTGCGTGCGCCAACAAATTTATTTAACAATTTTCACTGGTCTCATCTTTCGTTCCCTTTTCGATTTTTAACACAACCTGACCCCGGAGCCTTCGCGTCCGCAGACAAACAATACACGACCGTGCCTTCGTGTTGTCCAGGCTTATATGTATGTTTCTAGCTTGAAGGAGATTTGTTCCAGAAGGGGAAAAAGGGAAAATATTGACAAAAAGGGCAGAAAAGTCACACATTAAGTAAAATGCCATGCATATGCATTAGAAGTTAAAATAGACAAGAAAGGCAAAATGAAAATCTATTAAAACAACTCCAAAAGTACTATTAAGAGATTCCCATTGTTAAAAGCCATAGCATCGTAAGAATAATAATTAAGGTATTTTTTCCAAACTTCCGGGATCTACTCATCAGCGTCTTGGTATCGCACGTGCTCGAGTTGAGCTGGCAGCATTTTTGGGGTCAAGTGGGTGCAGTTCCGGATTGTAGAGAGATGTCGATGAGTTGAAGAGGTGGCGGCCCAAGGCTGCACAAAAAGAAGCGAGCAAAGATCGAATCGCTGACTGCCGCAACGGGAGGAAACGCGCCGCAGGCGAAGAAGCGCGAAGGAATTGGCGGTCGTCAGCAGGGTGGGCCCGCCTCGGTCGCGGGGGGTGGAAGGGGGGACCGCGCGCGCTGAGCCACAGGCGACGGGTGGGGCGCGACAGTCTCGCTCCAAGTTCTTCAGATCGACGGCACAGGGTTCTGAATTCATTGGGGAAAAATATTCCGAGACATTATACAAATTATCAGCGTTCTAGATTATACGAAAGTATTCATGGTAAGTTTCAGACGCTATTAATACACCAGAGTTAGTCAAAACGCTTTTTTTTTATTTTACGAAAGGATCATTAACGCGTTTAAGAACATAATGAATATAAGGTCGGAAACAGATTTTGTATTTTATGAAGGAAAATTGTATTTTTTTAAAATATTTATATCGTAAATATAAATATCTACAGATAGATCTTATATATAATGATTTCACTATGTTACTGGAAATCCCCGTTGTACGCCGAGTATCTATACTATTTGTCCATTAATGTCCTATAATATCTTGTCCTATAATATTTGTTCGACAGAAAATGTTCATAACATTGAACTATTAATTACAGACTATTCATTTGCTGACCGATATCTTATCGAAATACTCCCAGATCCATAACTTACACCTTCCTAAATCATTTTCTGAAATCTTGTTCTTAAATTTTCACAACTTATTTCAGCCAAATATGTATTTAACTAAAGAAACCTACTATATTCCATATACGTAACTTGCAAATGTAAAAGTCGTAAAGATACAGTTGTTATTCAACAAATGTTGTACATAATACCACATTAGAATTATACGCCGTTTTGTGTGGTAGACATTACAAGTAGAAGGAACTGAATATGAGCGGGCGCTTAAACTTATCTTAGTTGGCTGAGCATGCGGGCCAGGGCAGAGCTCAGACACTTCCCGAGTGGTATTCTGGAAAAATCTTGCGAAATTTTGAGATTGAAATTTAAAATTGTAGCCTCCTCGGGGGATTCAAATGCCGGGGAAGGCTTAGGCGCTTTCACTGTGAGGTTGTAAATTGGCTGGCGTCTGTATAGTTTTGTAGTGCAGGTATATGTGTGTGTAATGGTAAAAAATGGACAAGAAAGAAGGAATTATCGCGCAATACGTGGCTCCAATGTTGTTATACTACTCCGGCATTCGCTTGATTTTGTTTGGAGAAGCCACGGAAAACTACCGATCCTAGGAGTCGGCCGTTGGAAATCTCCTCCAGTCATCGGCTGAAGTTGACCTATCTAGCCAATGTCGAAAATACAGGCATCGTCGGACTTCGAACCCCAGCACATCTTGGTCAGAGTCACTGCAATGACATCAGTGGATACCCTGAGCCACCTCAGACGGTTCGGACCTCGGACGAGGCTCGAACTCGCGACTTTTCAAACCGAGGGGGTTGTGCCGGCCCGCACTCTAACCACCTCCATGCAGCAGGACAATTTCTCTTCATTTCTGTCGAATACCTCTTTCTCATTTCCAATAAAAATACTTCAATTTCATTTCTTGCTTATTAAGCGCGCCATCGCCTCCTAGAGCTCTAACAGCAGTATAGAGTAGTAGCGCCTTGTTGCAAGCGAGACGTGGGTGTCGAGGGGATGTCCCAGTCAGAAATCGAGGGCCACACGGGCGTAGCAAGGGTTTGAAAAATGCACCTTCGATGGAGGAGAAGCTAACGAGCAGCGCTGGTGCGGCTTCTCCTCACCCCAGTCGCATCGCATTCACTCGTCAGCTCAGGGCGCGAATGAACGCAGGGACGGGAGAGGGGGCCGGGGCCGAATCCCCCCTAAATAACTGGTGTCCTCTTCTGACCAAGTATTAATATATTCTTATCGAAGATACAATGAATCCATTTTAAGTACCGTACTCATTACTTGCAAGCCCTCTCGCACCAGATTAGGTGGTCTAAGGCATCATTCGATACCACTGCAGTGTCTCTGACCGAGAAGTCGCAGGGTTCGAGTTGCGACGGTCGAAGGATCTTCGACAATAGTTAGGTACGAGTAGCTAGGTGGCATTCAGTCGCTGTCTGCGCGCTGACGCTAGTTTCACGATATACACCAGGCGAATGCTGCAGAAGTACTCTCACAAACCAACTGCACGCGATCTTCTCTTCGCGATGACTTTGGATTAGAAAACATTCTCATGGAATTTCATTTAAATGGTGTTGTGTGAGTAATGGCGTTTGACCGTTTCACTGTTCACATTTCGATCGTCACTCCTCAAGTTTTTAATTTCCCTCTATGGAGAAAATTGCAAATTCGCACTGCCGCTGAAACAAAGTTCATTCACTCGAAATTCTTTTTCTCGCCTTATTTCGTAATAAGAGAAAGTATTGTAAACATTGACGATTTTTTGACCGAAAAAATCTTATTGCCAGGCCCTGGAAATGAAAATTTGGGTAAATGCTGTTTCTACATGAAGTAAATTAGTTCCTCTAACTTGTCGTGTAATCAGTATAATGTTTTGTACGTCGTCGATACCAAAAAACTAATTGACGGTAATTCGTCTGTCCGTGTGTGGACAACCCTAGACGTTCGTGGTCTAAACCGCTTAGACAATTTTCACCAAAATTGATATTATATACAAACTTATGGCCCTGCGTGTTTGAAACGGATATTTTGATTTTTGAGAGTTCTTTAGATGAAGCCTTGGCAACATTTTCAAAAGTTTCTTAAAAATGGTTCCAATAATTTTAATTGAATTTTGTTCTGGAGAAAGTAAAAGACGCTTAAAAGAATGGTATATGTGTGTGTGTTTACATTTTAATTATTTATATTCCATTTTTGAAAATACGTTTCAGTTGCGCAAATCATTGGCAGCGCTTGGACTTCTTGGAGCGGGAGGTGCAGGTACCTTCCACGCAGTTTCTCCGCGCTGTGCTCAGCCAAAGCTGCTGCACAAAGGAGCCCGAGAAGAGGGCGCTGGGAAATCGAATCTCTTGCAGCTTTGGCGTGTGGAACGTCCCACCCTCAACCGTTGCCTGGCGTTCAAAATTGTGCTTCGCAAACGTGGAAACCTTTTCAACATTTCTGATAACTTACGCATTTACGTCATAGTAGTGTATTACGTTCTAGTTCTCTCTACTGAAGCCGCAGCAAGATAGTGAATCGTCTTGTGCGAGCTGCAGAGAATACGCGGGCACTACGGTGCAGAAATGACTTAACCAAATCCACATTTTGCAGTTATTTGTGATTATAAAACGTTATTTTATTAACTTTATTGAGTTTTAGAGAAATAAACTTTACGCAGAGTTTCCATATTCTTTATGTTTAAAACACTGTTTCTCTTTTGTGGCAGAACGGTGGAAGAGTTGCAAAAATGGAGAATATAATTGTTACCTAAACCAATTACTAGAACGCTTACATACTCTAGGGAAAATGTGAGCAATTTTGAATGGTAAATTTTAGATCATTCGAATTTGGCAATTTCTATGTATTTATGCTCTTATTTGAAGTAGTAGTTTACTGGTGCGGCACCAGTCATTACGACGTCATTACAATCGCCGAAAAGCAACATTAGGTGCTTCAGTTTTACTATTGCACGTTCTGGCTGCACCAACGAGCTTTTTGTGTTTCCATTACTTGAATCATTCGTTTAAATAAAGATCAGGTATGATTTAAATATCATTTCATCCTTCCTTGGATAAGTTTCATCACCGGAGATATTGTAACCGACTCTTGTTTTGGCCTTAATTGGCACTAAAATTATGAAAAGAAAATTAGACGATCGTAAATTATGTGCATAAAGAGTCAAGTTGTTCTTTGTATTGCTTTTTTAAGCAAGCTGAGGAAGTTAGGCAATTTCCTTTACTTATATTATTTGTACCTAAATCCCTTCGTTCTTCTCTCACAAAATTTGGATTTGTGGGAAGTATGTCGAAGGAATGTGTTTTTTCGGAAGTGCTTCGGGTTCTGATTTGAATAGTTTAAGTGATCCAATTTAGGGATGTTGATTAATTTCTGGGCGAGGGTTAGGTATATATGAGGTAATAAGGGTAACAGTTTGCCCTTGATTCTGTTTAAGGTCGGTAGTATTTGTTTGGAAGGAGGGAAGTATTTTAGTGTGTGTAAAACGCGGTTAAATGTGAAGAGCTCTTGCACGATGTGGGCAGGTGCATTTCATCCATTAGGTCACATGAATACGTACGTTTCCTTCCATGTTCCTGGAAATAACTGTATTAAATAACCCTTAGAACGATTCAACTGATGTTATTATCTAAATAAATGCCTCTATTTTTAAGGTGGACGAGCCTTCAGCCTTGACTCACTGCTCTCACCTTCCTGCTTGAGCTGAGCTGAGCTGAGCGGGGAATATTGAATTTCGTAGCAACCCCATGCCTTTGGTCACCTCCGTGTGCCACCTCTGTGACGCCTCTGCTAGGCCTCCGAGCCGTTGCCCGTCCACGTCGGAGGTGTGACCGTGACCCTAGGGGACGGCGCATGGCCAAGGCAGCGGCTATTTCGGTGGGCGGCGGCGGTGGTGGGGGAGGGCGCAAATGCCGAGGGTTTTTGAGAACAGGCCGCGACACTGGCCGATGAAACTCCTACGCTCGTATGTAAACATCCAGCTGGCGGGGGCGAAATCAGAGAGTTTATACGTGGATCCGCAAGTCTTTATTATTATCCACCATATTCTACATTTTTTGGAGTTGATCTCTTCCCCGTGCGGTTATGGGGGTGACGTACGAAATGAACGCCTCCATTGCGTTCCAGTCCTGCATTCACCTGGAAATGATTAGGGAAGATAGGAAACCATATATAATACCAGTTGACTCACGACATCCAAACAGCGTCACAAACTATATGTTCAACATTTCAAACTAATGCCATATAGGAAAAATAATGTAAGATATATCTCAAAACGCTTTAAACCAGAAGTGAGTGGAATATATTTGGAATCAAGAAAAAACTATTCACGATTCTCCCGTTTTACCCCCGACGCCATTTTATTACTTAAAAAAGTATGCTCTTACATTTCTTTCTTTTTTGTATTTTATTAAAAAAGACCGACTCTGGAACTGGATAAGAATAACTTTTTAAACGGTAAATAATAAAAACAATATGCATTTTTGGGCAGAAAATTAAATTTTTATTAAATACCCTAAACTTTTACTAAATAATTTTTCATATATTTTCCATAGAAGTGCTACTACAGAAACAATACTTTTATACATTTCCTGTTTTGTATACCTTGATGGAATAAATATGTTTTCGAAGTGTTTAAGAAGTAAAACATGGTTTAAAAATACAAACTAATGTTTACGATAATAGCTAACCCGATAACACGACAGGCGCCATGATTCTGAGTTAGAAGACTTGTTAGTCTCTCTAGTGCTAAAGAGAACGTCAGCTCGCGGCCGTATTCTGCTTTATCCCCAACCTAACCAAAACGCTAAATAAAAATGCCGTTTTTTAACAGTTTAGCTTCGATATGAAATACCGTAAGTGTATTACTGTTGGTATAAAATTACTCTCGGCCCTCCATCAAAGAGATTTATGACGAAAGACATAGACGTTCGCAGATTTTGGCATATTTTGGAAATCAATCACAAATGGAACCGACAACATTATGCTGCAACAAACTTTACCATCATGCATACCTTTGGAAACGATGTGTTCTAGGATTTAAAATGTTTTATGTGAGCCTAGTTTTGTTCTACATGTCACTTTAATGCGCGTCACAAGTATTGATGCCGTAATCCAGAAAATGAGTTCTTTTTGGCATCTTATTACGTTTTTGGAAGGCTTCCTCTCCCCGCAACACAGGTTTATCAGAAACAAAAAGTTTGTTTCCAGTATGAAATTAATTTTATTATTAAAACAATTATGCAAATAGTGTCTTTTTGGAATTTTTTGATACATCTTTGAGGCGTTTCTATATATTTTTTGGTGTTTTAATTCTTGTGGGTTCTCAAGTTCTCCAGAACGTTGAATTTCAATCGTCTGACCTCTCTGTCGCCTCAACGTTTACGAAA
This sequence comes from Gryllus bimaculatus, assembly GCA_017312745.1. Classification (NCBI taxonomy): domain Eukaryota; kingdom Metazoa; phylum Arthropoda; class Insecta; order Orthoptera; family Gryllidae; genus Gryllus; species Gryllus bimaculatus. Next base: position 1,798,543 of record BOPP01000119.1, read on the forward strand.
GTATTTGCAATAAAGGACATTTAAATTAAATCTTTTGAATGTGCTGTTCAATTTACAGATTAACATTTGCGGGAACATTGTGGATGCTATTGCAGGTACATGTCAAAAACCTAACAAGGAACATGTTGAAGATCTTTTTGGTAACATGAGGGGCAACATTTACGGAAAACTTGCGAGAACACTAAGATTTGTCAGGAAAATGATGGTAAATTGAGCAACGTGCGGAGCAACTTGCTGAAAAATGCAAGGAATTTGTGGGGCAACATGCTGAGAACGTGCCAAGAACATGCTGAGCTGAATGCGGAGAACGTGCGGTGGAATATGTTGGAAACATGCCGGGAACCCGGTGGGCAAACTGAGGTTACGAATTTAATCTGACTTGTACAAAATGAGAGCCTAGCAGGTTTCTATGAAGCCGGGTTCAATTTTTACTTTGTTTTTTTCTCGGATAGAAAAAAAGAACGCTTCAAAATGCGACATGTCTAATTTTTATTGAACTCTCTGAATTTTAGCAGAACTGTTCACATATATATGGAAAATCTCTTAAGAAAACAACAGCCATGAGACAAAAAAAGTATCGTTATAATCTTTCAATATTAAAAAAAAAAATTATAGAAAATGACACTACCACAATTGATGTGCATTGTGCTTTATGCTTAAAATTTTTTTGAAGGAACAAAAAATAATAGTTTTGCATGATGTTTTCACTTCTAATGTTGTTTAGAACGGCTTTGCATGTAGGAACAGTAATACCTGGAAGAGCATTTCTGGCGCCGCGATGTATTCATTTGCCTTTAAAGTTACTCCTACAATTGCCGCCCTCTCAAAGCACATGCGCTTTTGGGCCAGCGTGTGTAGAACTTCTAGCTACTCTAAAAGTGTGGTGTGGCGCTGCGGCAGCGGCGCTTCGCGTTTGTTTCTCTCGCTCTCCGCGAGTCTTCTTTTTGCGCGTGAGGAAACATCTCTCGCGCGCGCTGCCACTCGGCGGGGTACGGGGGGGGGGGAGATGCAGGAGGCAGTGGCGGGCGACGCGACCAGAGCGTCGGTGTCAAGCGGCCGTGGGATCCCTGCGAGGTTATTTACCTCCCTCACTGCCTTACTTTCGGGATTTCTCAAGCGGCGAGGCTTCTTAAACTTTTACTTCAAGTTTTACAGCTAAGTAAATAATGTGCTTGTAATTTTTCAATGCTACGAAACCGAAGTGTAGATTTTAAATTATTTATTCCTTGGTAGTTGCAAAACTAAATCATGCATGCCTTATTTACCTATTCAATTACGAAAGTTTTAGTTCACAGAGTGTTGTTTCAAATATTCGATTCGTTCTCCCCCCAGGAATTATAATCTGTTATTACCATGAATTACGTGCAAAAAAGAGGTAATGAAAGAAGAAAGGAAGAGGGAACGAGAGGAGAGAGAGAATGAAAGAGAAATAAATACAGGATAAGAAAAATACAGTCGAAGGAATTAAACAGAAAAGGGGTAGCAGCCACGCGTCCAAAAGTTGAAGGAGAATAATGTTCAACAATTAACTGAAAAACCAAGCCAGTTGTCGACTATTCTTTCCGGGTAACCTTAATGAAGTGCCTAACAGTCCTGTAACATATTCCATCTTCCATTACGTTATCTCTAACACGTTAAGTGTGGCAAACAAGTTCTGTGTTCATGTTGTTTGAAGTTATGTGAAGTTTGCCATTGTCAATTAACTTCTTCGGTCACATTTTCAAGTACACTAACACTTATATTGTGCTAATTTTATCATTAAGAATATGATGGTAAATAATTTCCAAATTTAAAGTACCAAATCGCTATATTCAGTTTTAAACTGTCGAATTTGCTTCGTTAACTTTGGGATTACAGAATTACTGACATTTATTTAACATCTTCTTTTTAAAGCCATTCCCATAACATTGTGAATAATAGAGTGCTAATTTTGCTACACTTATAAATATTTCAATATCCCTTAACCGTCGATTGAATCGTAGATAATATGAAATGGACACATTCTCATTCTCTCTTTAGGATGACACTAGTTCCAACATGAGGAACGTAGAACTTATAAACACGAAGGAACTCAATAAAAACAAGAAAGGTCAAAGATCAATGCGTGGGAACATCCGCGTTAACTGCTCGATTAAAACCTCCGACCTTTTAGAAACAGAACCAACAGGAAATTCTAGACCTCTGCACAGTTGGGTCCCGTCAGAAATAGGATCCCCACTAAGCGATCGCCTCGCGAGACGGCAGTAAAACAGCGAAGATAGGAGATCGATACATGGAGGCACCAACAGCACGGTTTGAACTAGCGACTCTGCGGAGAAAGTGTGGAAAGTCGAAATCAAGATAGGGAAAGGAAAGAATTTGGAGAATAGCAGGAAATAGACGCATCGTTACCTTGTCATTAATTTTATCTATTTAAGTCAGTTAATATATTTTTGTAAATTTTTAAGCCATAACCAAAAGAACATCGCTCATTCTTCATATTTTCGTGACGTCACATATTCAGCAACATCAACAAAACGTCCCTAAGACATTGTTGATATTGATAATGAAAAAAATTAGGTCTTCTCTGATAGTTAAAAGAACAGAATTTTCCAAATTAATTATAGACTACCAAAAAAACACAGGTAAACTGTCAGCACCTGTAAAATTTATTTTCTGGAATACACAAAGTAGCAAGTACATTTCGTGGTTCAAACGAACAACATCTTCAGGTGATGGTTCATTAGATTATTTTATATCTTTCAAAATAATTGTTATCAGTTTATCGCTGCGGTAAATGAGGATGAGTGAAAACTTGGTGACAAAACTTATCAAATTTAGATGTGTTATTATTGCAAAAATAATTGGTCGATTAGAATGTAATAACAGGAATAATTAGATTTTAGGTTACAGGAAAACCAATAACGTTAGTAATGAGTCTGGACCTGACGCTGAGTTAAAACAATTTTCGAATCTTGTTTGAGATGAATACGATGTTCGGGCTTTTGGTATATCGTGATTCTGCGTTTTTTCATACATCATTAGTTAAAATCATTAGGAAGCGAGAGCAAAACGTAATATGTATTTATGTGCTGCAGAAATAGATATAATTTTTGTAATCGTTTTGTCTTTAAACAAAAAGTAAAACAAACAGCATTTCCTGCAATGGCCAAAGCAATTGTTTATGTAAATAGGCAGGGAACATTGTCAGAAGGTACATTGCACTGCTCGATGTTACACTTTGCATTGTGAATTCTTGGAGTAACGACTTTTGTTGTTCTTACCAGTTTAAACGATTTTTTTACGAAAACCTATTGATCTAAACTTAATTAAATAACTATACGAAGCTACATGATTTTTAGTCATTAAGAAACACTCTGTATATTAATACTGTGAGTCGATATTTATATTACAAATAAATAAGATTAAGCTTATTTCCAGCACTGAAACCATTCGATCGTTACATGAAGCATACAATTCATGAAGCACGACTGCTCGTCAAATCTCAAGAAGTGGGGATGGGTTACTTGCTATTTTCCGATCTTTTGGTCCATCAAAGGAAAGGAACATTTGCCGATCACCTCAACTACTGAAGATCGGGCGAGCGGTCGCTCGCCACTCGCCAAGTGCCGAACGTGTGGAGCCGCCTGGACGAATTGAAATACCTTGAGGGCAAGCGCAGTCGTGGAGTGGTTTGGGCGAGGCAGGTGGGGGATTTGGGCGTGGCTGCTGCACGAGGCTTCTCCTGCAGGGCAGCGGCTCCACGGCCCTGAGGCAGAAGGAGAGCAATGGGCTCTGCAAAGAAAGCCGCCGTCGCGTCGCGCCGGTGCGTTGTGGGGGCGTGGGCGCTGGCGGGCGCCGCGAGGACGGGCGCGGTGGATGGGACGGAGACGGAGGGAAAGGAATGGACGGTGAGGGAGAGACCGAGTCACGACGCGTTTTTATTTTACAACTGTGCTCCGCCTGCGGCGCTCGCGGCCCCGCGGCCCTCGACGGCCCGCCAGTCATTTGTCGACGAGTTACGGGGCGGAAAGGCGAACTTCGGTTGGTAGGGGGGGGGTAGGGGGGAGGCGCTGACGCGGCCGCTCAGGCGGAGGGCGGCGATGGGCGACCACAGCACAGCAGCCGTCGCCAGCACGCTGCCCTCACACACCCGAGCCTCATTACTCGAATTTCCAGCATTCTCTTCACCGTACCCACCACGCGACCCGCAGGGAAGCGGAACCACCTCCCCCCTTCTCCTCTGGTTGCCGGGCTTCAAATTCCGGTCGATCCATGTGGAAGTTGTGGTGAGCACTGCAGCTGCTCCGTTTTCCCTGCCCCTCATTTCACCACCCACTTCAAATAATCAGCACGAACCTATAAACTACTCATCCCAGGCATCCCAGAAATTGCTAGGTTCTGATGATCGTATTAAAGAATTTGAAAGAATTTGTCACCTTACCCATCAGGGCAGACATCTGCTACTGTAGCACTACAACTCCTATTAATCTAGTAACTTAATCAACTATTGAATGCTTTTTGGCTCTGATGTCGATCGTATACAGAGCTTCTCCTTTTAGGAGGTAAAAGAACAGAAGTGCCGACAGTCGCTTTATTTTAATGAAAATGTTGAAGTTAAGAAATCATTTTTGTACATCTTCCTATCAAGCTTTGCAAGAATGATTACTTCGGGTAATTACAGCTAAATTCTGATCCACCTACTACAAAGCATACTGGATAAACGTATAGATAAATCATATAGTGTGGCGTCGTTAACACGAGGGCCAGAACCGTTAGGTTGGTGAAAGTACGCTGCGGGGGAGGAAGGAGTTAAGCCTGAACATCCGGAGTTTGCGCTCTGGCGGTTGACTCATGTAGAGCCGCAGAGCCACAAAAATACCGTTGGCTGTAAACTCCGAGGAGGCTAGCTAGCGTGCCTCAACCGGAAGCAGGCGAGCCAACCTGAGAATTCTGTGTGTGGGCGTAAACCAAAGGCTGGCCTGCGAGCCTCGCGCCAGCCGGCGGGCCTATCTATGGAACAGTGGTGGGGGTGTCAGCCTCAACTATTTAACGCGGCGCCATCTGCGCCCGCGTTCTCATTCAGTTTGCATCGGGTAGCTTGTACGTGTATGTACAAGGAGGGTGTAGGAGTGAGGGCGAGATGTCCGGAGAGTAAGGGCCAGACAATCTCACGTGCTGTAGGCACACGGTCGCCACGACCGGGTTAACTTTTGGCGTCAGGCCATGTGACGGTAATTGTCACGGGACAGAGGTCCGACGGCGCGCATCACGCGTGGCTTGTATTTTCTGCGGTAAAGCAGTGTTCCGAAAGGAAAAGGTTGCCGGAGTGTTTTAATATTAGCAATTCATTGTAACTTGTACATAATCTTTGAATATATCATTTTTATTTTGTTATTGAAATTTATTTCTTATTTCACTACGTCACAATAGACAGTCAGGTAAACAGTCAGATAAACATATAATTTATTGAACATATATTTCTTTAAGAGTTTTCCCTCTCACTATGAATTTCACATACTTACTTATTGATTTATTTACGTGACATGCTATAGGGAAAAGTTAATTTGAAGTTACATTTATGTCCAGAAGAAAACAAGGGAACATCTCAACATTTGCTCGAGGATTAGAGAAACTTGTCTTACTTGTCAGAAGGTTGTTCTATTATAGCAAATCTACTATATGTTATTAGAATAATTCTAATTTTAACATTTATTTAAAAAATTATGTAATGAATATCCTTGAACGTTCATAGGTTAATAAAAATTTTGAAGTTAAGTAGAGTTCGAAAAATATACTGGAAAGACCATGAGCCACCTCTGTCCCCGCCAGCGCCTCCAGCGACGACGCACTGGCCATCGATGGTTCGCTGATTGTTATCGAAAGCGCTACTGAAAGATGTAGTTACGTAAGCGACCGTGCCCCTCCTGCTTAAAAGTAAGGCCCTCTCGCTCTAAATCTTCGCGAAGTAGCCTCAAGTTGTCCGTAAATAGTTCATGGAATTTTCCGCTAGTCCATAAAATGCCATGATTTAACTCCACTTTTGCAATTTTGTACAGCCATACTACACAGAATTTCGCAAAAATATACCCTTGCATTTCTGAGTACCTTTTCTTTTCTTCAAGAATTTCTGTTTGGAAACAGATGATATGCAATATTAGAATGTTACTTCGCATTTACGTTACGTTTCGTTGTTACTTAACGGTACCAGACCAATAGTACCGTTACACGGAGTTTACGTCCCGGCCGTTCCAAATTGTGTTCCATCATGAAACCTTCTTTCCCTTTAAAAACAATAATTACGAACAGTGAAAAGTTTTCACGGGTGAACTAGCCATATACAATAATGTAAGGAAGTTTTATATTGCATATCTATTAACTTATCGCTAATTTACCCAGATGTTTTATACAGTTAACTGTTTTTTGCACATATAAATTAGAACAAATATATTTCTAGACAAAGTTTCGAGAAACTGAGTGATTATTCAAATAAGAGATCACCACAATAAAACAAGAGAATGATAGAGACAATATAATGTATTAGTATCATCTTACATCTGTATCGTGTTTCTATATCGCATTTAAATACAATGCAAATACAATTCACGTTATTTCCAACACATGTGTAGAACGTGGTCAAGCTTTGTGCATAAAATGCGATGAAAAATATAGTACACAATGTCGGTGTCGGTGAATTTCTACAATGTAATTGGTACTTTTCAGCTCTACTGTAGTTGGCCTCATGAAGTCCACCGAATAGTGTCAGTGTAAGCCGCATTGCCGCGATTTTGCTCTGCATAATGAAAGTGATTTTGATGCAAATGGAAGCCCAATCTGGGGATCGAGATCGCAGAGCGCAGTCGCGGATCTGTGATAACATTTCATGCAAGCGTCTCCTTCTCTATGACCGTGAATATGCCAATGAGTAAATATGAATATTTTGTGTTCAATTGACTGTAAATAATTGAGTCTTTTTGTTTTGAGAAATTCAACTTGAAAAACTTTAAATGGCGGTACAAATAGTATTTGATTAATTTGTTTTATATTTGCAATACCCCATTTATATACCATTGTATATAATATATTTTTCAATGCTGGATAAGATTCTGTGACATTAAGTATACACAGTACTTTAGTATCTATTTGCGCATTATAATAACATTCGAAAGAGAATCGAATGAAAAAACAATAGTATTTCTTTTGAATTAAATATTCTTCAAATAGCATTTTGATGAGATTCTAAGAGCTAGCTTTACAAACAGCAAGTGAGAGTCTACTATCTTATTTACTCGCGTGTAAGTTCATTAAGCGTTTTACCACCACCTTAATCTGGAATAAATTAATTACACCCGAGAATATTTGAGAATTTTACCCATAGACATTCTATCAAGTAAAGGATGGAATATGCTGATTTATGTGTTATTTTTCTCGAGAGCTGTTCATTATGGCGTTGATTCGGAATATTAAATGGAAGTGACAAAAGTCATGCGATATCTTCTAATATCGTGTCCGATATTATTTTGTCCCCTGCAGAATACTAAGCCATGCTGCTCTATAGCCGTCCATAATTGGGAATGTTTTGCCGGTTCAGTATTTTAGTGCACGAACTGACTTTTCGAATATGTCCCATTCGAAGGTATTCATGAGGGAATATCTAGGAAGCCAAAGAACTCACTCGAATTGTCTAGAATGTTCTTCAAACTAGTCGCAAACAATTGTGACTCGAAGACAGGGCGCAATGCCATCTAAAAAAATTCCATCATTGGTTGCGGTGGACTGCGCCACACAAGAAATCTACCATCAGTTCTTACGAACTGAAATCGCGACTCATCTGACGAAGTCACTGTCTTTTAGTCACCTAGTGTCAAATCGATGTGATCACGAGCCCAGGAGAAGTGATACAGACGATGTCATGCTTTTAGCAAAGGCACTCGAGTCGGTCATCTGCTCCTATAGCTTATTAAAAAGAATTCCCCCCGCTGGACGAACGGATAGGTTCGTCGTTCGTTCAGTACGTTAGTATTGACCACTTCATGCAAACGGCGCTGCATGGTGATGCCTGAAATTAGGTATTCTCGGCTCACTCTTGATCCTGTGGATTTCGGAATACTGAATTCTCCAACGAACTCAAAATGAAATATCCCATGTGTCTAACTGCAACTACCATTCCGCGTGAATTTACGTCATACGGCCATTATAATGCCAGAAACCTTTTCACATGAATCACTTGAATACAAATGAATGTTATGCCAATGCACTGTTCTTTTATACCTATTGTAAACAATACAACTGCCATCTGTGTATTTCTTATTCCCATGACATTTGTTGGAAAGACCAAAATGGATGCGGGAGAGAATGGAGTCGTTTTTCAATTACAACAATTGGGATTTTGTCATAAGAATTTTTTTAACCAAGTCATCAGCGCTTCTCGTGTCTGAAAGAATTAAAGCTGATTTCGATATTATTATGAAAATTTAATTAATAACAATATAGTAAACGGTTTTGGAATAATATACCATGAAGAAAATGAGATTAAGTAAGCGGCAGTCAAAGGAAAAATAATGACACTGATATTTGGTAACTACAGGTCATTACCATGAAATACACACGATTTAAGAAATAATTTACGCGAAAAATATTATCTTATATAAATATGTATATAATTCTATTATAAATTCTCTCGAAAAAATATCATCCTAAAAGAATTAAATCGCAACATCGAAATCAATAGTAGAACTAACGTGAAAGGACAGGGAAAGTTTAGATGCTCCCATTGTCAATGTATGGAAACTAGTTCATGTAGTAGCACGAACAACTTAGTTCCTGGAGTAAATGGGGAAATATTTACTCCAGAGTATGATAACCTTCAAGGTGCGTGATGAAATGCCTTCTCAGTACTCGAGAGTAATTACTCGATTTACGTCTTTGAACTCTACTCAATGTTGGTGACTCCGGACCTAAGTAAGCTACTCCCATTTATAAGAATAATTCTATAAACTGCGACTAATACTAATGTGTATGAGAACTAAATTGTGTAGTTGATGCGACTACCCCCTGGGCAGCAGTTACGGTGAACAAGAAGACCACGCACAGCGATTAGGAATTAGCGAATCTCAGAAATGAGAAGTTTTGTAAAAGAAATAATTTGAAGCATAAAATATTAACTACTTTTGAAGTTATCTTCCAACGTTTAGATTTAGAATGAAAAAATGATTGAATAGATAAAGAAAATTTCGTTTCTCGGGTTCAACCTTTTAAGTCCAGCCCTTTGAACACTCTTGAGGACAACTTCGCCCTGCGCTCTCGACCGAGCAACATCGCTCCGAACGTTTCGCAGAACAGTGGTGGAAAATTTTTTCAGTGCTAGAACTAAACAGTATTAAGTTGACGGAAGTGCGTGTTTAGTGTTAGTGCACGATATTTATGTCTACCAATGATCTTCTCAGCACAGGGCATTTAGTTTCTCAAGCCCTAGAATCAATTTACAATCCAGAATATCCAACCAACATGGCGGTCGCAGAAAGCAGCCTGAACTTTACGGGCAGCAGCATGGAGTACCTCGAGGACAGCACGTCCCAGCCTCAACAACACTCTTTCAACAGTTCTCATGCGGCAGGATCATCGTCGGCGCCTATCGAATCTGGGCAAGTATCATCACAACAACAAACAACCGGATCAACCCATTCAGTAACGCAACAAAACAAGGTAATGCAAGGCAAGCGAAACTGCGAGGACAGAGGCGACGCCAGTGACAGAGACGCCAAACGCATGACCTCGACAGAACTTTCCTCAGAACTGAGCTCCGATAACAACTTGCAAAAACACTATAATGTAGATGTGTCAAATATATTCAGTTTTTTAAATAAAGAGTTACCTGAAGTACCAATAGAATTAAAAAATATCCCCCCTATCTATTTACCAGGAATTAGCAATCATACCGAATTTATAAAGGAAATCAAACATAAGTTAACAGAAAACTTTACCACTTCCATGGATTTCAAAACTCTATCAGTTAGTCCGCCAGAAACGAAACTTATGGAGGTGGCTGTTTCGGTTATTTTGATTGAAGGTTGGTAGTATTTCAATTTCGGACCACCTCAAAATAACCCTTGGTCCACTGCTCCCCACTCCTTATTCAGGGTACCTCTTTTGACAGTATGGCGGAAATAAGGAGTGATGACATTAACTATTAGGACATATAAACTTCGAATACACTAACTGTAGTCGGAGTATAAACCACGTTCAACATAAAAATAAAACTACTCTTTTTAATCAGGATAAATTACTACCACATCTGACCGAATCCTTATCCATCTTAGTAGTTAGGGGCAGACTTTTACACATGCTATCATTCTGCTTGGGCGATGTTCGGACCGGCCACAGACCGACTCAGTCCCGGTGTGATTACTTAATACGCAGAAAGACAACATCACCACACTGCGAGTCTTAACACATCTCTACACGCACGAGAACTTAATCGGGCCACTCGGTTCCTCATATGATGGGGGTCCCGGGTTGGGATTAAAAATGCCCGCCCAGAGGGTGGCTTATGATATCCGGCAATAGACAACTTGAAAGATCCCATTTTACTCACAGTTGGGCTTTATGAATTAACGACTTCAGACCGATATTCCTCGTTGGTGTGGATATCACACCGTTTGAATTTACACCTAAAACTCCATCCGCCCTCCCCCTCACCCCCGGACGCACAAAGTACTACAACTATACAATCGGTTAATATATCTTTTGACAAACACTCCTCGTTTGACAAAATCTAAAGGTACTGGAAACAGCCGTGAACTGCTTCGAAGTTTGTCTATTTTGAAATTGAGGGTAACCAAGGCCGATACTAAATTAAATAATAATCAATCATTTATCAGAGAACGCAATCTCATATGACTCTCTAATATCACAACATTAGATCACTTTTTGGAGAAGGGGAAACTTACAAGTTATTCCTACTACCCCCAGTTTATACTCTTGCGAACAATCAATAATTCACAGTTTTTAAAATAAAAACATAGGTCTTTGGAACACTTCTAATGAAAATGGTACCTCAAGACACTGGAAATAGAATTTAAAACCACCGTACAATATCTGCAAAATGCGCAATTAATTGTAAATTACAATTCATCGAAAATGGAGGTATTTATCAATCTCTATTTGTAAGGGACTAATAATCTAAATTACCAAATTCCCTTTGGCAGATTCACGAGGAGAAAGCTCCTCGGAGGGACAGCGCAGAAAAGCGAAGTCAGTTCATTCCTCCCACTGTCAACTTGCTAACTGGGAAAGAATACCTGTTTCTTCTAATTGCGGACGCTTAAAGTCTTCGAGATTCCTAGCAAGCGGGCCTTCTTGCTAGCATCATTTTTACCGTTCCCTAATTTCGTACACGCTATAAAAACTCTCCGAAGCTATGCTGAATACTTTTAACATTTCTATAAAGGTCTTTTCTCTTTATACTATTTTTCACCGTTCCTCCTCAGAGAGGCAATTCACAATTATCATCTCCTCACCTGGATTATCTAATGTTAAACAAATTAATCAAAAAAATGCAACTAAAAAATCCCCAGGTCACGATCGATATTAATTCTTACTACATTCTCTATCAAGATACCAAACTCAATGCCATCGCCACTTTTTCAAACATATATACTCAACTCTCGATACACTAAGAATTAGGCTTAGCTATCCCAATTCATCGGAATACACTCAATAATATCATCCAATACGCAAAATCCAGATGATAAAAATTCATTCAACGCTGTCAGGAAATTATAGACCAAATCAGTGGTTTACCCTCATCATGTCCAAAATTTTTTAGAAAATATAACTTCTCACCAGACATAAACAAACAGTATATAATAAAACTAACTTCATTCCCACCTCTATCAAGTTCGGTTTCATTTATCCCAACATTACCAACGACGCTACCAGCTATGAGATTAATTCTGAGCACATCCACATCCTTCTTTCCCAAAAGGGATTGTCAAGAACCACCCTACTATAGTTTCGTTTCTAGATGTGTCACAAGTGCATTTGATAGATATTATCGGCTTCATCGACATTACTTCAAATTTAGGGTCAAAATATCGCTACACAAAACTATTTAATTCAGTCCATGCAAAAACAATTTACTTATCTAACAGTAACGGTTCTCAGTAATACAATAGATGCCTGTCATTGTCTGACCTCCTTCAAAGCAAATTGCTGGTGGGTCCCTCATGTTCACCGGCTATTCTCCAACTCTTCTTTAATCTGCTACACTGCAGACATTCCTACTATCCCATCAAATAATATTTTTGCGTCCCCCAACTCTAATGCTGATCGTTAGCTCGGCTGGTTATATATCTCCCGCGCAATTCATTTTATCAAACTCACAATTCCAGACTCCAACAGCATCATAAATCTGGGAATAAGCAAATTTTGGCAAACAACTGGGATAATTAAATTAAATCCATCAAAGAATAGCAAGCTAAAAGCTCTCTCACTAAAAAACCTTTTTCTAGATATCCACCCCACTACTTGAATAAAGTAATATATTTTCCTATATAAACTAGGACACCCAATCACGAAACAAAAATTATCTTGGATTGGAATATTAGATACTTAAACTTAATGGGAATACAAACACATCAGAAACATAAAGCACAACAGGCAAAAATCAACTCATCCTAACTAAGTACCTCTTACTAAATACTCATACAACCACCTCTCCATGTCAAATGCCACTAACACATATACCCAAATCACTCTCCATTTCGATTTCTCCAATACTATATACGCATGCCCGATCTGACCAATGCCGACAAAAACCTATATTCTCAACGTAAAATTAGTCCTAAGTCATCATTTAAAACAAATATTTTAATGATCAATAACAAGAGCACACCATGGGTAATTCATAATGTAATAATACCAGGCTTCCTAACGATCTAAACATATAATGAAAACTACTACCTCAAATAGATTTCGGGCATCATAACAACTTTTACACAAAACTTATTCTTTTTCAATAAAGGCATCAACCTCACCTACAGACTCACGGCAAAGAATCGCTAGTATACAAAACGCAGAATAAGAACAGATTCCGCTTCATTCTTTCCTCCAGATAATTTGCCCAAATGTAGAATATTCTCCTGAGTGCTTTTTGTTTCCTCTCCCTAGATTAAGATTTAAGTTACCAATTTACCTAATTAAGTTAATTAGATTAATCATCAAACAATTGCAAAGTTTTTATTACTTGTAAACTGAACATTTTACATCAACACAATAAAATGTAAATTTAAAAAAATAATCTTTGAGGACAAGAGTCTATCTAGAGCAACGTCGGTTCGTGCCAGCTTGCTGTTAGTCCGTCTTAAGCGGGCGCTTAAGCTTCAACCAGTGAAGAATGGTTTTGGTTGTTTATCGCGAAGCAGTAAATACAAACTTTATGTTGTCTTCACGCACTTCGTTGCAGTCTATTAGTTTGCTGCGCCACGGAGAGGTTGCAAGAAGGGAAGCAGTTATAAGTCGCGCACGCAAGCATTCAACGCGATCCACCTACCGTAGGTGCTGGCTTCACGGGGGTACCGTTATATCTGAGTCGTCACTCGTCTGCAAAGTGGCCTCTAGTCCCGGGAGGCTAACAAAGGCTTCGAAGTCCTCGACGTGCGTTTGGCAACACGGTGTCTGTGGCACAATGCTAGAGGGGATTTACCATCATATTCAATCGTCCGGCTCCGTTGGCTCTCATGGGAGTGCACCGATCAGCTCCAGCTCGTGTGTGCGCTGGATCGTGGCGCCTCGGGTGACTTGTATTAGTTTCTCTCCTGGCGTCTTCCCTCGCAGGTTTAACATTAGAGACGAGGAGAGGCGCGGGTGCAGGTATCTCCTCAACAAACGACCGCCGCGGCCCGGCGCGTGTGATTTTCTTTTTCTGCCTCTTTCTTCTTCTGTCCTTCAACTCCCGCAGCCCCTTTAATTTACGCTCTTTGAGGGCATGTACCTCCTCTCTCCAGCCCGCGATGCTTTTGAGGCACTTTGTAGCTCGAACGGGGTTCCGGTTCGCTGGTAGGATAGCTGTATCCTGTGTTTCCGCGATATCGATGCTGCCGGGGTTTTGTACTTGATCTTGAGGTATTTTTTTCTGGATTTGGGGCTATTGAGTTTGTGGACAGGTGGGGATGGGGGGAATGTCGCGGGGTCACTTTTCTGTTTCGGTATCGTATGGAGAATTGTCATATTTCACAATGTTTGATTGTTCGGTTTAAGATGTGAGGCGAACCATCGGCGGGTGGGTATTTTGCTGTTGCCGGTTGCGATGTGGGGTTGTGATCGTTTAGGTTGGTGTATGCCGCGAAGATGTTTGCTTTTTACATTCCCTCACTCCTCAACCCGCACACACCAGGAGATGAAGTCGCTCTGTCGATATACATTGACACTGATCAGTCTCGGTCCCATCTTTCCGCGGTTGGGGAGGATCCATGGTTTCCCTTGCTCTCGAGGATGCAGGTGGGATACTCTTCGGGGTGTCCCGAGTGGCGTTGGCTACGACGGTTCGTTGGTCTATAATTTGGAGTTACGGTGTAGTGCGCGAGGTTTGGTTATTCGCGATACGTGGGTCTCTCGCTTGAAAAACTAGGGGATAGGTCTTGAGGACATTTTGGGCTGATCTTGGAGTGGTAATGGTATGTTTTTATCATTGGGCACGCGTCTATGGCTTGCGTGCGCTCGGTCAAGCACAGCTTATTTTAATAATATGGGCTTGTTCGGTCCTTGGTGTGAACGCCTGCGTCCTATCGGCAAAGGTACTCGATCAGTTTTTTGTTCTACTGGGCTCAATTCTTTCTGTCGTTACGTTTTCTCATCCGGGTCGGCAGCGGGTCAATTCGAGAGCCCTGTAGGGTGTCCTCAGCTTACGCGCAGTGCGAGCTCGCGCTTTCGTAGCTAACAGGCTCCTGTGTCGGTGGCCTTTAATGCGGACGGGTACACCGCTTAACGTTGGCGTCATCGTAAATGTTTGCAACCATGTGAGTACGGATGTTGTATCAGTGCGGGATTAACATCGTACCTTCAGCTCGGCAGGTGTTGTAATTGCTCAAGCCTCGCACCATTGACTGCAGTTGTAGATAAGCCCTACGTATTTGCTTAGGCCCACGCCTGGGTGGTCGGAATTTTAGGGTTGGAGTAGGTTATAGGGCGTAGCACGCAAGGGTGTTATCTTGTCAATGTGAGTGGGGGCAGTTCGGACGTAGCCCTTAGCTTAGTGGTGATACTTTATGCTCTTCGTTTGTTATATTACTTTAGCTCTTAGTAGTCGTCCATGCATTGTTTTTTCATTTGTTTGTTACCGTGGTGTGACGTAAGTCGGGTAGAGTGACATAAGGCCATTTGATTGCTTGTAGATGGGTGGTTCATTATTATCTTGTGTCTATTTTCCTTCGATCGGTTGGAAGGGTGGAGCTTCGGGGCTCAACGCTACAGTCAACGCGGGTTTCGTCACGTTATCAGCTTCTTCCGCGGACCCTTTTCGATATCATGAATCCTTCCGGGTGGCTGGCTATCCGCGGGAGGAACGTGCGTAAGTCCCGCTTGTTTCGGTTGGCGCCTGCGGTGTCCGATGTTTTTCGCCGGGGGCCCTGCACATCTCTCCTCTGCAGGCTTCCTCCCGGGCACGCGCAGCTCGCACTACTGCGTGCGTCTTTTTTTTTTTTCAGTCCCCTGCTCGGGGGTCAGTTTCCCTCGGACCAGGGCACCTGGAATATATTCCTCTCTTTTGGCGTTGGCCTATATATCTCCATCGCATTATCCCCTATTTCTGCTCCACGCGCCCCGGGGATTTGTCTTCCTGCTGCTTAGGCGGTGGTAGGGCAGCCCGCTTAACGTTCTTGCCTGTTACGAACTAACCAACTGATTATTTATATACTTTATCGGATCTATATGGGCACCATCTCCTTTCCACTTTGGGGGTTTGTTACTTTTTAGGCTCGTTTTTATTCAGGGATCTTCAGAGTGGGTGGGGAAAATTTGAAATTGTTCAATTTCTTCTTTTAATTTTTTTTCTACTCGCATTCATGTCATTAATAATTATATTTACAAACGCATCAATTCATTCATTCTACAAATACAACACTTCACAACACTATATACAACTTTAAAAAAGCACGCACGCGCCGACTTCAAATCAGCGTCCGTGCGCGCGACGGGTCCTTCGTCCCTCAGCGACGCTGGCGCAGCGGAGCGCGCATACGCGCGCCGCCCGCGCGGTTTCCGGCAATCCGTGACGCGATCCCCTGTTACCACTTGCTGCTCCCCCGCATCCCAGAGGCTTCAGAGAGCTTGTGCGGGGGCAAGTCGCGGAAGGTGAAGGCGAGTGCTGTGGGCCCTTTTGCTTCTGTGAAAGGCCTGGTGCACGCCGCTGTTCGCGCCTTGCCGGTCTGCGCCAGGAAGCGCGGGAGCTGAACGGCCTGAGCGCCCTTGCGAACAGCCGTCTCCGCCCCTCTTTTGTAGCTCCGCCGGAACTGGTTGCGAACGCCTAAGATTCTGGAAGACGTCAGCCATTTGGGTTGTCGGTCGGGTCTGGTTGTTCGGTCGGGTCTAGTAAAAGGCAAAGTGCGGTGCGCGCCGCGAGGCGCGCCGCTCTTTTTCTCTCTGCTACCGGAATGGGGTGCAGAGTGGGAGGGAGAAGCTGCCCGCTGAATACGCTCACAAGCGTACGCTCACAAGGAACGCACGCAAGCCTGTGAATAAACGGGGTTTAGAGGAATTGCTAATTCGGGCAACGGAGAAGAGGTTTCAAAAGGAGGTGTAGTGTTTTTTACTTTTGGCCAGCAAGATACCGAGCGTGCGGCATGCGCAGCGAAGGCCGCTGTCAAGTAAGCACGCCCAAATATCTCGCTTGCTCCGCCAAGGTAGATGCGTGCAGCCAGCTCACCGTTTTCATTTTGGGGGGTTAGCCCTCTTACGAGTGAAGTTTTGCGGCGACGCATTTCTCGAGGTTGAGAGCGAGCGTTTCCGACTTAGCCATTCAGGAAAGGCGGCGGAGACAATCACTTAAGTATTTAACTGACTGCTTCCATTCGCCGATTTCCCGCAGTACGCGAATCATCCGCGAACATGCAGGAGCCTGCAGCGTTGAATGACCAGTTTTTGTTTTCAGCAAGAAGCGGACGCGTCATTCACAGTATAATCCGAAGAGGGTAGGAGAAAGAACACTCCCCCTGAGCACGCCTGCACTCGGCTCGTCTGAGGGACGAGTAATGACGTTATTGACTGCGCACATTTGAACTGCTGTCCGAGAGAAAGACTCGCGATCAAGGTCCTGACGTAGCAATCGCTCACCCGCCACCGCAAGGCACTCGAGCACAACCAGTCATGCCACATCAGAGTCGAAAGCCGACCGCATATCCAGAAAGACCACTGGCAGGTTTCTGCCCGTCTCTCGAGGGCGAGGCCGATCTCCGTGCAAAGCCGCGTAAGCTGCTGCGCGGAGCTGCGACCAGCTTCGAAAGCCAAATTTGTTCGTCTCTGAGAAGATTGAGAGCGAGCGTATTTCCTGTTGCAAACGTGACAGGATCAGTCTCTCAAACGTTTTCCCTAGGATGGAGAGTTAGACAAATAGGTCTATAAGCTTCGGAATAGTTTAATTTTTGCCAGTTTTGGTATTAGTGATGGCTCGCAATCCTCCACGCCTTGGGAAAATAAGCCACACGAGCCAGGCTACAGGCATTCGGAGCCTCGAAGTAAAAACTCGACTCCGGGGTCGCCAGAGCGCGCAGCTGATTCTGCGGTGAAGACCGTCGGGCCACCTGCCCTTCTCGCATTGAGGTGTTTTAGCTCGCTCGAAGCTCCTCTCACCGTTACTCGGCGTGCAGAGGTGGGAGAGGGCAACAGGCAATGGTAATTTGCTGCTGACCGCACGCGCCCTGGCGCACCACCAACAGCGGGTGGGCAGCCATATGCAGCGAGGCGGCGCCCGTTTTCGAACGCCGCGGAACTGCAATCGCAAGCGAATTCCTAAGATTTCGCTTTTTTTGTCGCGTTCATCCCACGCGTAGAGGGGCGAGGTGGTGGAAGCGCGGGCGCCCACGTCGCGGCGTTGCTGCTGAATCGGCAGATTATTGCCCGGTTTGCGGGGCCTCGCGGCAACGAGAAAAGATCCCAAATGTGCTCTCGTGGAGATTGAATTTAGACATAGTATCAACCATTGAGCAGCTCTCTCATCCCGTAGAGATGAACGGAATCTCTCTCTGCTTAGATTGCGCGCACCGCTCTCCGTCAACGGGCTTCGCATAGCGGCGATGAAACTTTTGAACAGTTCTGCGCAATCTCTTAAGACCCTTCTTTGCTCCATCTGTGAGCTCAGACGAGAAATTCTCCTACAGCGTGACAATTGTATTTTGCTTGAAAAGCCGATTTCAATGTTACAGTAAAGTGATTCATGCTTCGTCGATCTCGTCTTTCGTATTTACTGGTTTCTGCTCACCTGAGAATTAGCTGTGTTGCGTAAACTGCCAGTTCGTGTCACGGGTATTCGAAAACTAAGCTTGGTCGTTTCGCTGCAAGGGACGCCACAACGCATGTTACTGGGTATGATCGGAATTCAGTACGGCAATTGAGCGGGGAACCACACACTAACGCCTTTTCACAATCATAAAATCAATAACGCCCGGGTTCCTGTTTCGTACTTCCGGGAAATGCGTTGGGGCTATTCGTGCGCAGATCTCTACGCCCCGCCTTGTCGCTACAAAGTTGGCAATTTTGTTGCGTTTCTCTGTTGGCTCTCCGAGGCCGCCCCTAAGTTCTAATGTCTGGCGTTAAAGTCACCCAGAAGGATAACTTTAGGATTTAGTGGCAAGAAGCGCATCAATTCAGCCGCTTAAAAGGTGTTGGTCTGGAGTAGAGGATTACGACTAGTAGTCGGGACCGTTTAACCTACCCAGACGTAACGCCCCGACCGGCTCTAAGAGACGCCAGAGCAATTCATTTCGGGCTTCAAGCTGCGGCAGTTTCTCGACGCAAGCGCGATTGCTACTTTTCCTTCCGCCGCTGGACTGCCAGCGCGGTCTCGGCGATATACAGGAACTCCCCGGAGTTTGATCGTGTTCATCACTGAGGTAACGTTTTTTGTAAAGCCCGATAGTCGAGTTGCAGTTCTTTTTCTGCCAAAATGGTTCAATTTGCTGGACTTTGAATAATTGCATTCGCTGCGTTCAAGTGCAAGCGCGGAGAAGGTGCTATTCGCTTGTCTACGGTTGATTTTGTCTAGAATTGTCGGGTATCATATTTAGGATTTCGCTCAAACATCGCTAAGAACTGGCTCTTAGTGATGTTTGGGGGCAGCTGCGGTGGCAGAGTGGGCCGCGGCTCCGGCGCCCGAGAGGGGTGGTGCGTTGGACTCTGGGGGGGGGGGGCTGCGCCGAGGCGCTGCGCGACCTTCTTCCCAGGCCGGCCCCCGCCGCTAGCTGGCCGAGGCGAGGCGCCGAGTTTCTATTAGGAACTACTTGGCGTGAGGGTCCTCGTTCTATTAAGACGCAGCGTCCCTTGCGGTACTGCGGTGGCTAACGTGCAATGGCTGCATCCTGTGAAGGATGCAGCGTGATGCTGCTTACATTGCAGCATACGGGGCTTTAAATTAAAATTTCCCAGCGTTTTTGGGCATGCGGCCGTTCGCGTTTTGGTCTTCTCCTGCCGGGTGACCCTCGCCGTGCAGAGGCGACAGCGACATGTACTCGCAAATTACGAGCTGATGTGGCCCATCGGCAAGCGCTCGCAAATGCAAATCGAGGTTCTGGCCCACTTTTCCCTTTGAACCCTCGATTGCGAAAGATTCTAATTTGTTTTAAAAGTGGTAGATATTAACGCGACGCGGCGCTTTCACTAGGGTGACGAGCCGAACGTTCCTGTGGGCCACTTCCACCCGCCGCGTTTCGGTGCCTGTTGCACCATTGGCTACACCTGGAATCGTGGTTTCTGGGACCACGGACTTTCCTTCAGGCAGGCAGATTTTGTCTTTACTGCTTTGAGATCGGCGTAGCCGAGCTTCTTCAGCTTCGTTTTTCCCACGTTCTCAGCGGTGTAGCCTTGCGGTGGCCTCTGACAAATACTCTGAGGAGCTTTCAGAGTTCTCGGACGGAGGCGGGTGCGAATAACCAAATATCTTTCGCTGCGAATGTATCGCTCCGCCTCAGCGTATGCAAACGGTCCAAAGGTGTGTATTTCTACACTGGTCGTCCGTATTCGGCTGGTGACCTTCGCAATGGTCGCCTTGTACCCGTTCTGGCCCAAGTTCTCTGCGTGCTTAAGACCTTGTCTGAGGTTGATGCTCCAGAGCGTATTTTTTGGTTAGGTCGTCTTTGGGAGGCCGTGAAGCGGCCGGTGGACGTGAGGCCGTCACCTGGAGGGCAGCCGCGGACGGACCTGCGCGGAGGTTCCCATCCAGTGTTTTTCGGCCTGCGGGCCGACTGCGCTGGCTACCGGAGAACGAGTTGCCAAGCGTCAGATTGCTCGTCACCCTAAGGAGGTTGGCGGAGGATTGCCTGACGCCCAGAATCTGATGGCACTCACAGCACGACTGGAGCTTCTTGTTCCTGTGGAGAGCTGGTAGCGGTAACGGGCGCGTCCGGGAGCCTCGATTTGGCCTCTCGTGTCGTCCTTCTGCGCGCGTTTTCTTTCCGCGCTTTCTCGCCCCGCTGGAGGCGCTGTTGGGCTTTGCAGTCTGCGGCAGCATTTCCTCCGTCGAGGAGCCTTCGCGCTGGCAAGGGCGCTTTCCGGTGGGGAAGACCGGTGGCGGCGAGGTGGCCGCCGCGTTTCCCGGGTCGGGGGCCGCCGTGATCCGGAGCTCTCGCGCTGTGACCGTTGCTCTACGGCTGTCAGCGCCGCAATGTTGCGTCCTCATAGCGGAGAGTTTGGAGGGATACTGGGCGGTGGGGAACGTGCAAACCGGCCAAACCTGGCGAAGCAATGCTGACCAAGCCGGGCAGCTCGCTGGGGACGGGTGATTTCGTCTCCACAGGCAGCTAGTAGCGCTCCAATGTAGCGCCACCAGGGGCGCCCTTGGGCTCAGTGTGCTCTGGGTGGCCGCGTCGCTACGGCGTCGCTTCCCGGAGAGAGAGATATGAAGAGGCAGCGGGTGGCGGAGTCGCTGTTTCGAAGAGTAAGACAGCGCTCGCGCTAACTCGAGTGCTGCATGCACAGGTGTGCCGATCAGGAGAGATGTACGCTGCCCCCACGGCCGTGGTGGTGCCTGAAGACCGCGTTCATCCCAGCGAAGAGCTCGCTGCCGGGCCGCCAGAATGGCGGGATTGCTCCCGCTCCGGCTTCCCCGGAACGATCCCCAGTAGTAAAAAGGCCATCTATATTGAGGCGGCGGCACGCGCAACACGCATCACGCTCCGGGATACCGGCAGCATCCCGGAGACGTCTGCGGAGTTATGGATCGCTGTTGGCTGCTGCTTGGGCCAGCAGCGGCTTAGTTTTCGCGCCTGCGGCGGGTTTGGGAGGAGGTGGCGGTGTGGGTGCGTTGGTAAAATAAACTCTCATTGGCCTCCTAGCGGGAATGTCTTCAGCACAACTGCGATGACTCCATGTCCGGAGTGGCCTTGCTTCACCAGCCTCCATCCCGGGTGGAGGTACAGCAGCTCGTGCTGCATTTCCGTGCTGGGGGCAGCGTCACTTGTCGAAATCGACCCAGGTGACGCTGTACTTAGGGAAGCGCCTTGTGGACTCACGTTGTGGTTGTTCATCCCCAAGACGAGCGCCGAGGGGTGGCGCTCCTCAATGGTAGACATAGGCTAGCGGTGCATTTTTGCATCGAAGCCCCGCGAGAGAGAGCTCAATCGCGGGGCAAAATCCTCGACCTCTCGCTGATTTTCCCCCCGCGGTTTTCCTACTAAACGACTGCTCGAGAGCGTAGCTCAATCACAAGATCGCCAGGTACTTGCCGTGAA
>BOPP01000119.1:1820481-1839846 GCA_017312745.1 Gryllus bimaculatus
TCAACTCCAAAAACAATAAAATAAAATACAATTTCACGGACTATATCCGACTTCATGAGCTGCAGTTAAATACTTGTAACATTCTAAAATCAATTCCCATACGTACTTCAGATCCAGTGTAAAGAATAATTCATTTGCTGAGAAAGAACATTCATCCCACAATTCGGGAAAAAGAAATTTTTGAAGACTCGGCGATCCCAATTTCCATCAGTTACCAAAGTCACGAGGACTAAACAAGAAACAATGTCCGATTCCAGTAGTCGGAGAATTCAACGCGAACCGAAAAAATCGAAAGTGCTTTTTGAAATTAAAAATACATTGCGCAACTCCGTAGTAAAGCCGCGAAAGAAGAAAGAAAAACTGTAGGTCCCATCAGTGCTACCGTTGCCTAGACGTTGGACACAGTAGAAATAACTGTTAACTACGAAGTTTCGTGTGTGTTCTTGCCAAAAAACCACCTTTCAGCAAACTGATCATCAAAGAAAATTCACTCTACGGTGTAAAGAATTTGCAGGGTTGACCTCAGGTCATGAAGGTCCGATATTTAGAACATAGTGCGAAAACACAGCAAAAATGTAAAATTCCAGTCCCAGATTCCGACAACAACCGCACGCCACCACCCAAATCATGACCTCAACGAAACTGTCCCATTCTTGCCTACAACTAACCAATATTCCTAATGCACTTAAAGAATTAATAATCACTATCAAAACCCAATGAATGCAAATAAGGTTATCCACTCAGCCATCAATCAGCAACAAAACAATCACATTTTAATCAAAATACGACAACAATAACTCCTTCATTATCAACATCTCACAATTTTATCACCAATCACATAGTAAACCTCATCAACTCGTTAATTCCAAACAATAATACAAAGATTTCAGAACTCCATCACCTCCACGAATTGAGCTGAAGCAGTTTATGGGAAGATTCACACCATTTACAAGCATTAACCTTCGCAATTGGAATGCAAATGGCATCGCAAACAAAAAAAACCGAATTTGAACATTTCTTACAGGCAAAAAAGATAGACAATCGCATGCATCTCAGAGACGCATTTGAGCCAAGCAAAACATTTCACCATACCAAGGATTCAAAAATCATCAGAGGCGGACAAGAAACGAAAACTTATGGAGGTTGGTGTTATGTTATTTTGATTAAGTTGTAGTATTTCAATTCGGACCACTCAAAATAACCCTGGTCCAGCTCACTCTCAGGGTACTTTTTGAAACAGTATCCGGGAAATAAGGATGATAATTACTATAGACATATAAATTCAAACACTAACTGTAGGTCGGACGTATAAACCACCTCAACATAAAAATAAAACTACTCTTTTTAATCAGATAAGATTACTTACAATCTGACCAATCCTTTCATCTTATAGTAGGGAGATCTTTACAATGCTAAGCATTCTGCTTGGGCGATGTCTCGGACCACAAGACCCTCAGCCCGGTTTGATTACTTATACCAGAGAAACATACCAAAGTTAAACATCCACACGCAGCAAACTTACCATCGAAGGCCAACCTGGTTCCTCATATGATGGGTCCCAGTTGGATTAAAAACCCCAGATTAGCTTATGATATACGCAATAGAAACTTGAAAGATCCCATTTTACTCCACAGTTAGTTATGAATTAACGACTCAGACCGATATCTCCTGTTGGTGTGGATAATCAAACACCTTTGAATTTACACCAAAACTCCATCCGCCCTCCCTCACCCACGCACAATTACTACAACTATAAACTCGGTTAATTACTTTTACAAACACTCTCGTTTGAAAAAATCTAAAGTACCTGGAAACATCCGGAATCTCTTCAATTTGTCCATTTGAAATTAGATAACCAAGGCATACTAAATTAATAATAATCAATCATATCAGAAACCAATCCAATGACTCTCTAATATGAAAACATTTAGACACCTTTTTGGAGAAGAAACTTAAAGTATCCACTACCCCCAGTTTTACTCTTGAACATCAATAATAAGTTTTAAAATAAAAAATAGGTCTTTGGAACACTTCTATAAAAGGTCCCAAGAACTGCAAAATAGAATTTAAACACCCCGTAACAAATATCTGCAAAAGCGCAATTAGTAAATTACAACTCATCGAAAATTGAGTATTATCAATTCTATTGTAAGGGACTAAATACTAAACCGAATTCCCTTTGGCAGATTCACGAGAGAAAGTCTCCTCGAGACACGCAGAAAAGCGAATCAGTCATTCCTCCCACTGTCACTGGACAACTGCGGAAAAATACTTTCTCATTGCTATCGCGTAAAGTCTCGAGATTTCCTAGCAAGCGGGCCTTCTTGCTAGCATCATTCTACGTCCCTAATTGACACCTAAAAAATCCCGAAGCATGAGGAATATTTAACATTTCAAAAGGTCTTCCTTTATACTATACGTTCCTCCCAGAGAGGCAATGCACAATTCATCTCTCCCTGATTACAATTTAAACAAATTAATCAAAAAAATTGCCAATAAAAAATCCCCAGGTCACGATCGATATTAATTCTTATCATTCTCTATCAAGATTACAAAACAATGCCATCTGGCGCATTTTTTCAAACAATATATACCAACTCCGATTACTAAGAATAGGCTTATAATCCCAATTCATTGGATAACACTCACATGAATATCATCCACATACGCAAAATCAATGATTAAAAATCATTCAACGGCTGCAGGAAATTATAGGACCAAATCAGCTCGGTTTACCCTCATCATGTCCAAAATTTTTTAGAAAAATTAAATGTCTCACCAGACAAACAAACAGTATAATAAAACTAACTCATTCCACCTCTATCAATTCGCGTATTCATATATCCAACATTTACTCAACGACGCTACCAGCTATGAGATTAACTCTGAGCACATCCCACTCCTTCTTTCCAAAAGGGATTGTCAAACACCCTGTCTAAGGTTTACGTTCTAGATGTGTCACAAGTTGCATTTGATAGATATAATCGGCTATCCACAGACATTACTTCAAATTTAGGTCAAAAATCGTACACCAAACTCATTTAATTCAAGTCATGCAATAAAGAATTCTCTTATTAACAGTAACGTTCTCAGTAAACAACTAGATGCTGTCATTGTCTACTCCTTCCAACAAATTGCTGCTGGGTCCCTCATGGTTCACCGGCTATCTCCACTCTTCTTTAATCTGTACACTGCAGACATTCCTAACATCCTCGATCAAATAAGTATATTGTGCCCCCAGATCTTCATGCTGACGATTAGCTCTTTATATATCTCCACGGCAATTCATTTTACACAACTCACCAATTCCAGCTAACAACAGCATCTAAATCTGAAGTAAGCAAATTTTGGCAAACCAACTGGCGATAAATTAAATTAAAGCCTATCAAAGACGAGCAAGCTAAAAGTCTGCTCACTAAAAAACCTTTTACGATGATCCACCCCACTTACTTAATAAATAATAATTCTATATAAACTAGGACCCCAATTCACCGAAAACAATAAAATATCTTGGATTGGAAATTAGATATTAATACTTAATGGAAACAAACACATTAGAAACAAAAGCACAACAGGCAAAAATCAACTCATTCCTCAACTAAGAACCTCTTACTAAAACTCATACAAACCACCTCTCCCTTGTCAAATGCCAATCTAACACACTATACACTCATAATCACCTCATTCTCGATTTCCAATACTATTATACGCATGCCACGAATCTGACCAATGCCGCACAAAAACCTATATCTCAACTATAAATGTCCAAGTCATCCTTTTAAAACAACATATTTAATGATCAATAACAGAGCAACCATGGTTTTCATATAGTAATAAACAGCTCTCATAACGATCTAAACACTATAAATGAAAACTAACACCCAAATAGACTTTCGGGGGCAATCATAACAACTTTTAACAAAACTTATTCTTTCAATAAGAGGCATTCAACCTCAACGTACAGATCCGGCAAAGATCGCTATATACAAAACGCAGAATAAGAACAGATTCCGCTTCATTCTTTTCCTCCAGATATTTGCAAATGTAGAATAATTACTCCTGAGGTGCTTTTTGTTTCCTCTCCCATAGATTAAGATTAAGTTTACCAATTTACCTAGATTAAGTTTAATTAGATTAATCATCAACAATTGCAAAGTTTTTATTACTGTAAACTGAACATATTTACATCAACACAAACACTTAAAATGTAAATTTAAAAAAATAAAGCTCTTGAGGACAAGAGTCTATCTAGAGCAACGTCTGGTCGTGCCCAGTCTTGTCTGTTAGTCGTCTAGCGGGCGCTTAAGCTTCAACCAAGTGAAGAATGGTTATTGGTTGTTGGACGCGAAATTAAAATTTTCACGGCACTTCTTATTTGTTTGTCCCGTTGCAGTCATATTTCTCGCCGAGAGGTCTGCCCAAGAAGGGAAGCAAGTTATAAGTTCGCGGCACGCAAGCACTCAGACGCGATCCACCACCGTAGGTGGCTTCACGGGGGTACCACGTATCACTGAGTGTCCTCTGTCTGAGGACAAAGGTGGCCTTAGTCCCGCGGTAGCTCTCCCCACAAAGGCTTACGAGATACTCAAATCAAGACGTCGTTGGCAAGCACGGTTCTAGTGGCCTGCTAGAGGATTATATATTCATGCGGCGTTCTCTCATTGGTCACGACATCACTGTGGTCGGACGTCGGGTGATATATCTCGGGTCTGCAGTTAACTTAGACGACAGGAGAGGCGGGTGCGATCCCACACGACGGCGGCGCGCGTGATTTCTTTTTACTGCCTCTTTCTTTTCCATGTTCACTCCCCACCCCTATTTACAGCATCTTTGCATTGTAACCCCTCCTCCAGCCCGGAGCTTGAGGCTTTGTAGCCGAACGGGTTCGGTCGCTGGTAGGATAGCTTATCCTGTGTTGCCGGATATCATGTGGGGGTTGTTGTACTGATCTAGTATTTTTTCTGGATTTGGGGCTATTTGAGTTGTGGAGGTATGGGGGAATGTGCGGGGTCACTTTGTTCTTTCGGTATCGTATGGAGATGCAATTTACAATGGTTTGATTGTTCGGTAAGAAGTGAGGCCGAACCATCGCGGGTGTATTTTGGTTGCCGGTTGGTGTGGGGTTGTATCGTTAGGTTGGTGTAGCCGGAAGATGTTGCTTTTACATTCCCTCACTCCTCAACCCACCACACAGATGAACCCGCGCTCTGTCGATATACCATGACAAGACAGTCTCGGCCCATCTTTCCGCGGGAGATGGTTATGGCCGAGGTAGGGATATTTTCTGGTGTCCAGGGAGCAGGTTCGTTTGCAAATGATAGGGTTAAGGGGAGTTGGATGGATATGTTCTTGTTGAAAAAAAAACAGGGATGGCCTTGGAAAATTTGGATGGGGTTTATGGTAATGTACCAAGCTAGGCTGCGTTGGCCGGAGCCAGTAATCTCTCTCTAGGGAAGACTGCGCGTACTTTTCATGTAACACAACGTGGGAGCAGGGCTCAACCACGTGCGCCAGGTAAATGTCGCGCCGTAGCGGAGACCAAGTCGCAGGAGGAAGTCTTGACGAAAGTAACGAACGTAGATATTCACTGCAAGGGCGCTGCTCTGCGGCCTGGGACTGTTCAACACCGTCCGACCACGGGGACGTCTGGCGCAAGGTCCACTGTTCACCACCGTCCGACCACTGGGACATCTGGCGCTAGGCCCAGGTTGGCCCAGACCGCCGGCCAATCAGGGAGACCTCTTCGCCAATCACAGCGCACCTGCCCCTCCCGAGAGCCCAGGCAGGATAGTTTAAATCACCGGGCGCGTAGCGCCGCAGAGTTACTGCCCTGAGGAAGCCTGCGAAATGTCAGGCGAAACGTCGGCACCCCAGCCAACGACGCGGCGTCTCCCGGATAGCCGAGAATTCGTACAGTAGCGTTGCAAGCCGTGAAAGGCTGAGTGAGACGCGACGGAACGGCGAGAAGGTGGCGGGGATAGGGGGTGAAAGAGGTGGGGAAGGGTGGGATAAAGTGGTACGGACTGGGCATGGTCGGGGCGTGGAGGGCGAGCAGCAAAGTTCGAGTAGAGTGGTGTGGAGTCGAGCGGAGATGAGCAGAGCGAGGCGACCCGGCGTCGGAGGGTCTAGGTGGAGTACGGGACGGGTAGCGAGTGCGTAGGGATGGTGCACGGCGGGGCGGAGGGACGCGGAGAGAGCGGTATGGTGGCGTTGTCATTGTCAAGTTTCACATACCTTTCCGAAGCGGACAGACGGCACGCTCGCAATCACATAGCAGATGAAGGAAGGTAAAACTTTGTTATCTTAATACTAATACTTTCTGACAAAAAAACGACAAAATGAACAAATATGAATTATGAAGCAGATGATTTAGAAAACCACTTATTGAATTATCATTGATTGAAAGTCACTTAAATATATACGTTCCCCCGACTTGATAAAAAATTATACTCAAGTCAGAAACCTAGCCAAAGACCAACCTCTCTTATAAAGTATCAAAATTATACCTCGCAAAATAAAAAACAATAAAAAAACAATAGGAAACCTAAAATTCATTAACAATTAAAATTAATTCGACCACTGCATCAGATAGTTATAAAAGCATTAGAGTGTCACAATTGGCATTGACAATTTAGCATTGACAAGCAAGCTTCTCCTTGACTAGAGTCAAACGCTCTCCTGGCCTAGCTGCCGCTTTCAGTTTCCACTGGAGCGCGGTGCAAACGCAAGTGAAATAGTGGCAGGGGGAGGCGTTGACAGCTTCATAAAAACAGCATCGTAATCCTATACGGAATGATCAGGTTGCAATTTAATCTGTTAAATAATGTATTCCGTTATTTTCTTCATTTTTCGCGTTAATTCCCAAATTATGCTGTAAGCTGGTTCCGGGGGCATACGACGATATTTTTACTAGCCATAAACCATTTTTCTTATGTTCACTGTCATGGAGGGGGACGCTCCTTTGCTTCTAAATAATCGGGCCACCAAAGTCCTATTGAAGGAGAGGCGCTTTTTAGGCTGACGATTGTTTTTCAAGGGCATGATAGCTGCTTTACTTCTCTTCCAAAGAAAAGAGTGTGGATAAGGATATTCATTCATCCTAACATTGATCGGGTTTGAATGTGCAAGCTTCCTTATGGAGGTCCAATACACAACCATTAGAGCAAACATTGGTTTGCTAAATTTCGTATATCTCAAAATGAAAAGACGAAAAGGTGCATTATATCAACTTAGGAGGACGTGGCGTTATGGCGAGAAGGGTGCTGTATGTCATGCATGCGCTGGCTTGGAGGGTGACGTGGGGGGAAAAGGGGAAAGTAGTGATGTGTTTGGCGCTGGCCGGAGGTGTTTGTTGATTACTTTCTGTTTCCTGGAGAGTCAACTGCTATTATCATTAGTTCTATAGACGTGGTGCAAGTAATATCCCAGGAGATAGCAGAGTTTCTCCCTCGCTGGAAGATGAATTGCTGGTGTGGTATTGGGTGCGCGTGCGGGCGAGCGGCCGGGTGGATGGTTGAGTGGCGTGCGCAAGGGCGTGCTTGGGATTGTTCTTGTTTCCTTCGGATGACAGGGCGTTGTGATTGCATTCGCTCACTCGATCTCTTCCCGGAAATTTAGAGCAACGCGTTACGCAACGTCGTGCAAACAAATCTACCCCTTTCTTGCGCTAAATGAACTTCACGGAATCGCGAGTTGTGATCCAGATGGTGTAGGCAGATTCATTTCGTGGAACTGGATATTGTTGCAGTGGTTTCCGCGTAATATATGCAAATTCTCACTTTCTTGTTATAATATGAAAGTCGAGTGCAGGCGGACCAGGGGTGAAATAGGTAGCTGCAGAAATATGTCGAAGGCGTGTAAAAACGTTCAAAGAACAGGAGCCTAATTAATTGTTTACATTTCAAATTTAACAAATAATTTATCATTTGTATCTACTTCAATAGTATGATTTTGCAAATAAAGTAAAACAATAA
This sequence comes from Gryllus bimaculatus, assembly GCA_017312745.1. Classification (NCBI taxonomy): domain Eukaryota; kingdom Metazoa; phylum Arthropoda; class Insecta; order Orthoptera; family Gryllidae; genus Gryllus; species Gryllus bimaculatus. Next base: position 1,828,455 of record BOPP01000119.1, read on the forward strand.
ATAAGAATAATCAGTCAGCTGTACAGCTGTACTGTACAGCAGTCAGCAGTACTCGACATGGCTGCTGAAAACAGCCTATGTGACTTCAAACACAAAGAAAGAAATATGTTTCATTCGAAACGGCCAGTTGAAACCAACAGGATAATAGGAAGGCTATTTACCGTCGATGTTAGAGGGGACGTAAATTTGTTTTTCTGAGAAAGAACGTTACCCGCCAAACCTCAGCGCGTGTCGAGTTGCTAGCCAATCAGAGGCCGATGTCACATGTTATAAGAAAATATCAAAATAAAGCACTTTTTCGGGGATTTCGTAAGTAGAATCCTTTTGAAAGAGGAAAAAGATCAATTATATATAAACCTCGATGTTTAAGATATTTTTCACGTAGTTGGTCTATATTTTAATAAAACACTTTAATTTTCTTTCCTTTTTTACAAAGTATTAGATTAAAAACGTTCATCTTACGCACAGGAACTGGGATCTGGAGAATCTGTTAGGTACCAGTACTACTGCATTGCTACTGGCGGAATATATTAGGAACAACATCTCTTAGTGAGATGCAAAAAATAATGATCGTGTTCCATCTACCAACATATTACTTTAATTATTTATTTTCCGCATTTTTGTTGTATAGATCTTTACTAAACGTTGCAAGGACAACACGACAATTCTGTAGATGAGCTTGTAAAAATGTTGTATCGATCCATAATTAATTTTTGTGGTATGGAGGTTACATGTCGTTGATTCACTTTTATTAGTATAAGATACCATTTATTTTATGTAATTTCCTACCATATGATCATTCACAAAATATTAGCACCTTCGACATATATGTACATTCTTCAGACCTTGGAAACATTTTCTTAGACAGGTACCAGTAAAATCTTTTATTCTTAGGACATACCCAAAGTGCTAAAGGATCAATTTTTAACATTAGTGCTAAAAGTGAGTCGATGCTCAAGTGTTCAGATAAAAGTATGAATATAATAAAGAAAAGAAAATAATTTCATCTTACCGCATCAACTGCTACTGACCATAATATATCAATAGGTAATATGTATACTTGTACTCAAAATAAAAAGAAAAGTATTAAGACAATCTAGAAAAAGTGTATGGCACATGTAGTAAAAGTTATTTTATTTTCGTAAGATCACGCCACTCTAATCACTACCACTCAATCTAGTATCACCCAGTTAGAGGCACTGCAGTGACAGGAGAGTGGCGGGAATATTTCGTGGAGAGTGACGAGGGTTGAGGTGGAGCGTGCGGAGAGGAGAGGGGAGGAGAGTGTGATGAAGACCTGGGAACACGAGGTCACAGCGCGAGTGGGGGGGTAAGTAGGGCGGAGGGTGGTGGGAAGGAGGGTAGGGAGGAGGAGTGTGGGTGGTGCTCCAATTGCATTAGCTGTGCGCGTGCGGCAGCGCAGCCGGGGCTAAAGCCTCGGGGTTGAGGGCTGAGGCGGAGGTCGCGGGCTGCCACCTGTGTTTACCGCCGCCGCCGCGTAATTAAGACGCTCAATCTCCAGGGCTTTATCCTCCGCCCCCACTCCCACCCTGCAACTCTCTGCGCTTCCTAGCCTTTCAAATGCTCTCTGCTACGCTTGTGCTTTTCGCTTTTGCCATTTGCCTTCAGTTTTCTGCTCCCTGTGACTCTTTTATGCCCTACTTACATTGCGCCAGAGCGTCCTTTGCACGCTATGCGTCCATTTCTCTTTTTGGACCAAAATTAGCCCTAAACTGATGCACAACGATTAAACTGTACAAAATTTGTTCAAACAATTTTGTGCAGAATGTTTACACGAGATATATAAATTTGGCACAAAAATGTTTCTGCGGACTGACGTAAATAGTGCTTGTTTTCCGAAATTGAATCCAAGAGAGGTGGCTAAGGGCATCAACTGATGACCTCTGACCGGGAGATTCTAGGTTCGAGCCCCGACAGTAGCGGGATTTTGGACTCTAGCGTCTGAGCTAGGTCGAACTCAATTGCTTTCTGAAGGAGTTTTCTAGCGGCCGACTGCTATGATCGGTAGTTTTCCGTGATTTCTTCGATCAACACATTGGAGCAGTACCCTAACGAACAGGCTACGGACAACGCGCGGTTTTTCCTACCCCTTCCTTGTCCTATCCTCTCCCCTCTCACACTTACACGTACATGCACTACAGTACCTCACAACCCGGAAGACCGGACTAAAAATATTTGATGTAATAATTATGTACCTTATTTTACATGTGGTTATAAAGTTGAGATAAAAATGTGTGGACTGACGAAAAAGTGCTAGTTTCCCGAATCTAAATATTTCAAGGGAAGTCATATCCTTTTCATTTGATCTTGCATCTGATCGAAATTCATGTTTGGAAAGTTTTGTAATATTGATGACCAATTCTTCACTTCTAACGTGGTCACGAGTGATTTTTCTACACAATAGCGTCGCTATAGCTTGATAACTGTGGGAAAACGCCTGGACTACGCATGCGCGAAAAGCAGCGGAGGAGAATGTTTATTCTCATTGCGACCCACGTTTCTTGGCTGAGTGGCCGTCATCAAATCTGCCAAAACGGAGCAAAACGACTGCAAAGGGCGAGCGGTGGAGAGGAGCCAGGCCCTACCCTGCCGTCTCTCTAGGGAAGAAACATATTTGTACTGCCAAGATCAAACAACTTTTAAGTGTGAGAATTGTGTGGACAGTCTTTTCAACAGCGACCACTTCCTTGCACTTCACAGTGCGGTTTTTACAACTCTGCTCCTCAAGGCGCTACTTCACGGTGGCATTATTCACTGTTTCGCGTCTTTCTTCGTCGTACCACTAGATGCCGCATGATCGCGACCGTATCCAGCACTGCTATATGCCACCGTGAAGTAGGGCCTTGAGGAGCTGAGGTATAAACACCAGATTATAGTCCAAACACGGGAGGATTATTTGAAAACTTGTTCACACCAAACTAAATGAGGGTGGGAGTGGCCGGTAAGTAACCTCTAAAACAATGATTTGCTTTCATTTCAAGAACATTGACTAGATCGTGTTGCCTCTGCCATTTTAGGGAACTTATAAGAAACCGCCGATACAAAATAGGTGAAGGGCATGGGAAATAGAGACAAGATAGAAAAGTTGGTACTCTAAATCGTTTCTTAAGCAGTACACTACAAAATGACACTTTTTTTAACTTTCCGATGCAGTTTTGTAGTTTCAGTTCTTTGGGCGCACCCGCTTCTTAGAATAGATTTTCTGAGAAATGCAGAAACTCGAAATATATGCAAAATGAAATGAGACCAAAAAATTTTTCTCAGAAAAAAGAGTCTTTTCCTTTTCATTATTTTTCTTTATCTTTGTTTGCAAACTGCCACCTTAGAGATTTACTTGTACCCTGCCTTTCTGTCTTCCCTTCGACTGTTTCCTCACTTTTTCATTATTTAACTTTTCCTTTCCAGACTCAGTTTGCGCCGGGCGTCGGCATTGGTGACTTGAATTCTTCACTTTCTCACTGTCAATTCCTTCTTTGATCATTTTTTTCTTAATTGAATCTTCCCTCTTTGGACAATCTTCTTTAACACTTTGAATTGTCGTCTTCTTCATTTTAAGTGTTTCTTACAAGCACTGGCGATTGCTTTCGTTGAGACACATTTTGGTCCACTACACTTGTGTGCATTACAACGCATCATACGTACACTTATCATGCCTTTTCTTGAATTTATTTACTAGCAAGCATTATTTTCCCTTCGCGATGTTTGTTCGAGATTTTGCTAACTGCATCTTTCTAACTGTACTTCCATCCGATTTTCAGTTGGTTCCTATGATATTACTTTCTTACGATTCCTTGTTACTTTATTTGCTACGCCCTCTGTTTCTTGCGTTAAACGACTCTCTACTGTTTGAAATGTTTGGAAACACATTAGCTAACTCCGTCCCCCCGCCCCGCCGATGCCGCTCCCCCGCGCGGCGCCGTGGGGCAGCGAGTCGGCGACAGCGTCATCTCCGTCGACCACTTAGCCCTTTACGGCTCGGCGAGCGCTCGTTCTTCAGGGCTCCATAACGTTTTGGGCGCGCACGCCGCTTATCTCTTTTACTGCCGCTTCTGCGCCAGCGACAGAGCAGAACTGCAGCTACCGCCTGTCGAGAATGAGACGCTGCGGAAAATGGAACCACGGGGCGCCCGTATGGTTGTCTTTATTTGATGATACGTATATTGCTATCATCATGATCACAGACACCAACAATCACAGTCGCACTTTAACTACTGTTCTGGTTCTTATATCAAAGTTATTCGACCAACTCTGAGACGAGTGAGATCAATTGAGGGGAGAATTGTGATAAAATTATGAATGATAAATTATTGAAACAACTCATTGATGAAACGATAAAATGATAGACAAGTGAAATTGAAGATACTCAAAGGAATTCGACTTGAATCGTACTTCGAATCGAACTTCTGATTCAGAGGTCGCAGGTCCGACACTTTGGCAGACACTAGTCTACATGGTTTTCAGTGAACTCGTTCAACTACTAGAATACTAATTTAGTTTTGTATTTGTATTTAGCCATTATATATCCCGTAAAGGGCAATTGGCTTTGGAGCCGTTAAATTCCAGAATTACTAGTCGGTCACCCAATGGACCGGGTCGGATCCCGCAATGTCTCGAATTCACTTTACCTTCGTGACTTCATGTTGTTAACGAATTCGGTCAGTGTCGCCGGCGACGACAGTTTCGCGACCGTGGTCTAGAACCATCCCAGTAGACGCCTGGATGACCGAGGGAAACCAGAAAACCCTTGGTAGGATGGCCGGCACGGAGATTGAACCCGGCCTTCCCGAATGCGAAGTCAGTGCGCTACGCCTTGAGCCACTTCGGTCGGTATCTAATTTATTACTAATATTTATTTATAGTTTTTAATTCATTACTCATACTTCCCAAAGTGGCGCTAACTATTAATCGAACTCAGGTCTCTTTATTTATACAAGTTGTTCTAGCCACTGCAATACCAAGGTGGCTTAGGCTTTAACCGATTACAAAAACTTGCTGCATTCCTCGATATTTGATTTTGAGTTGACAAGAAGATGATAATTTATTATCAAGCAAACGTGGAATGTTCATTTTCTGTTATCTAAAAACTGTTATCTACTCTAATAGCAAATTTAGTCTCAGTACAGGGCAGATTAATGTGGATTTCCAAAAAAATACTGAGATACAGACTCCACTCACCCATTTCATCCTCACGTTGCCACAGTTGTTGATGCCTAGGCCTCTGGCAACAGATGTCTTGTAGGCACTGTTGCCAAATGAACATCTCATTTCTCACATTTACCGAAGTTTTGCTTCGAAATCTACTGAAACGAGAAAAAACAAACAATAATTTCCTTTTAATATTTAAAACATGTATGATTATGTTCATGTATGAATAAAATATACGAATTCATAGATACTATATTCTTACAAATATGCTAGAAAATATAGTTTTTTGAAATGCTTCCACGATCCGATTTCGAAATAATCCTAAAATTATTCAAAATACTGTTTGGTTTAAAATTGTAAGATGGGGCATAAATTTGAAAAGATTATGAAATCGACAGGTCACATTGAGTGTATGTACAAAATCAAAGTGTCACGTCTGTTAGATGGAGTGTTCCTCTCGAAGTGAAGGTAATTTTCTTCCAATTCCTATCCGCGACGGATCAACGGTGTCCCCTTGCGAGGCTCGGAAGATTCGCCTCATTCGGGGCGATTCATGTCTCCTGTGCCGGCCACTAAGAAGTGCTGTCAGGCACGAGGACCAAAGCATTTTCGGGATAAGCAGGAAAATATTCACAAAGGAAAAATCTCGAAATGAGTGAATCGAGTAAAGCATTTCTGTTATTAATACTTATCAATTACAATACGCAATTGCGATCCACAAAATATTTTTTCATTAAGTGTACGACATACCAAAAAACGGACGATGAAACAATTGGTAATTTTTTCAGTTTTGAAGACGTTGATTAAGATACTAAGTAGTCAAAATGTTTGTCAAAATGTTCGTTTTATGAAATGTTCAAAAAAATATTTTGACTAATAAATATGTTAACAAAAACATACATTTCAGTTTTCTTTGAGTCACTAAAGTTAAACTGATCATGTTTTAGAGATGAAAAAATAAAGTAATTATCTTAATAAAGTATAAAGCATTTACGAGAGCTTTTTCACAACGTCCATTAATATTCATAAAGGTCCTATGCACGAGCATCCTCCTCATTGCATGCTTCAATAATGAGATAAATATTTCACACCAAATGCAAATGATGTTGTAAAAGCGCCTGGAGCTTTTTCTCTGACCAATTCACGCGAGAAAAATCGCTGAAAGACCCTTCATTCAGAATGAAGGGTAGAATCACATTAGCCGCGCAAAAAGTGGCCATCTAAACGCTGCTCGAGATTAAAGAGAAACGAAAGCATGGGATTTTGTTAGAAAAGGGGATGCAGGTGGGTAATCCGAAGATCGCATTAAAATGACGAGAAACGAAAAGTAAAATGGCGTTAAATAAAACCAACTCGCAACCCAGACTCCTCGCAACAGACCGTCGCTCTTGAAAAAACGTTTGCGTCATCTCTGGCGACTGGCGGTGACTCGGAGGAGATTTGGAAGGGCACATGCGAAACCAGCGCTCTCACCTTCGATGGACGAGCTCTCTCTTAAGGCTGGTTTGCGTAAGCTTTTCCCCTTTTGGTTTATTTCTGCGTAGCCAGAGTAAGTAGCATAGTCCATTACGGCTGCGCTAACCATAATTTATTTGATGTTCTTTGCAATATAAATAAGGATTGTTGTGTGGAATAAATAACTTCACTGCTGTGTATTATATTTCGTTGCTGATAAAACTAAGGTGAAATGTAGTTAAGTGTCAATTCATTTACGTCTGCCTGACAACAATTTCGCTGAAACAATAAATTATGTTCCCCACGTGTCCTTTCATACAATGTTTAGATATTTCGTTTTATCTTACGTCAACTAGTAATCAATAAAGAAGCCGATAAGGCACTGAAAATTTTATTCACTGTTAAAAATCAATACTCTTCGTTCCTACATATGTCTCGGTGACTTAATTTATAACTGGTGAATAATCTTTTATTTCGTACCATGCATTACAACTTGTGTCGCGTACATTATCGATAAGAACGGTATATCCCTTATCACGCCACCAACAGACCGTAAATTAAATTACTCATTTTCAGTTACCTCTGTCGGTAGATTACGTTAATGACATTTGGACTCAGTTTATCTCAATAATGCTTGCCCTTCCTTGTATGAATTCAAAAATTATAGGTAACATGTATTCAAAAATATTCGACGAATTAGGACAGCAGGAACAAAGATGCGAACACCGCTTTTTGAATGAACATTCATGCACAAATTTAAGCTTTACGATTCCTGGTAAAGCAAGAGTAACGTTATAGTAGCTGTTTTAAAATCTTGCGTGATAATGGGTGCGTGTGTGGTATTTGCATATATTGTGGCATATTAAAAAGTCGCTCCCCCGACGATAGCGAATGAGACTCATGAGAAGCGGTTGGGTTATGCATAGCACTAGGCGGATGAACATTCTAGGTATTTTGCCATTGTATTAAAGAAAGAGACGTTTTATTTGAGATTAGTCAAATTTATATCAGAATAAATAAATAATAATTCAGAATTAACTTTTTCACAAGTTTCGTACACTTTTATGTAAAATACAGTAGGAGTAATCTGGAGTAACTCAAAGTCATTTTTGAAATCGTACTTTCGAATTATAGACGTCAAACCTCCTGGCTGACAGATGAAAATAACTCAAATATGTGCGTAGTTAGCACGACGCTTAATAAATCATATTCTGCAGCAAGAGTAATGTGAGATAAACCTAAATTATATTCTAAAATAACATTAATCTAATGATCTGTTCTGAATCAAAGGATTCTAGTCTGAACTACGTTACATTTTTTTAAAAGTATGCTACCCATCTAAACCAAAGATGATGACCGCCAACATTGTATTAAATTGTTGCTTTCATACGTACAACCATAAAAGGTATACGTTGTGCGCGGTAATTCTTTGATTCGGTCGTTCACTCGGTATTATCGAGCCGGGTTGCAGAGCCGTCATTTAAAGAACGAGCCTCTTTCCGCTCGCAATCGTTCTTCCACCTCGCATGTTTCGTCGCCCAATAAATACCTCCTTTCTCCGCTGTTGGGTGAAAGAGGCTTAACGAAATTTGCGTGGTTTATTTATTTATTTACGTCAAAAATTGTTAAAAACTGTGTGTGACGTGCTATGGGGAGAAGTTAAATTGAAGTTACAATTATGTCCAGAAGCAAGACAAGGGGCCATCTCAGCATTTGCTCGAGGATCTGGGAAACTGGACGAAAACTTGATCGAGATGAGGGTCATTGACCCAGAAGCTGAAGTACAATACTTGTTACAGGTTCTTTACAATTCTACAATACAAATGGTATAAAATACATTAAATGTCATTGTTAAAATTAATATTACTTTCCTTTTGGGTGCTGGGTATAGTCTCTAATTGTATAGAAAGATGGTCTGCAGAAAATATTTTTCTTGGGACTTAAACTTTTGTATCAAACTTAATCGTTTAATGTCATCTGGTGTTGCAAAATAATGTGCATGAATTGTGTATGAATGTTTTGTAGTGAGCTGTTGATACTGTTACCTGATGAATATAATTACTACATCCAGTGTTGTAGTTATAGATATCAGCGTTTACTGAAAATATATTGCCACCCTTAAATAAGTGTTTTTTGACAAAAAACACTGATTCAAATGTGAAGAGAGAAGGTAATGGTAAAATACTTAGCTTAATAGAGGTTTACAAGAATCACGTGGGTGGAATTTACTTATTATTCGTACAATTCCTTCTTGAAATCTAAAAGTCTTGGAGCTATAAGATGTATTTCTCCAGAATATTATGCCATATCTCAGGCAGGATTGAACATTCGAGAAATATACCCAATGAGCAGTGTGGAGGCTGACTGAATTTGAAAGAATTCTGAAGAAATAAATAACTTAATTTAGTGTTTAATTCATTTAAATGGAAGTTCCATTTAAGGTTGGACTGAATTGAAAGACCTAAAAATTTAGTTAACTTAACATCAGTCAATGGCACACCGTTCATTTTCAGTGAAGTACCGAACTGTTTATTTGAAATGGAGAACTGCATTGATTTTTTTTATTTACTAATTATTTGGTATTACGAAACCAATTTGAAATATCTGCTATTGTACTATTTACGGTTTCTTTATTACAAAGAATATTCGTATCATCCCCAAAGGGACTGTTCTTCCGTTTCTAATCGTCGAGGGCATATCGTTTACATATAGTAGGAAGAGAATAATGCCTAAAATAGATCCCTGTGGGACTCCCCATGCAATTTGCGAAGAATCAAAAAGGTGTGTACATAATGTTTCATTATTCAAGTAAGGAATTTTTACTCTCTGAGATCGTTGTTTAAGGTACGGACGTAGCCAATCTAGAGCACCTCCACAAATTCCATACGAAGGTAGACGGAAGACGGAAGAGCGAGCTGATGGCCCGAGCCTCGCGATCACCTAAAATATGGAATCAATTCAACCAATTTATATTTATTTGAAACACAAGTTAATGCTTTCCTATAGCCTTTAATAATTCCGGGACCGAAACCACTGTCACATCGACTGAGGCCAACTTCCTGCATGAGCTCAAACACTACGACATTAACATCCAACTGAGCCAATTTATATCCTTACTGATTTTGATTACCTAAAAAATCGCCAAAAATTATCAATAAATGCACTTGTTTGCAATGTTTGCATAAATGCAATATTTTGAAAAAACTCTAAAAGCAAAGAATAATGACGTAAAAATGTGATGAAAACCAATTGAGATGAACAACCCACGTTATTGGATATGTTTATGATGTAATTGATGTTTTTCCTTAAGTTCAAGTAAACTCGGCTTATAAACGTATGGGTTGGACTGTTCTTTACCAGGAAATCTGTCTTTAGTTATGGTGAAATCGGCCGACCCGACAATTGTGCTGATCGTCGTCACATGAACTGTAGATTACATACAACGGCTGACATTAGAATTTCTGAGCGAAGAAATCGAAGAGGATACTTAGGGCTTCTATGGATCACATTTGTTGCACCTCGTAACTATTATTTAGAGCAAGTACCATTAAAATGATCGACGTCTGTGGCTGAAGTCTGAGTAAACTTCGCAAACTGTAAGATTTTGTAAGACAGGGCTCTTTTTTTGGGAGACTATGAACTGTGCTGGGCTTATACTCTCTCCTGCCCAATATTTCGAACTTGAAGTGCGCCGGGAAGTAGGAACAGTTGATGCACCGGGTAAGTGAAATAGCCCCCAATATCCTACAAGTTACATTTCGGTGGTATTATACGTCGTAGGCCGCTTTATCGCGAAATGTAAGTCAACAATCTGGCATTATATAAGTTCTTCTTTAAAATAGATCTATGGGTTAACGCCTTATTCCCTAATGCACGCCATTCTAAAAGGTTCCCTGCAGACTAAAAATGTATCCATCTGTTAAAGTGTTGTTACTATGGCTTGTCTATTATCGGTAAAAGGAGATATTTAGATCCCGTTATTTCTCCGCCATCCTTGCGATCTGCTCTCATCTCGTGACGGCGCACGCATTATTCGCTCTGACAATTGGATTAACTGCAAAGTGCGGCTGTCGTTGGCCTTCCAAAGACTTGGTCTTGGAGAATTGAAAACCAGAGTAGAGCGTCCACTTACATGAGGCCACATTCTCTGAGTTTGCTTAAGAAGGAGATATTCTTTTCACTATGGTATCGCCCCGACCTGTACTCGAGTTCCAACCGCTACTCGAGTAAAACAGTAGACTTCAACCTAAGATTGAGAAGTGCAACTTGAACGGCTGTTGCAGTGGAATATCATCTCACCCAATATCCTCGCAATGCAGCATTCCGATGATAAATGATAATAGTGGACAGCATTACAGAGAGTTTTGAATACATGAATTGCCTTTTAAAAATGTTATTCCCAATACACGCAGTTGGAAATTCTCTCACAATTGGATATAAAATGATGTAATAATCTATGCAATTTAAAAGGCAAGGGTTCCCTGTGCAGTTGCACACATGCCGATGTGGCCCAAGGGGAGGCCTCCCCCTATTCGTCGCCGGCGGCACAAAAAGGGGATTGTGATCACAATGCTCATACCACTTTTCTCCTCACATAAAATCCTGGTATTCACTTGGAAAGGACCTTGAGTCGATGTCAGATCTGTCGACAATGGACCAGGTAAAAATCCCAAACTATGTCAGGATTTGATCCTAGGTCCTTCAGTCAGCAAGCCAGCTCCCACCACTGAGAGAGAGAGAGAGAGAGAGAGAGAGAGAGAGAGAAAGAGAG